>JAHWFO010043798.1:65323-75621 GCA_023313115.1 Rhysida immarginata
AAATTTTAAATAAATGTAACATTTTTTGTTAAAAAACATCCCCTTAAACTAAAAAACCCACCCCTTAAACTTATAAAAAATAACACGAGCGCAATTCGATTAAGGGGCAACTTTTTACTCCAAAACTAACAAAAATCAATGTTTTAATCACAAATCTTAGCACATTTAACTAAAAATAATACCCCTTAAACTTATAAAAAAAACATGAGCACCCCTTATGGGGCTAGCAATTAGATGTGACTAAGGAGCACATTTTTAACAATAAAGATATGATTTTTAGGGTAAGCTTTTCACTCCTATTTTCAAGCTGTTCCTGATAAAAAAATGACTAGAACCTCATTCAAGACAAGGAAAATTTTTTATCTACTGTACTGCTGACACACTTCTGTGAGCAATATCTTTATATATATATAGGGCAGTTTCTGTTTGTTTGTTTGTTGCTCCATAACTTCTGAACCGGGCCACCCTCGAGGCTGAAATTTGACACAGAGGACCTGGAGGACCCGGGGAGTGTTTTAAGCTAGGTCCCGATCAGGTCCGACCTATTCTACCTATTCTATACCCAATCTATACTCTCTTGCTTCAGATATCCTTGTGTTGTAACAATGCTTTAGTAGTCTAATCATATCCGTTTTGGCTGCATTGTTGTGGCTCTGGTGCTATTTTTATCCTCATATGTTGTTGCATAACCGTTTTGGCTGCATTGTTGTGGCTCTGGTGCTATTTCATCCTCATATGGCTTCTCCGAGTAGTAATGTAATCAACTAGCTGAAGTAGTTGATTACAATTACTCCACAAACTCCACAAACTATGTGGAGTTTGCCCTGACTGTACCATCATTGTAAAAACGTATGGAGTTTTAACTCCTGCTAGGCGACAGACATGACTCACAACAAACATGAGGGCCCATGTACAGGGAGACAAGTCAGCAGAACAGTTCGCCCAGAAACTATTTCAGATTGGAGATGGAGGGGTTAAAGAAGATAAGATGGGACAAATCACTCTCCCATGTGGGGTCATTGACATATTTTGTTTATTAATGTTTATTTATTTTATTTTACTTTCATACGTTTTTTGGTACATTTTCCCGGGCAAAGCTGGGTACTTCAGCTAGTTTTTTATAATTGATTTTTGAATGCCTTCACGGTTCTTGGGATTAGAGTAAATAAAAAGTTGACGACCTTCCGTGTGAGTTTTATATCAAACAGGCACTTAATTGTCTAATACTATTTCCCATAACAAAGTTAATAGAAAATAATCTGTAAAAATACCGGTAATAAAAAAAATAAAAAAACGTGTGAAGGCCTAACTAGACACACAATTGAATGGGGTGTGATAAATTTACATCACCTATAATGAAATACCAAGGTAAAGGTACACGGAGTCCTTTTTCTTGTATAGAAGGTTCTAAAGTTGCCGTATGGTTAGTCTTAGCCACAACTAAATTGTATACACCATAGGATTTACTCAGGCCAGTTAGAAATTAACTGCGTCGAAGAATACCGATTTTTGGATTTGAGGAATGTGAAGTAGGCCTAACATAAACATAATTTATATATCAACTTGAATTAAAAACATTGAATATGCCAAATAAGTGTTTATTATTTCACACCATATTTTTTATAATGGATCAATGCATATAACTAAAAAAATATACTTTTAAATATACAAAATATTCAACATTTTAGCAAGCTACAAAATTAACCATTTAGTGTATCTGATCATCCCCTGCTTCCAATTCTTCTTCGATGTCATCTGATTCTCCTGTGGTGTTACCTCCCAATTCTTCTCCGGTGTCACCTCCCGAGTCACTACTGCAAGAAAAAAATATATAGTTTTCAATGTGCACGTGCTGTATTTGGTTGACAAACACACAACAGACTTTTGGGTTAAACTTATTTACCTTAGCGGATCAAGGGCTGAAAGAAAAGCCTGTTGTGAGTTCAGCGCCGGAAACTGGATTCTTATTTCCAACATCCCTTCCAACATATGCAGTATGACTGTTGATGCGATGACCTCCCGACCGATAATTTGTGCAAAACTTATGGCAATCCCTTCCTCAAAGAGGTTGTTGGGATGGAAAATTATGAAATTTGTTCTACTGTCAACCACCACCCTCCCTTCAAACACGGTAGCACCTCTAGAGATCATGACATTCTGGAAGGTTGTCATGTTCTTGTACTTTAGCTTTTTCAGCTTTCTCTGGAATTTGAACAGTTGGTCGAAAAGGACTTCCATCAAACCTGGAAATAAAAAACAGTCATACACTGTTTTACCTTTCTACACCAACTTAATGGGCATGCAAGATGGTGGGTCACCTTAGCGTGTTCATAAGATAATTGCATTACATTCCTTCTGAAAAAAATTTTAACAGAAACTAAAGATTCTTTAAGCAAAATGTTTCAAAATTTCAAAGCTGCCTCAGTCCGTTTTAACTTTCTCTGGATAAGTTAGTCTTTGTTTTTGAAGGCTTTGTAAACCCCTTCGGGTCATGTTTTTTTAAATCTGCCTTATCAATACAGTCCTTTGGGTTCACAGAACCTGAGAGGTAACTGAAACCCTTTTGATTATTAAAGTTGTTATCGATTTATGTTTTCTTAGCATCGAAAGGACTTATCCCTGCTTACAATGTTCATTTAAAATACCGTTTGGGTCTTGAATAGCGTAACTGTTGAATGAATATCTTACAAATTTATCTCTTGGAATAATAATACCAAATATGCATTTTTCATAAGATATATTATGCTTTTTAATATAATTATCAATTGTTTTTACACTAACTTTATACTTTTCAGCAAATTCCTTTTTACTTCTGTTTTGAAAGTCCCACTGCTTTAAATACTCGACTATTTGTGTAGAATCCATTTATTTAATAAAATATGGCATCTGCTCACGCCGGAAGAAAACGTTACCGTTACTAGAATGTTACAAAGAAACAGCAACCTGATATTAAGGAATAGCTATAGATCTTTCTCACGGGATAAAAAAAATTAATGTTTCAAAAGAATAATAATGAAATCGTAACTATGCAATTGAATTAAAGATTATTCAAGTCTTTTAATGACCGACATTTTTTCAATGGCTCTTGAAATCTAACTTCCTTGCGTTTTACATAATCTTTAGATTTAGTAACTACGTTCCATTTATTTAACTCATCTTCATTATTTGTATTAGATTTTACTATAATTTGTGATTTAACCTTTAAATTTAACATAAAGCACCCATAATTATCTCGGGGTGGTAAATTAACTACTCCTTTTTGATTATAGGGTATATTATTAGTTTTTAAATATTTTACTACAGTTTTAGAATTAACTTTATATTTGTCACAAAAAGAATTAATTGAATTGTTTAAGAAATTATAAGATTTTAAAAGTTTAACAAATTCATCTGGAGTAATTGGTCTTGACATTTATTTATATTATTTTTTATATTTGTTAAAGTATGGTATTATTGTAAAGTAGTGTAATTCAGTACTGTATTGTAGTATTATAGCACGGCAGTGTCGTAAGATATGGCGCTGTATAGCGGTAAGGTAATACAGTAATATTGTAAGGTAAAGAAATCCCGTAATACAGTAAGGTAAAGAAATGTGGTAAGGTAAATATTCTAAAATAAAATATATATAAATGGAAAAGCAAATCAAATTATTTACTCCCAGTGAGAGTGAATTAATAGGATTAGATAATTTAATAACCAATGTACCTGAATTACAAGAATTAATCGAAGAATCGGGTTATAATATTCAAACTATCAATAATGGTGTTAAAAACCTAAAAGGTCTTCCAGATTCATATAAAGATATGATAATAAAATTCTTTAAAGCATTGAATAACACACATATTACTAAAGAAATATATAAATACTCCAATTTTAGAAATCAAGAAATAATTGATAAATTATTAGCCAGAGAAAAGGAATATAAAAAAATTATAACAAAACAAGCATCTAAACACAATGATGAAAGTGGTATAGACGAAATGAACAAAATGTTTAGTACGATGATAATAGAAACAAAAGACAATAAGAAGATAAGTAGATATATGGTTGGTTGGTTTGGTTTATTTGGTATTAACGTCCTTTTCAACTGCCATGGTCATTTCAGGACGGCGTTATAGGGGCCGCAAATTTTGCCTCTCAAGGGTTCTTTAACGTGCAGCCGGCAAACGACTACACGGGACCAACGGCTTTACTTCCCTTCCGAAGGAAGTGCGTGATCTCAGGATTTACCCCTGAAAAATCCTCGTCGTCCTCGGCCGGGATCGAACCCGCGTACTCGGGCATCAGAGGCGATCACGCAACCTGCTGAGCCACCGAGGCCGATAGTAGATATATGAATAAAACTTTAAAAGATATAAAATTTCAAGATGATTTTAAACCTATATTTGAGAAAAAAGGTATTAACGAATATTCTAAAAAAGAATTGTTAGAAATGAAAACTAGTAATAAAGGTCCAAAATTTAAAGATATTGAAAAAATTCAAATAGTTAATATTCCTGAAGGGAAAAATATAATTAACGGTAAAGTTAAATGATTTTTATAAAATAATTTTACCCCATCATTAATTTGTAAGCTATACCTTTTATTTTTTAAAATTAGCTATCAAGATGATTTAAATATAGCCAATATTTCTACCTATTAGCTGCATAAATAATTGTGTTACAACAAAATGTACAATTTTGTTTTAATTTTCTAAATTGAAAAAATATTGGGAATAAATAAATGAATCAAGTTATTTCAACTCCACAATCAGAAATCAACGAATTTCAAAGAAGAGTGAGAGATTTATACAGATCAGAAGATTCTGCAACCAATGAGTTTGAAAGAATTATGATTAGAAATATGAATGCTCAATTTAAAGAACATGAGAATAGAATTATAACTTTAGCTAAACTAGGCGCGGTCAAGCTGCGGCTGCCCGCTTATTAAAAATATCTTTCCCTAAATAAATGGATGACATTCGGTGTTCTGTCTGTTTAGAAATTAAATCACAAAACGAATTTTATAATAATTTTAAAATATGCAAAAAATGTAATATTGAAAGAAACTGTAAATGTTTATTATGTGAATGTGGAAAATATTATACCTATACTAATTATCAAAGACACTTAAAATCAAATTTGCATAAAAAAGGAATGGGTGTTTATTGAAATATTTTTTTTATAATAAATTGTTTGCAATAAAATGGAAGAACGTTTAAATGAATATACACTGAAAGATTTATATACTATTGCTAAAAAACTAGATATAAAATATCTGAAGAGTTATACTAAAGATGAGTTAATAGTAGAAATTTTAAAACAGAAAAAAGAAAGAGAAAATAGGAAAATTAATAAATTATTTCCATTTCATCAGGATATAATAGTAGAACCAAAGAAAGGAAGAATTAAGAAGATTAAATGCAAAAAATGTGGTGAATACATTAGAAAAGATCAAATGCTCTTACATAAATTAAATAAACTTAAACTACCAGAGTTATATAATATTGCTAAACAACTTAAAATACAATACATTACGAGATATAAAAAAGCAGAGCTGATAGAAGAGATTATCAAGCAATATAGAAAACGTAAAAAAGAAGAAGAAAATAAGAAAATTAATGATGTATTCCCATTTGATACAGATATAATAGTTCCTCAAAAGAAAAAGAGAGTAAAACAAATAAAATGTGAAATTTGTGGTAAGTACATTAAAGAAACTAGACTTCAGCTTCATAAAGCAAAACATAATCCTGAACCAGATTTTATTTTAGTTGAGGTTGCTTTTAAAGGTAGATTATTAACCTATCAACATAACAATAAAGAAGGTGATACTGACATGCCAATCTATATGGATTCAATTAAAGATAAAGCAAATAATCTTATTAAAAATGCTTTAGATATGCATAAAAACATAAAAATTAATTTAGAGTTAGAATGTGAATTTAAAAATTTAGAACAAGAAATGGTTCACAAGTTTCAGTTACCCAATGTAATAATCAGATCGTTTGAAGAGCTTAATAATTTCTGGGATACTCAAAGAGATCTATTTATAGCCAGATGTGATGAATTAGAAGCGAAAGGATCAGGCTGGGCTCTAAACAGAATAAACAATTTAAGAATTAATATTAACAAATATAAACCATTAAGTGGAAGTTCATATATAAAATTACCTGAATGGATAGAAGCTAAGCAAGCTTGTATTAATGTTAAAAATACAGATAATGAGTGCTTTAAATATAGTGTATTATCTTGTTTATATGAACCAGTAAAAAATAAAGAAAGACCATCTAAATATAAAAACATTAATCATAACTTAGATTTTGATTGTGTAAAATATCCGGTTACTATTGATCAGATACCTAAATTTGAAACAAAGAATAAAATTAATGTAACTGTATTTGGGTATGAAAATGACAGCATATACCCATTATATCATAATAAAAAACAAGAGTTTGAAAATAATATTGACCTGTTTTATTTTGGTAACAGCACCAAAAACCATTACTGTTGGATAAAAAGTTTAAGTCGTTTATTAAATAATCAATTAGAAATTAATAATAATAAAAAATATTTCTGTAGAAGATGCTTAAATTATAGTGCAAGAACTGAAGAAGCTGTTAAAAAACATCTATCAATTTGTAACAATAATGAAACCTGTTTACCTGTTATGCCTAAATCAAAAATAAAAGATGGAATAGAAATTAAACCCACAATATCATTTAAAAATATTCAAAGAATGCTTAGACACCCATATGTAATTTATTGTGATTTTGAATCAATATTAAAACCTATTCAATCTTGTCAACCTAATCCTGAAAATTCATATACTCAGAAGACTCAGTTACACATTCCTTGCAGTTATGGTCTTTATATAAAGAGTGTCTATGGAAATATCCAAAATCCTTTAGAAATTTATAGAGGTGAAAATGCAGATAAAATATTTATAGAACAATTAACTGAACATGCAAAAACAATTAAAAAATTATTAAAGAAAAATGAAGATATGAAATTCACAAACAAACTAAAAATTAAACATTTAGAAGCCACAGAATGTTATTTGTGCAATAATGAATTTACCAAAGCTAATCCAAAAGTAAGAGATCACGATCATTATACTGGAAAATATAGAGGGGCTGCTTGTAATAATTGCAATTTAAAATATAAACAACCCCCTTTTGTCCCAATATTTTTTCATAATTTGAGTTCATATGATTGTCATTTGTTTATTAAAAATCTAGGCGCTCCTGTGGGGCTGGCTGCGCGGGAGGACACGTCAAAACTAAAACTAATTCCAGATAATGAAGAAAAGTACATTTCTTTTAGTAAAATTTTAGAAACAGAATTAGGTAAAATAGAATTAAGATTTATCGATTCATTTAGGTTTTTAGCTAGCAGTTTAGATAATCTTTCATCGAATTTAGACCCGGAACAGCTAAGAGAAATAATAAAATACTTTTCAAATGAAGAATTAAATATAATATTTAGAAAGCAAGACAAACAAACTATAAGAAAAGGAATCTATCCTTACGAATATATGGACTCGTTTGAAAGATTTAGTGAAACTAATTTACCTTCAATTGAGAAATTTTATTCTACATTAACCAAAGAAAGTATAAGTTGGCCTGAATATAATCATTCTAAAAAAGTATGGAATAAATTAAAAATTAAAGATTTAGGCGAATGGCATGATTTATATTTAAAGTTAGACGTTTTATTACTAGCAGATGTATTTGAAAATTTTAGAGATTTAGCATTAAAAAGTTATGGATTAGATCCCTGTTGGTATTATACAACACCAGGTTTTGCTTGGGATTGCATGTTAAAATATACTGGAGTTGAATTAGAACAACTAACTGATTATGAAATGTATTTATTCTTTGAGAAGGGAATAAGAGGTGGAATAAGTCAGTGCTCTAATAGGTCTAGTGTTGCTGATGCAAACACTCAGATACACTATAATGATATGAATAATTTATATGGCCATAGTTTATCACAAAAATTACCGCAAAAAGATTTTGAATGGATGACTAGAGACGAATTGAACCAAATAGATAATTTACTATATATGGATAATAAAACTGGTTATACGGTTGAAGTAGATCTATCAATTCCGAGAGATTTAAAATACCACAATAGATTTAATGATTTGCCTATAGCTCCGGAGAATGTCATTCCACCACATGGTAAAGTTCCTAAATTATTATGTCACTTTTATGATAAAAAGAATTATGTTGTTCACTATAAAATATTAAAACTTTATATGACATTAGGAGCTGAAATAACTAAAATTCATAGTGGAATAAAATATACTCAATCTGATTTTATTGCTTCTTATATAACCTTTAATACTGAACAAAGAAAGTTAGCTAAAAATGATTTTGAAAAAGATTTTTGGAAATTAATGTCCAACTCAGTGTTTGGAAAATCAATGCAATCAGTTAGAAAGCAACAGAATATTAAATTATACTGTGATGATAAGAAAGTTCAGAAAGCAATAAATAAGTCCAATTTTAAATCAAGAACTATATTCAGTGAACATTTAGTAGCTGTACATAATTATAAAACATCTGTTAAATTTGATAAACCAATTTATATAGGACAAGCTGTATTAGATTTATCTAAAGCTCTAATGTATGATTTTTACTATAATGTTTTAAAGAATGAATTTGAAGATGACATAAAATTATTATACACAGATACTGATTCATTTATTTTTGAAATTAAAAACCATGATTACTATCAGTTTATGAAAAAAAATTCTGATTTATTCGATACTTCAGATTATCCTAAAGATCACTACCTGTGGTCCGAAAGGAACAAAAAGGTTATCGGTAAAATGAAAGATGAGTTAAACGGAAAACAAATGTTGGAATTTATTGGGTTACGAAGTAAAATGTATGCATATAGAACTGACGATAAAGTGGACAAACGATTAAAGGGAATTAAAAAAGCAGTTTTAAGGAAAGAAATTCAATTTGAGGACTATAAAAACTGTTTACTCAATCAAAAAGAATATTTACATAAACAACATATTATTAGGAGTCATAAACATGAAATTTATACAGAAGAAGTAAATAAAAAATCACTAAGTTGGAAAGATGATAAAAGATTTCTAATTCCTGGAAGTACAGATACCTATGCACACGGACACATATGCTGTGCATGAGTTAACTCTGCTAGTACCGTAATATTAAACTATGTAAATGTTGGTACAGAGTATGAACACATGTTAGCTAAGTTTCCAAAACGTTGTTGAGATTATGATTGTATACCTAGAAGTATACGGTCACATACTTGTGATGCTCATTTTTTAGGTAAGACTGCACAAAAGCAAAAAGGGTTGCAGACAAGCTACTTTGCTACGCTTTTCACTTATTATAAATAAAAACACTACTGTACTGTTTTAAAAACACTACTGTTTCACTACCTACTGTTTTAAAATCACTAACTACCTTTTATTACTTTCAAAAAATAAGGGTATTTCAAAATTTAGAAGTATAGTTTTTAGTAATTTTTAAAACCATTCATTTTTGAAGGTTCTTCAGCAGCAGATGTGTTACTCTTCTGTCATTAGACCATTGTTCTTCTGTGGTGTGGATTGGATTATTTATTATACTTTTGTTGCAAAGCTACAGCTTGAGAAATGGGTGGTGCACTTCACGTGGCTAAGAAGTTGGAAAACTGATTACAGTACCATATTTATAATATTAAAATAATGACCATGTTGGTGCATATGATTATGAACAAGTTAAAAACTTGGTTTTGAGATTATGACTGTGTACCTACATTCATTACAGTAAAAGTTGTGTTGCTTGCTTTGTAGGTAGAATACACAAAACCAAAAGTTGCATTCATGATAGAAGAAAGTGTATCTCTCTTCTTCTATATATAGTCCTCATAATACGTAACCTCACTATGTAAATCACAATAGCCTGAGCATTATTTTCATACGTTCGTTACAGCAGACTTCATCTACTGAACGAAAGACGTGTTGAAAACGACAAAAACACAGAAGGTCTAACACTATTTTTTTTCATTTCATTGTTAAAATAGTAAAAATGTTTTTTTTTTCTTGTTCTTTCATAGAGGTAATTTTATGGAAAGAAGGAGATTTCGAGAGAATAAATTCCTGACCAGAATAGATACAAAAGCTGCAGGGTACTCGTAAGCCTACTCTAAAACTAGACCTTATCACGCTGAATGCCAATTTTTAACAAGGCTTATAAGTTACGGTAGTATGTATTAATACACAACACGCTTTATGAGTTGAATAATTTAGACTAATAAAATGTTTACAGATAGAAAAAGTAAAAACAT
>JAHWFO010043799.1:0-44556 GCA_023313115.1 Rhysida immarginata
ATTCTATTTGTTCAACAACATCAGTTATGAACTGAAACACGAAAGAAACAAAGTTATTTTTCATGTTCAGAGAAGATTGGGTCGGCGCCATTATCTCCATCTAGAGGTAAAAATTGTAAATCTGATCTTAATTAGAATTTTGGTGCGTGAAAACATGGATTTGTCGATAAAGCTTGATTCACCTTGAATGTGTGTAAAATGATCACAGACCTGCCAACTATTTCTGGAGGAAAACCGGGTGATAGTAAATTTTTGTAGGGTGAAATATACTGTACATATAGATAACATATTTAATTGTTCCAAAAATTGTGCACTTAAATTTTACTTTTGGACTTAATTTAACACTATATGGAAGTCGTCAAAATTGACGGCAAACAACTCTGTGATTTCATAAACAATCAAATAATCCTCTCCACATAGACGTCACAGTCAAGAATTTTGCTAGCATTGATGATCAAATTAACAGCAATTACATAAAACAATTAACAACGATAATAATGATCAATGCGCATGTGCAGAAGTGCCGATTTTGTTCTTAAAAAAGTGCTTTTCGTTTTAATACAGGGTGTTTCATAGTTGGTGTCCCCTCTTTAGGTCCAAATAACGACTCAAGGGGAACAGATTGGAGGAAAATGAATATTGATTATTTGGTTTTAATCTCCCCTAATTCAGAATAAAAACATTTCGCGTCTCTGGGGGTGAAAGAGTAAATTTTGAAAATTTTAATTTTGTAGGGGTAGGGGTTAGACCCCATGTGTTATTTAGAAAGTTGTAGAGCATCATGTAAAATGTGGGTTTAGCAAAAAACCCGGTGAAAAAATCTCATCCCCAGCCCTTTATCGAGTGGGTAAAGTGAAAGGTATGGCTAGCTAATGTAGACAAAAACAGAAAAGCTCATTAGAAACTTACTAGAACTTTATTACTTATTAGAAAACAGTACATTTGAAAATGTATTAGAAAACAGTATTATTAGCTTTTCAGGGTAATGACTCATTCACTCTCATTAATTTTCCAAATGTAGGCCCTACTGTTTTCTAATAAGTTTGGTTTTTGTCCACATCGGCTAGCCATACCTTTCATTTTACCCATTCGATAACGGGGGCAGGGCATGAGACTTTTTTCAAACCCCTACCCCTACAAAATTAAAATTTTCAAAATTTACCCCTTCACCCCTAGGGACCGAAATGTTTTTATTCGGAATTAGTGGACATCAAAACCAAATAATCAATATTCATTTTCCCCCCACCTGTTTACCCTTGAGCCGTTATTTGGACCTAAAGACGGGACACCAATTATGAAACACCCTGTATATGTCACAATTACATATTATACACTAGTCAAAATAATTAAGGAAGTAAGATACACCGTACGTGAAATAAGTACCCAGTAAGAAGTACATAGGGTGCATCATAGGGAAAGAAGGGAAAATTTTAGTTCTTTAACGAAAGTACTATTCGCCGGGAGACTTTTACGATCCGCCGGGTGACCGTGTGAGATTGTCAAAATCCGGGTGACACCAAGTGAATCCGGGTGAGTTGGCAGTTCTGATCATGATCATGAATTGTAGTATGAGCATTGTATTCGTAGACGTGTGAAAAGCTTCACCAATTAGCATCTTTTTTCGAACAGGCATAGAGTCTATACGTCTAGAGTGTACGTTTATGCTCTACTGCTAAGCTGCCTGCTTGCTGTGACGGTGCACCCCGTCTGCCAATCGTGCTCTAAAACAACACGCGTTTATTTGGGCAGTTCTATAAAGTGAGAATTTAATTTAGTATATTTCAAATTCTTAACAAGTAGCTTTAACCTTGAAAACAATGAAGCAAAACATCTGAACGAGCTGTAACCTTCGTCAGCTTCTGCAGGATTAGCATTAGAGAAGGTGATCGGCGTTTTAGCCTATTTCATTATTACAAACGAAACTATTTGTTCAAAAAAACATTCACTATATAGCTACAAGGTGACTAAAAAGTCTGTTGCACTCCTCCTATCTGTGCAGTAAATAGAGATATCCCAAACCTCTTGCAGCCAATAAATAGCAAGTTAAGGATGACCTGTCAGATGGTCCAGTCAGACGGGTCCAAAATATGCAAATTAGGTCAAATACAAATTAAATCTTGCAAATCATAACAGATTGGATAAAATTCCTAATTGCAAGCATGAAATTCTGACAATCGAACTCGATTTCACCATTAAATTTTTGATTCTCTGATTCTTCCATCAACAATTTTGAAGAAGAAATGAAATCTATCAGATTAAAAGACGTTATTGCTGTCTAATTTTATTTACATATACAAAAGTTATCAAATACACAGGTTAAATCAAAATGAGGGACCCCATTTCAGACATTTATTCTGCGATGTCTAATGAACGTATCGTAATGTGAGACATGTGCTTCGTAAGATTAACTTTCACAGTTCAGTTTCCACGCAATTTTCACTTTCTACCGCTAAGGGTCAGCAGCGAGCGGTTAAAGAAAATGCTGTTGACTGGAGAGTAGTGATGAGCAAAGCATAACTGTGACTGCTACTTTTGACATCAGTGATTTTTATCTGTGAGCGTGAAACCACAACTTGTTCCTTCCTGCGATTTAGATACAGTGATGAGAATTTAGATACATTCACTAATAATCGTTAAAGTGAATGTGACGGCGAAATAGATATTCTTAGATGAGTTTATTAAAGAGTATATAATCTATAACGATGCCTTGATGGAATAAAATAAATCTATATAAATTTGTTTTTGTTAACTTTAATTATCGTGATTAATGCACTCCCATTTAAAAAACAAATCATTGTTTACTTGTGAATTTACCCACCCTCTAAGAAATTTGCACTTCCATATAAGTTTGTTTATTCAAATTTTGAAAATTAAATACTTTAATTCTCGGAAAAATTATGACCCTTTATTAGTTATTTAATAATATTTTGTCTTCGCGGCCAGAGCCATATATCAAGAAGCTCTATCCATGGAGCAATTAACCTGGAGGCGAAACTGGACGAAACTTTTCGTACTTCCGTTTTTTAGCGACAACTAGTGTACGGCATATAAATCACAAGTACGAAACTAAAATTATGTGTAGCTATCCTATTTTTGCTTGAGGGGCTGACCTCATTTTAAAATTGTAACTGTCATGATCGTGTCGAACACATCGTCTATCTGAAATACGATATTTAGACATTGTCTAACGCATTTTGACAATGTCTAAAAGAAAACAAGGAGGATCCCAGTGTATTGCAAAGTATTGCAGAAATAATTCAAAGAAAATCCAGAGCTTTCTTTTTCCGCGTTCCTAACGACGAGTTAAGGTAAATATTCGTTGTAGAAAATGCGCAAACGAAACTTATGATATTCTTGCTTAACATAATTTTATCGGTTAATGTTAACTATCTGCACATCGCGCGATGACTGATCATGCTACCAAGGTAAGTGAAATTTTTACTAATTTAACCATCTACTGTGACCAAATAGAAAAGGGGGAATATATCAGTTTGTTAGACAGGGGTCGGGGGGGTCTTTAAAAAATAAATTCATTTACCTTAGTCTCATGATCAGTCATCACGCGATGTGCAGATAGTTATTTTATCAATATATATAAAACATATTTTTTAAGATATCCCTATTTCCTTTACAGAAGTAAGGAATGATTAACTTTACTCGAAAGATTTGATCTCGTTCAATCTCTTCGTGTACTAAATATTTTGGATTTTCGAAATTTTGACTTCGGATTCTTAAAGATCACCAAAAAGTAGAATATGAATGTCTCCACCAAATGAATTTTGTAATATATTTTTTATATTTAATAAAATGAAATTTGCAATGAACTTTGTAAGATTATTTTTATTTATATAAAACTTTTTATTAAAAACACCTTAAGATGAATATGAATATTATTTTTTATGGAAAAAATTATAAGATTGTTAAAAACATTAACATCATAAAATACATCTAAATAAATGAATTTTAATTAAATTTAAATTTTTTTATTTTAATTGAAATAAATAAATAAGATAAATAAAATAAGAGTAACAGCAGCCATGAAGCTAGGGGCCTTCTGTTCATCCAGCAATGCATTATGGGAAATCTTTAGTTCGTAATTTATAAGCCGCCCGCTTGGCGGCGCTGATTACCAATACGAAAAAAATAGTATAGGGAACTGTTAGAGTTTCGCCTCCAGGTTAATTGCTCCATGGCTCTATCTACCAGCACGCTTTAGATATAAAGGATGCTTGTACTGCAGCTCCTTAGCACACCCCTCCCACCACCCTATTGGCTAAGCCCCTGTTGTTAATTACATTGATAGTCTTTATTGTTGTATAATTTAATCGTTTTAAGCGATTGTATTGACAGAATTACTTATTACTATAGTAAAATCCCGTTAGAACATACCTCACATTAACGTACATTTCAGAATAACGTACAAATTTCAAATCCCCGTCCCAAACGTAGGTATTTTAATGCTAAAAAGTTTCAGAATAACGTACATCACTTTAACGTACATTTCAGAATAACGTACTAATTTTACATTCCCTTGGTTAAATTATCACTGCAGTACAACGTACATCGTTCACATGTCTTGGTCTGATTGGTCAATGCAGCCCATGCGAAAGTTGCAACTGGGCCAATGGGCAAGTTATAGAAAGAAAGCAGATGGCCATTACAGTTTTTTTTAAAAAAATTAATGTAATACTACATATTGTATATGATATAGAGTATTTGTATTGAATAAATTAAAATGCATTCATGTATTCTTATGTTTTTCTATGAATATATGCATTGTTCACAAGCTCCCCTCCCCCCAGTTTCAGAATAACGTACACCTCAGAATAACGTACAATTCCGGACGTTTCGGTTTTGCGGCATTGTCCCAGATTTTCTTATTGTCCCGTATTTTTAATTAAATCAATTAAAATTATTGATAATTTATATGGGTTGAATGTATATATGGTTTCGTGTTTGATCACTGCATATCTAATGTATTTTTATGGACGCTACTGTAGTCTATAATGAATATTACAGTTTATATTATATAGTTTGAATAAAAGAATTCAAGAATAGATGAAGTGGCTGACCTCTAGCGGTCATCTGAGAAATTAATTAATGGCGGCTATGGAGGGTATCATCATAGCCATAGCCTACAATGAAAAGGGAAAGAAAGCGCAGGAAGTAAAATACTTAGGACCGGCCCCCCCAAAAAAAGAAAAAAAAGATGATAAATGTTCGTGCGGGATCTATTTTTAAAGTACGAGGGGAGTTCAAAAAGTAATGTAACACTTTTATTTTCTCGGCCAATTTTGGTTGAGAAACTGGACATTTCTTGTGGAACATTTTCAAACATTTCCGCTTCGTCTCGTAATGTTTCATTGACGTCCGATATGTGACAGCGCTATAGTGAGCTGTTAAAGTGGCGTCTACAATGGAGGTGCGTTCCAAACAACGGGCAGTGATTGAGTTTCTTTTGGCGGAAAACCAGGACATCTCAGATATTCATAGGCGCTTGCAGAATGTCTACGGTGATCTGGCAGTGGACTAAAGCACGGTGAGTCGTTGGGCAAAGCGTGTGTCATCATTGCCGCAAGGTCAAGCAAAACTGACTGATCTCCCGCGATGCTGGCCGGCCGTGCACAGCTCTGACTTCTGCATAGTCGGAACATGCGAACACTCTCATTCGAGCAGACGACGGATTTTCATCTGTTTGGCCCAATGAAGAACGCAATACGTGGGACAAACTACGCGGAAGATGAAGCAGTTATTGATGCAGCACGACGTTGGCTCCGACATCAACCAGTGGAATGGTACCGTGCAGGTGTACAGGCCCTCACTTCAAGGTGGCGTAAAGCCGTAGCATTGAATGGAGATTACGTTGAAAAATAGTGTTGTGTAGCTAAAAGAATGGGGAATAACATGGTGTATTTGAATGCTGAATAAAACAAACCCCTTTTTCAGAAAATAATGTGTTGCATTACTTATTGAACTCCCCTCGTATTTGTAGTGCGAGACCTATTTTCAAAAATATTGTATCGTGAAAAATCCAGGCATGGGCTTTTCTGCGGCCCACATTCGCCCGCCCTGCAGTCGGCCCTGCAAGTACTGCTGCATGGTAATTGAAAATATTCAAAGGGAACGGGGAAATATTTACATTATTTACCGAAAGAGAAAAGGCTGAAAGAAGTTAAGATAGTGAAATTGAATCTCGAGAAGCATGCAAAAAATATTATGGATTAGAAGGAGAAGAGTCCTAGTCCTGAATCGCGATCGAGCGCGCTCCTTCAGATCAACACGAGCGGTACATCTAAAAATTCCCCGATCTCACCATTACTTAGTGAACGCTTATGACCAATACAATCGTAATTACTTTCCTATTACTTTTCAAACTTTGAGTCCGATTATTTTCAGCTTGAGCCTGACCCTTTCACTTTGCAATTACAATGGCCGACAGTAAAATCGTATACCACCTTGCCGTTTGTTCCCAATGCGGTTTATACGAGTCAAGGTATGTTTGAAATGAACCGGTCACGGTATATGCTATGAAGGAAAGAGGTGAAGATGAAAGTAAAGAGTTTAAAAGTGAAGATGAAAGTGCAAAAAATATATCTTATTTTTTAAAAGTTTTCTCTCAGGTTTCTAATTTCTCTTATCTATTCGATCTTTGCGATGTCACACTCTCGTATTTACATTTATTGTCATGCAAGAATAAATGCAGTGAAATCTATTAAATTCACATAATGGCTGAAAGCATAACGTGTTTTTCTTTGGCATTTACCTCTTGTTCGCCGATTGAACTAAGCGCTCACCATCGGAGGTGAACGATCACGCGCCTGAAAATGAGCTCTCGATAGTTTTTAGAAACACCCGATGGTTACAGCCTTCACTCTGATGGAAAGTTGTGGATTGTTTATTTATATTATTAGTCCAATATTAGCTGATAACAAATTTTAACAAAATCTGTACAACTGTAGCCATTCATTGCTGAATAAAATAAATTACCTTGGAATCACAGTATTTCTTTATTTCAGTATTCTGCTGCAGTAATATGCTTAAAAATTTAATTGATTTTATATAGCTATAAGTAGATTTAGCGCGTGTATTACTGATTTTATTTAACGCGTTTTATTTAGAAAGTGAACTAGCGTCTAAACCAATGTTTTTCAATCCTTTTCATCACTTGATCCTATATTTAAACTTCCGTGATACATTTACGTTGTGCTGATCGGCAAAAAAAAAATAAAAAAAAATGGTAGTATGCTTTTTTAGTTATTAACACAAGCAAAGCAACTTTACGGGGAAAAATAATTAATAAATGAAAGATTGAAACATGCATTGTCATCGATAAGACACCGTTGGGAAAAATGCTAGAGCAGATAGTCAGGAAGTGGGCAAAATATTGATTACAAAATTTGCGCACAAACACACAAACAAGTGAAGTTCAATAAAAGTGTGTAAAAAGATTGTGATTTGTAATAAAAATATAAATAAAAATTCTTTAAAAGCTTTTATTTATTTTTCTGTTTATGAAAATTTTCGCGCCACACCTAAGATCCTCTCACAGCACAGAGGTCAAAATCGCCAATCTAAACCCATCATGCCTGCCATTTTGTGACGTCGTAGCATGACAGGTGCTGCCCCCATCGGCCATGGCGCTTGCCAAATTGGCAACTCTGTGAACGGTATTCAACGGCATGTAAACAACTCTGTGATTAAGTGTTCAACGGCATTAGCGATCTGATGTGATGTGGTTACCTTTCGTAGCACATGTCTCACAATACCATATCTTCATTAGATTTCACAGAGTAAACTTCTTAAATCGGGTCTACCATTGTGACTTGCCCTGTATTTATGATGATCAACACTAACACGACACAGAATAATGATAAATACAGGAAGAAAATAAAATATCAATTTCTGACGTTGAAAAACAAATATTAAGCTTTAAATGTTATTTAATTACGCATTTTATAAAATCTGAACGCTTTTATACTTAGATAAGACGGTATCAAGGCGAGTAAAATTCCTGAAAGAATAATATCTAAACAGAAATATTGATAATAATCTAGATTTTCTGCAGAGCTTCTCAGATGATCTGCACCGTCATGGCGTAAGATGTATTCCACCCAGTAGACTGCTCGTTCAAGAGGAGTTTCCATTTGATCACGTGCCATAGCTGACATGCGTTTCATCTTCTCTGAGTAACTGCAAATTAAAATAAAAAATATACTAAAAGCATTATTGACATAAAATGGAGAAATATGATAAACTAAAATAGAGTTTGTTCCATAATTACTGATTTCTTTACATTGATGTAGATTCCAACCTGGTAAATCATGCTAATTGTAATTGCGATCATAATTATTAAAGAAAAAGTACTAAATTACTGACTGCTGAGATGCTTCTTATTTGAGATCATAGAAAAAGTATGTAATTTAGAAACTAAAACAGGAAGCCGGGGATATTCTTTCCAAGATTCTTGCTATCTCAGACTCATTCAAAAATAAACATCGACCTTAACATGGCCAAAAAAAAAAGGGGGGGGGGCTCTAGTTCACAAGGAGAAATGAAATACCGGATACGTATTTCGGCTAGCAGGTAGACATCTTCAGCGGTGAGAGGTAAAAAAGAATTTGGAAGTAAAAAAGGGGGAACTTCTAATCCTTCTTTTTTACTTTTGTCTCTCACGCTTAAGATGGCTACTTGGTAGCCGAAATAGGTATCCGGTATTTCATTTCTCTTTGGGGATTAAAGGTTCCCAATTTTTTGTTGTTCGATTCCACAGTTTTTGCTTAATTTCTGTTAAGTATGTGGCTTCGTTGTAAATTTTAATTTTTAAAGATCTCCTAATAAATATGTATTTCACGTTAAAACTTAAACTTTTATTTTAAATTTACTCTTTGTCAATGTAGTTATATACTACTCAAAATAAATAGGGGAGGATGCGAAATACTATTGAACACCATAAGTGAATGCTTACAGTAACATCTGCATAAACATTATTATTGAAAGGTACGATAAAGGATCTTAGTAAGCAATACTTGTGGAAAACAACATATCTAAGCAATATCATTCAGTACGATTTTTACAGATCGCATTGATATATCTTTGTTGGTCATACTCTGGCCCTCTGGTGTGGATTTTGGGGTTTGTCCTTTGGGTGTGGTTCTTGTTTTGGGTGTTGGCCCTCTGTTTTGGGTGTTGGTCTTCTGTTTTGGGGGTAGTCCTGTTTTGGGTGTGGTTATTCTTGGTCTTTTGGGTGTGGTTTTATTTACCTTTGATTTTGAGGTTTATTTTTTGATTACTTTTTGATCATATTTCCAATTGGGGGCGGGGTCACACAGCTGGCTGAAGATCTTTTCTTGATTAATCACGTGATGGCAGCCATGTTCAGCTGCCCCAAGGCTAAAAATAAAATTAATTTCATAATTCTCGAATGTATCCCTGGTGCTGGTGCTGGTGGTGCTGACCACCAGCACCAGTTAGACAGATAGGGCTGACCACCAGCACCAGTTAGACAGATAGGGCTGACTGGCGCACGCAGCAAAATCCACATAGGTGATTCTGTCTCACAAGTGAACACCTGTTGACACCCTTAAATACCCACCTAAATGGGTAGGGGCTGGTATACTGGCACGGCAAATTGATTACTAATTAACTGTTGTTTCTCGGGCAACCAAATTTTTTCCAAGCTCTTTTACAGTTTCTTCTAAATAAAACTACAGCTGTTTCAAGGCGTATTGTTTTGTTTTTAATTTTCAACTAATTGCTACATTGTTTTAATTGACAAGTGTGCATCTGAGTAGGGTCTAATGCTGTCTAAAAGGGTAGGCCTGAACACGCATATACAAGTTTATAAATAAATAAATAAATAAATACAGTTGTGTTCTTTCTATAACTTAATTTAAATTTTGATCATGGATGATGCATTTTCTAACCCACTAATGCAGCCGGTTTTGGCGGTATGAAAGGTTTAGCTAAACAAACAAATCATTCTGAAAAAAAGACACGTGAAATGGTTAAGGGGTGTGAGAGTTTATACACTGCATAAACCAGTACGCCATTATTTCCCACGTAATCGCATGCGTGTATATGCTCCATTTGAACAATTTCAAAGGGACTTGTGAAATTACATTTTCGTAAGAAACAACTGTAGTGCGAGGTTGATTTCTTTTTTCTCTCCTCCTCAATTACTTCAAGATGCATATCCCCTATCATCCGAGCGAAGAAGTAATTTCGCGTTACTATTTAAACCAGAGAGGGAATGGCTTACCAGTCTTTAGAGGGTCGGTTTTCCAGAGAGGCAATGCGATTGGTTCAGTATATTCAAATCTGTTTTGCTTTGCAACACCTTTACTCAAATCCATGGGTAAGATTCTCGGTCGACATGCTCTAAAGGGCGGTGTTTCCGTTTTTAATAATGTGACACATGGTCAAAATCTCAAACAGTCGCTGTCATCACGAATGAAAGAGGCTGGAGGTAGTGCCTTGCAGGAAATGGGTGCTAGAGTTCAGAGCGGTAGAGGACGTGTTAAAAAGACGAAATTCAGCATTTCCTACTCCTTCACATGTAAAAAGACCCAGAGGCAACAGCGTGGAGTCCTTTCTAAAGAGTGAATACAAACAAAGAGGTCGAGTGCAGCGTTCAAAAAAGCAACGTGTCTCAATGAGACAATCCTGTTCTGGAAATCGAAGCTCACGGTTCTGTCTTTATTGATTTCCAGGAGTTTCTGATATTGACAATAAGCAATCAGGTTCACCGAATTAGCTAAAGGCTCGGAAAACTGAACTTCAAGGCTTAACGTACCGTTATGTATAAGGTTATATACAGTATATCTGTATAATAATTCCTGTCCTCCGAAAGATCAAAGGCCAGAAATGTGTAACCAGAACCGTAATCGAACTGGCTGATGTCTGCATCTCTGTCTTCTTTCCAAATCCCAAGTGCCTTCATGGAATGAACAAACTCTCTCAAGTATGACTCAGAGGAAAAATTCGGCGTCAGAGGGTTTAGAGGAATTGCATGAGTATCCAATGAGAGGAGAAGATAGATAGATTGAAACGTTGAAGTAAAAGAACCATTCTGGGCTTCACTCGATGTAAATGCAAAAATCAACCAGGAAGGAATCTGACCAGTAATTAAGTTCTGTATGACGTGATTTCTAGTTCCAGTAGCAATACTCACTGACCTCATTTCAACCCGTCCGATAGGGTAAAACGCGTTAGTTGTTTGCAGCAGTCTTTGCATGTGCTAATAGCGTGGCTGTGTTAACTTTAACTCTCTCAACATTCAGCGTTGCTTTTCAGATTGTGATCTGATAATTGGGATTAGCTACATCAGACATCAGAGCAAAGGAGGGTTTACTTCTGTAAAGCCTCAGACGAAAATCCGTAGAGTTTAGTAGCAATCGACCCTGCCGAAAGATGTCTAAATGGAGCGGACCTTCCATGTAGTAAACGCCGTTTCGTGCGAGGCTTTTACGTAACTTAAACCCATTGTTTGTATCGTCAGCACTGTCCATTTTACCGCTCGTGTCTTTACAATACCCAGCTGTTGTGAGTTGACTTTGTTTAGAAGTCTGACCATAGTTCAAAAGAGTTTCAAAATAAGCCCTGTATGGATATAAGTTATTACTATGACTAACTAACGTATCACCTAGATAGCAATCGACTTGTGAGAATAGCGAATATAAGAAAAGGTTCACAGGTCCTGTTTTATCACCAGCTGGTAACTGTCCATCTCCTTTGTTGATAACGACTTCTAAGCTTAATGTAGTTTGATCGAGATCCGTGTAAAAATCTGCCAAACCAGGCACGTAGAATTCAATAGGCCCGTCTTGGCTGATGATGTCTGTTGCTTGGTATCCCGTGACGTGTCGTTTTTCCTGTTGGCCGTTCGTGTGGGGTATAGAAAAGATATCGAGATCGCTGTTGAGACATTCAGTGCTCAGCTGGTGTATCATTGATGCCATGATTACGTATGTATTAGGCGAAAACTGGTGATGCAGGACGTATGTTTAAAATTGGCTTAGAACATAATTTTGCATGTCTTTTTGTTGACTTCTTCTGTTTCTTCTGCGTGTTTTTCAACTTTTTTGAACGCTGCACTCGACCTCTTTGTTTGTATTCACTCTTTAGAAAGGACTCCACGCTTGTTTACAATGTGAAGGAGTAGGAAATGCTGAATTTCGTCTTTTAACACGTCCTCTACCGCTCTGAACTCTACCACCCATTTCCTGCAGGGCACTACCTCCAGTCTCTTTCATTCGTGATGACAGCGACTGTTTGAGATTTTGACCATGTATCACATTATTAAAAACGGCATGTCGACCGAGAATCTTACCCATGGATTTGAGTAAAGGTGTTGCAAAGCAAAACAGATTTGAAAATACTGAACCAATCGCATTGCCTCTCTGGAAAACCTACCCTCTAAACACTGGTAAGCCATTCCCTCTCTGGTTTAAATAGTAACGCGAAATTACTTCTTGGCTCGGATGATAGGGGATATGCATCTTGAAGTAATTTAGGAGGAGAGAAAAAAGAAATCAACCTCGCACTACAGTTGTTTCTTACGAAAATGTAATTTCACTACGGTTTTGCCTGTTAAAAACGAGAGCAAATCCCCATGGTCTGAATGAACCACGATTTTTTTTTTTACTTAAGGGAAAGTAGTCGGGTGAATGAAAAGCCCGATAAATCACTTCTCGTCTGGCATGTGAAACGGGGATAATTCGTAGGAGCGGAGCGAATGTGTTATCCACAACCTGCGGTTGTGTGATGTCTGTATACAGATAATAACCATGTATGCCACGTTCAAGATCTATTGGGGTTGAACCCTCACCAATAACGAGTTCCAAGTCGGAAAGTTCAGCTTGTAAACCCAATGTGTAACATAGACCCTCGCTAAAACTAATATAGCGTCCTTCTGTGCATTTGAAATGAAAACATTTGTTATGTGTGAGATTGATTTTGTAAAAAGCCTGTTCGTTGAATGGAATCAACTTAACGAGCGCATCAACAACGTCCCTACGACTATCATAATACCCTCCGGGAATTTTTAAGATGCACTGTTCTGGAGTGTCAGGTGGATCAAAAATAGCACAACTGATAAACCCGTCCTCTGTGTCATTTAAGGGCATAGTAATAGGCGTTTTCAATTTCTTGTTCAGAAACCTATCATGTATAAATCCAATGTTGACAGCTGCTGGGAATTCAATGAACCGTGTTGAGGACCCGTAAACAATACAAAATCATTAACCATCTTTGTCTCGATACCTGCCGTTCTAAAATATCTTTTAGAAAATCAATAGCTGCTACCCTACTTTGCAATTTGGTACTCTTAAATTCAACAATTTTTTGGTATAGAGGTGCCGACTTGGGATACCTTAACGTAACAGAAAAATCAGACACCCACTTAAGCAGCAGTTTGTAATCCGGAGTTAGAGAGAAACGTTCCTTGTAGAATATATATGGCGAAACATTGAACCCCTTACAGAATTCGAGAGTGTTAAAGCGAATCCCGACATTCAGAGGGTAACTCATGGTGACGTTTTGGTCTAAAGAAGTGTTATGGTAAAAGAAAACATCTTTCAAATAGGCTTGTAACATCAATTCAACTTCGATTATGAAAGACTGGAGTGTCGGAATTCTTACTGGTGAAACAATGTTGAAATCGACTTGCTCATCTATGAGATCATCCTTAAAACCTATTTTGAAAGTGTTGTTTACAGCCGTAATGTTCTTGAAGAGGGCTGGGAAATGTGTTTCCGATAAACCAACCTCCCATCGCCCTTGGAAACGTAGCGTCCTCGGCAGTCGTGTAATAAAATGAGCTGTTGTATTGGAATGAATTTGTTCACCGGTAGGTGAGTTTAATAGTAACATAACAGAAAAATCAGTGTCTTCATACATGGTGGCTATACTCGGCACCAACTGTTGTCAATCGCCACTTGTCAAGCATTTAAAAGATCTATCTCTCGTACCCAGCTGTTCATGCTGTCAGGGTAACCTTGCCATTTCACAAAAGCCTCGCGAACACCGCGCCTCGTGCGCCAGCGAATAATCTGTTCAATGTTAAAAACTTCAGGCTTTTTCACCTTTTGTAACTCCTGATCGTAGAATACATCTGAGATCTCGCTGTCATCATAATCTTTAATTTTATGCACAACAGATTTTCTATAAATGATTTTTGAAACCTCAAACACCTCCTCAGTCCAGTTCGGAAGATAGCCTTTATCAAATATGTTTTTCACTTTCGAAATACGTACGTAATCTCCAATTTGCAACCTTGGATTTGTTTGCGGTGCTGATGTATAATAACTCTGTTGTTTCAGCCATAGAGCTGGGGCATTTCGTTCATTGACATCAGCTGGCGCCATAACCAGGGCTCTGTGATTGCGGTGGTTGTAGCTTAACACGAGATCAGGTAAGACATCGATGTATCTGTCTTTGTTGGTAAATGTAAAAAACTTAAACATCCTCGTTTTTAACGTACGGTTGAATCGTTCGATCGTAAAAGCTTTCAAATCTGATTCTGTGGCGAAAAAATCGATGTTGAGTTCTTTAAAATAGTCTTGAACGTGCTTGTTTAAAAACTCCTTCCTTTTATCGCTGTTCACTTTTACAGGAACGCTACCAAGTGTGAAAATTTTTTGAAAGGCTTTTTGAAGTTCAAGCCCCGTCTTCGTTTTTAGAGGAATGACCCACGCATAGCGCGAGAAAACATCGATGCAAGTAAGTAGAAATTTATAACCATCGTTCTGTTTTCACAGACTGGTTAGATAGACCAATTCCGCTTGAAATTGTTCAAATGGAGCATATACACGCATGCGATTACGTGGGGAAATAATGGCGTACTGGTTTATGCAGTGTATAAGCTCTCACGCCCCTTAACCATTCACGTGTCTCTGTTTCAGAATGATTTGTTTGTTTAGCTAAACCTTTCACACCGCCAAAACCGGCTGCATTAGCGGGGTTAGAAAATGCATCATCCATGACCAAAATTTAAATTAAGTTATATAAAGAACACAACTGTATTTATTTATTTATAAACTGGTATATGCGTGTTCAGGCCCACCCTTTTACACAGCATTAGACCCTACTCAGATGTACGCTTGTCAATTGAAACAATGTAGCAATTAGTTGAAAATTAAAAACAAAGCAATACGTCTTGAAACAGCTGTAGTTTTATTTAGAAGAAACTGTAAAAGAGCTTGGAAAAAATTTGGTTGCCCGAGAAACAATAGTTAATTAGTAATCAATTTGAGGTACCAGTATACCAACCCCTACCCATTTAGGTGAGTATTTAAGGGCGTCAACAGGTGTTCACTTGCGAGACAGAAACACTTAAGTGGATTTTTCTGCGTGCGTCAGGACCCCTAAATGTCACACTGGTGCCCACCAGCACCAGCATCAGGGATACATCCGAGAATTATGAAATTAATTTTATTTTCAGCCTTGGGGCAGCTGAACATGGCTGCCATCACGTGATTAATCAAGAAAAGATCATCAGCCAGCTGTGTGACCCCGCCCCCAATTGGAAATCTGATCAAAAAGTAATCAAAAAATGAAACTCAAAATCAAAGGTAAATAAAACCACACCCAAAAGACCAAGAATAACCACACCCAAAACAGGACTACCCCCAAAACAAGGACCAACGCCTAAAAAAGGACCACGCCCACATCCAAAACAGAAGACCAACACCCAAAACAGAGGGCCAACGCCCAAAACAGAGTGCCAACACCCAAAACAAGAACCACACCCAAAAGGACAAACCCCAAAATCTACACCAGAGGGCCAGAGTATGACCAAAAAAGGAAATGCTTTAGAAAAGCAGAGACACTCTCTGCCACATAGCCTCAGGAAACAAATTGAGGGACAGGGTCCCAGGGGATTCCAGAGCAGGGTACAAAAGAATAAGTGTCAGTATCCTTTGATCTTTTGAGAAATCATCCCCTCCACATTCCTTTACACCCCAAACGCCTCTCTTTCTACTGACAGCCTTGCTATACCATGTTTAAGATGGCCCAATCGTTATAGGCAACGAGCATGATCCACGTGGTTCCTGGTTCGATTCCAGGGGCCCTATTCTCGAAATTTTCGTGTTGACAATTCCCATGAGTTGGGAGAGTCACGTGGTACAAACACGAATGATCAGACAAAATTGGTATTCTCGAAAATCAACTCCCATGTTTTTCGTTCTCCCCATGTGAGTTGTCAACTCACGTGAGTAGAGCTTGTGAGATAGCTACGCACAAAAAAAAAAAGTAAAAACATGGCCGACGTTTCGTTACGACGTTTCATTGAATCGGAGCATTGGAAACAGCGGAAAGGCGTTGTTTGAGGAGGCAACGAGTTTTACGAACGCGGATTGATGTTTTCGACTGTCATGAGTAACATTTTCGTCACTTATTTCGACTATCAAAGGATTTCGGCAAAATTTTAGGGGATCAAACTCGAAGATCAGCATTAAGCCTACAAAACAGCGCGATAGATAACATGCACTATCGGCACAATCCCGCGGTGACTAATCACGCGACTAATCCGTCGGGGTTGTAATGAGGCAGCCTTTAACAGAGACTGGTGAATATTGATTTCAGAAATGTATCTCCTTCATCAAACGTGTCACCCATTGGGTGCGGTTCGTATGAAAATGATATTGGATAAATGTTAAGCATACAATATGAAATTCTTCACGATTCTACAAGTTACGTAATTTTATTCACCGATCTTCACGGACACTACATTATTATCGATACTATTAACATACGAGCTTAAAGCATTGTGAACTCTTTAAGGATTGCATCAGATTTCTTTAAAAATCGATGAGCGCATGGCTTTGCTTTATATTAATTCCTTAAACCGTCTAAAGACCGCAGCACAAGACTGCACAAGTTGTAGTTTGCTGCAGCTTTTCGTAATTTTCTGTTGTTGTATGCTTTAAGAGAAAACTGAATTTTATTGCAGTAAACTGCTCCTCTCAGGAGTTCCATTTTACGATATGCAAAGCCAGTTATTATTTAAAAAGCCAGTCTTGTTAAATATGCCAATTCAAAATGTAAACTAGGACGAAAACAATAACAAATAGAATCCTGTTTTTCGGATTTTTCTTAGAATGGATAGTCCCTTCGCTCTGTGTTGTACTGATTAAATTATTATTTAACCAATTTGGAGTTATAATTTAACTTTTTGAGATTGTTCTGTTTACCTACAAGTGCAATTATCCCGGGCAACGCCGGGTCTTCTGCTAGCAACAAATAGAAAAGGGAAGAAAAAATTCCGCGACTTTGACTAGAAGCAGAGACCATGGCTATCGCTGGCACAGTACGAAAAGTTGTAAAAAAATCAGTCTAAGTTCTGTTTGATCAACCCCCGTACATTAAAAGTTTCAGGAAAATAATTTTACTTGAATAAACATGCGATACAACTTATCTTGTTTCATAATCATAGATAAATAGCTTCATTTATCGTATTGCGAAAGATGGCAAATGTTCATAGACGTTAGCAGTGAATACCTTCAGTTAGCAGTTCATGCACTTCATCCTAATAAATGGTTACTGCGAAAAAAAAAAATGTTGTGCCAATCATTTTTAAACGACCAACAACGAGACGATTGAAATGTATTAGAAAATTAGGATGTTGAAGCCACATGTAGGCCGAATATGCAGAACACACTTTTGGAATACTACTTGGTATTTATAGATTTTAGTTGAGGTGCTATTTATACACCCTCCGCGAATTCAACCAGTAAATTTATAAAGAACTTGAACTAAAATATTAGTACTATGTTGTTTTAGGAAGCATCTCTTGCTACACATCTAGTTACTGAAAAGTTTTCATATGAAAAACAAATTTCGTAATCATAAATTAAAATATCTTTACGAATAAATTTTTCTTTGATTATTTTAATATTACGAAAAGAAAATTTATTGTGTCAAGGATGTTATTTTCCCTTGCCTTGGTGTTGAAAGCATTTTCTGTATTTTGGAATAAATTTCTTCAGTGGTAATGTTGGCAAGACTTAATGTCTCACCAATACCAAGTTTGAGGATTCGGTCCACATTGATAGGTTGTTCTGCAAATATTGGTATTCCAATCACAGGAACACCATGATAAATAGCTTCTTGGAGACTCAATAAACCACCGTGGGTAATGAAAAGACGTATTTTAGGATGGCCTGAAGAAAAGAAAAAAATAATGAATCTTTTATTCATTTTCATCCAAATATACACACAGACATTTAACACAGCGCTATTTAACACCCAAGTATTTGCTTTAGGCAAGAATATTTTTATTTTTGAATAATGGTTTAATTAATAGTGTTTTTTAATTTTTAGAGTAATTAGTTTCTTACCTGGGTGCATTATATTAAACATTGCATTATATTAAAAAAAATTTAAAAACTGAAAAACTACATAAACTATAAATAATTTGTTTTAATTTAATGTATTATGAAGGTGTTTGTTTTTATTTTGGAGTTTTCATAAGCTATCTACGGTTTTCTTCTACTTTTATGTGCTCTATATAGGAACGATGAGGGGAAAAGATATTTCCTCTACTTATGAAGCAGCAGTATTCCCCTTAAGACTATTTAGTGAATTTCAAAATAAATACAGGGTGTCTCAGAATTCATTGTGCAAACTTCTAGGAGAATTAGTATGGGTGATTCTAAGCAAAAAAGTTCATATGAACATGGGTCCGTTTTTGAATGATAACTGAGATATGAACAGAACTAAAAATGCCGCCACCAAGATCAACAAGTTAATAATTCAGGTACTGTAAGGCCTAGATTAATGAAATTTGGGGAATAACAGGATACATAACACTGTGTATACCTTTAAAATTTAATTGGATTCCAACGAGAAGTTTCCGAGTTACAAAGTCAAAATTGTAACAAGTGCTAGATAGTACTCACAAGTGAACACGTGTTATGATGTTGAATGAATGTTGAGCTAAGCAAGTCCTTGGGATATCCTTCCCATGTCTTTATAGCCCGAAATACTGGCGCTGTTTTCGCCTAGGTAGTCAAGAATTTGCATTAGGGATTCTTACCTGCAAATTCTCGGCAACGTAGACTGCAACAGTGCAAACCGTTTCTCCATGGTTCATTTCGATGGTCAATTTTTCAACGGTAGCGCGCCGATTGGTTCTAACCAACTGTTTTCAGATGACGTTCGCTGGATCAATGTTTTATAAAACTCCACAGTTGGCCTGTTGGGTCATCAAATCTGTTCCGTTTCTCCGATTTCGATAAACTTTAAATAATGCAGCAAGAAATCGCTTCGCAAAGTGCGCTCCCCACCTGCTCGAAAGTCGATAACACACCATTTTCCAGAGTTTGAGTCGCATGCCTTATCCATGACATTCACTGCTACTATTTCACCTAGTGTCACCAAGTTTGGTGACTGTGCATTTATCCAAGGCTCTCGATGTTGTGTGATGCTCCATCGGCGAGCAAGCTTGTCATATTGTGGCGCCATCTCTCGACGGCATAGAAAGATTGGCGTCGTTAACTTTGCAAACCCTCAAGCGCGAGCGTCATAAGAGAGGAAGGCGGAAACGGCGCAGAAAGGTGCGCAAGCGTTGGCGTGGCGAGCGGAAAAATTAGGTCTTTTCAGCAGAGGGGAGGGGGAGAGCGCGCCATGCTCCAACATTGCTTCCCACAGGCAGAACAACTTCTGGCAAGCTGATCTGCCATAAGTCACCTGCGTTTTTCAGCTACAGCAGAGGCGAGTACATATTCGAAATTCCCGATTCCTGCTGCGTGGATGAAGAAATATTGCGTTATAGTATTTCTTCATCCGTGGTTATAGGCTGCTCGTTAAGGCTGATTTACATGCACGCATAATCGCATAATCTGTGTTGCCCGATGAAACGCTGCATCCTTACTATGGAGGCTTACATACACCCATGCGTTCTTTCTGATCATAGCCTACAAGGATTAATCGTTGAAAGATTACCTACCTAATAATAATAATAATAATAATAATAATAATAATAATAATAATAATTTATTAATAATGTAACAACAAACGGAACAACCCCTCCAGAAAAAACCGAAGGGAAAAGCCCCTTGTTGCCCCCAACAGGCTGTAGCCCTAAACTGGGTTATTAGATAACATATAAAATATAAAAAAAAACTAAGCTAAGATAAAAGCAAAAAGGAGCAAAATAATAATAATAATTATCTAGGTAGCTTTGATCATTGTAAGCTATGTTCCGATTCTCATTGCGCGAGTGTTCATGGGTTGAAAGGCTCTAGATTATGGCGTCTTGTTTAGCGAAGCATCAGCGACGATGTTTCTTCGAGCCTTTTTAGTGAAGTTTTTTAGTCATCTAGGAAAAATGTATCACTAAACTGTCCATATGTACTGATATGTCTTGAGCTGACTTAACTTAGACTGAACCGACAATTTATAAAGCTGATTGAAATTCATAAATACATGTATGTGCTTCCACTGTATCGACGCGGGGGGGGGGGCGCTATTTTCTATTTTTGCTGTAAAATACATCCTTGATGTCTGTTGTTTAATAAATGATTCCTTTTTTTTATTTTCATGGGTATAGTTCTCGTTGCAGAAATTAAGATTATATTAATCTGTTTCTTATAAAACAATCATTATTTCGTAAATACATAAAATTAAAATGATCAAGATAATTAAATCAATGTGACAACATGGTTATTTCAAAACAATAAATTCCTTATATACGGTACAAAAATAATTACATAAAGCTTACGATGTATAACAAACATGTTATATAATTTTTATTATATATTAGGAATTTTGGTTTATAATTTATTTTGTTAAATTCCGAAGCCGATTTCTGCTGTGGTTTAGCTTGATTTTGGTATAGGACGATTTGTTCATTCGCCTGGGACTTTAACAGTTTCTCCCAACCATCGGAAACAACGACTTCTTTATGTATCTTCAATGCATCAGCTATTTTAAATCGTTTAAGGTCATTTAAGTTGTACACGATGATACACGACCCAACGTTTATACGCGGCTGGCAGGGAGAAGCAGCAGATAAGCTGGGATCGCTCCAACCGGAAACGCTTCTGCCTGTCGGAGGCAACCAAAGCGCACGCGCAAGCCACGCCCCCAAGAAAACTGAAAATGGCTAATTTAGATCGTGGAGAGAGTTTATGGAACCGAATCGAACGGACGCAGAAAATTTCGTTCTGCCGTCAGCGCGTCGAGCTCAAAGAAAACGACGTGGCAATTCACGCCAAAGGTCGAGGACGACCGACGAGCTCAACGCACCCAGACGAAAGTAGCTTCGAGCTTTCCGACGGAGAAAGACTGAATTCCATCACTTTTCCAGCTCCCGCCCGACTTGACCAGCGATACGTGGAAGTCAGCAACGAGGACAGCGTGTTCGACGCCCCGTCGGCAACCTCACCAGCGTTCGAGATGCCCGTTTTTCCGCCAACTTCCGTGTCGCCTACCTCGACCATTGTTCCGTCGCCAAGAGACCTCAACGCCACGAGAACGCTAGTTGTAACGGCTTATTTGGACTCCGCAGAGCTTCTACAGGCCGAACTCTTGGACCCCACCTTGATTCCGGATGGACACTCGAGTTGGATCACCCCATGGACGCATGAGGCCTTTTGGCTTCATGGATTAAGCGTCCTATTGCCCTACTTAAGGTGGGTCAAAATTTTGGTCCGAAAAGGACCATCACTAAGTTAGTCTGGTTCCTGTCTCTCAAATATTCCTCTATCTTTCCCGCTCGAGCGCGTGGCTTAAACTTATTGCTGAGCTGTTGTTAGGCACGTAAATTTGCGTTCGCAAAGCTTATTGCGCACTCAGTCTCTGATAAGATTAAGCGCCGCCCTCGTTGCACAGCGTAATTGTTAAGACCATTTTTTCCATAGATGTTAGCGCGTTGCTTAATTCTAATTTGGTCTTTCCCTTTATCTTTTCTATTTATAGTTATCAACGGCTATTTGCCGGAACCCAAATGCTTTTGCGTCGCCGTTTGTGATCGGTGCAGCGGGCGTAGCAGCGAGCACTCTTCTCCGAACTACCGGCCGTGAAACGAGTACCCGGTTCTTCTTTTCCCTATTACTCCGCTGTTTGGACGATTTAGGAATATTTACCTGTAAAGGTTTCTTGCTTTGTCAATTAATAAGCTTCCCCTTTTAGCTGTGAGCAGGATAAGTCCGTCGCTATAATACAGCTGCAAAATTTGCATTGTCCTAAGAGGGGACGAGCGGGAATGGCTTATTTGACATAGCTCTCTTTTCATATCAATTTCATTGCTTATTTGTAAACCCAGGGTCCGTCCTTTGGGTCGGGCCAAGCTTTATTGTTGTATCCGAGCGAGTTCTCTAGTACAACGCCCGATTTTTATTTATGATAATCATTTCCTTATATGACTTTGTAAAACGGAGGTTCGTTCCTCGGTTTGGGCAAGGCATCGTCCTCATACGTTTCTTGCGCTTTAGCAAGATCGTGGCCCTTTCAACTAAATGTTCTGTGTATTTTACTACCTTGTTTTGTTGAATAAAAATTGTTAAGCCAAAAGATATACTCTGTTGTCAATCTTAGCTAATTAATTTCTTCCACTGCGCTATACTCTTAATATACGTGACACTTAGTGTGTTATATAATTTCGATGTGATACCTTTGCAGAAACAGTATATATCTAGAGTTGTATTATATCTGCTTTGGAGAGACGACTATTTGCTATGACTGGGATTGTTTGTATAAGTCATCGTTCAATACTACAATTAAAAGGAATAATTCCTACTCACCCAAAACATCTTGTTGCGGCGTCCATGGAGTTATCATTATGTTAGATGGAACTTCGTCCATTTTTTCTTCAAACTTCCACAGGACCTTCTGCTTAAGACGAGAAAATGAATTTGAGAATGCATTTCGAATATCCTTTGATAAATACTTTCCCTGCATTACAGAACCGAGACTGAAGAGGATGAATCCGTCTTCACCTGAAGATTCGACGAAATCATATAAATCCTATTCGATGTGCATATAAGAAAAAAGCGTAACTAGGTCTCTTGAAAGATTTTAGACTGATTATAATCTGTTCTTATTATTTGTTTATATATCTAATTACTTTAGCCTTTATCGCTTTTACCTGTAGTAACGGCTTAGCTGGTTTGCAATGTATGCCTCCAACAGGAATAAAGTTGGTCATCTCGGGTCTGGCGTCTGCCATGACAGGGTCGGCATTGACGAGGATCAACGAGATGCGCTTCTTGGCTTCGTCTATAGAAAGTGGTTGGCCAAAAACGTTTTCGCTTTCCTGTTCCATAAGTCCATAAGTTTTGTATTTGTATATATTCCATATTGCTACCCCTAAGATGACTTTCTGAACATGCGCTAAATACTCGCATTTTGGTTGAATTGTTTTAGGAATAATATTTAACGTAGCCAAAGGAGATGGGGGTGCAGACGGAAAAGGAAACATGATGCTGGCCGCTTGAAGTATAATTACGTGCTTAGCAATAAATGAAGCAGTGACGAAAGCGAAATCATTTAAAAATCCGCTTACTATTGCCAAATCAAATTGTTTTCCTCTTTGCAAGATTTCCTTAACAGTAGGATCTTGGTAAAATTCATATGAGCCTGTCAGCATAAAATCGAAGTCCAGAGAAATCGGGTTACCGTCTAAGGTTGCTTCTATCACCTTTTTTGAGAAATGCCTAATAGTTTCTGCATTGTTTGTTAAGACAATTTCTTGTACGTTTTCTGTAGCCGTATTTTCTTTATAAGGAGATACTATTGTTACCTTGTGCCCCCTTGCAGCAAGTTCTTGAACCAGAGGTTTGAAGACATTTTTGTGACTTTTAGAGCCTATTGGAATTAATGCTATGATATTGGCAGAATTGGATATTCCGATTAAGTACGAGGAAAGTAGTAAAAACCCTGGGACGAACATTCTTAGAACGAGAGCTCTAGAATAAATAAAAATACAAAATGATATTAATAGTTTTCGCGAGATTATATGCAATTTACAGTATGATCCAAAATTAAGGATCCGAATAAATTTCGTCGTCAATTATGTGAGTTATAACCACGTGATTACGGAGGACGAACATGTACTCTTCAATGCTCGTAGTATTTAAAAACCTTTTTCGCCTATATCCCTGTTAACGTATAATACTGTCATTACATGTATTATTATTTTAACATCACATTCTACAACATTAGGGATAGAAGATTTCCTACAAATTTAAATCAGGCAAAATAAAAATATTTTAGCATATACAATTTTATTACGCTGTTTACATTTTGAAAAAATTGCCTGCTGGCACGTAGCCCATTTAAGTGCGATAAGTGAGATTTATTGAAATTTGTAGATAAGAGATCAAAAAATATTGCCTGATACGATAAAATTGGTGCTATTTCATCCAGAATCCTTCATATCAGGGATTGAAGTTTCACGTGATTGAATCAATGAATTTTCTTAATAAATAAAAAAGAAAAGGGAAAAGGCAATTTATTACGAGATTTTGTATATGGCACAGATTTCGTTCATTTAATTTTATTTATCTGCCCAAATTGGCTAGTTTCAATATCATTATTAATATTTTGCGAAATATTTTTATAAAACCTCATAGATATTCTATTACATATAAATGATATGTGAAATTGATTGAGAATTCATAAATATGAGAGACGATTCTGCCATATAATAATCTTTCTATACATCTGCAACACCATGCTAAGGATATCCTAGACGAGATTCAAAAACACGTGTGCACTGATAACATCGCTGTTCACAGTGGGAGTGCAGAAACGATCAAGATAAACTGTCGTGATGAGGAGACTCATAGTAAATTGGTGTCTGTATAAGGCCATTAATGTATTACAGATTCAGTGTCATCAGCTGATCTGAGAAATTTATTAAATATGTCGTGAGAAATGCAGACGTGAGGTATGACCTGGACGAATTTCTAAAAGAACTTAAAAAAAGTCAACTACTTCCCTGAAAAAGTGATCAGGCTTAAAAAAGCCAAAGGATCAATAGATATGCCAATGGTACTGTTCTGTATCAAACACACGTTAAATGCGACCCAGCTAGAGCCCTTAGCTGTTAATATTGAAATGTTTCGTGTTAATAAGAAACCTTTGCAATGTTATAACTGTTTACGCTTCGGTCATGTGTCTATGGAATCCCCCCATGGTTAGAAATACGCAAAAGATCATCAGTCTAGAGATTGCCCAAATGTAAAACGACAAGATCCTCCAAAATATATTCAATGTAATGGATAGCATACATCAAGTCACACAAAATGCCCGAAATATCCGCAAATCAGGAGAGTGCAAAGTGCTTGTGTCCCCAGACATTTCCTATGCCTCAATGGTCTCTAAACAATATAAGAGCATTAACACGAATGTATAAACAAATGTATAAACAAATTGGCAGTGTATGCACTTTGTTAAACGAATTGGGGAAGAAAATTCCATTGATGAGTGGAATGCTTACGAATAAACACTGACAATATGGCTGATCAGTGCTATCCTACCCTCAGCGAAATATAGTCGCTAAGAGTAATGCCGAGTCGTCGCACTTTAAAGCGAAAGGGAGATATCACCGAGAAACTGCTTATTGAAAAGTTGAATAAGTTTTATAATGATTGTTTTTATTGTTCCTTACAAAGATGTGCGAGGAAAGAAGCGGAGGTATCCGATAAAGATTTTCGGAAGAGAAGACGTCTCTTTTCGCATAAAGATGTAAAAGAGAAGAAGTTTTTTTTTTTTTTTAATCAATTTCCATTACCCACGAAGGAAGTTAACGTTTTGAAGTTTCCTGACGGCGATGGAGCTGGCATTCTGGAAACAAAGTTTTAAAGGCTGACGAATTGTGGATGGATTGCCAAATTACACTGTTTTCCTCTTTGCAAGATTTTTCTAACAGTAGGATCTTGGTAAAATTCATACGTGCCTCTCAGTATAAAATCAAGGTCCAGAGAAACCAGGTTACCGTTTAAGGATGCTTCTATCGTGTTTTTTGAGAAATGCATAATACTTTCTGCATTGTTTGTTAAGGCAATTTCTTGTACATTTTCGATAGCTTTATTTTCTTTATAAGGTGATACTATTGTCACCTTGTGCGTCCTGGTAGCAAGTTCTTGAACCAGAGGTTTGAAGATATTTTTGTGACTTTTAGAGCCTATTGGGATTGATGCTATGATATTGGCACAATTTGATATTCCAATTAAATACGAGGAAAATAGCATAAACCCTGGAACGAACATTCTTAGAACGAGAACTCTAGAATAGATAAAATACAAAATAATATTATTAATGAGTTAACAATGATTATATGCTATATAGCCTACAATATGATCCAAAATTCAGGATATGAATAAATTTCGCTTGATGAATGTGAAAATTAGCATACAGGGTGTTTAAAAATTCATTAGGCAAACTCCGTATATAGATTCAATACATAAATATAAGATAGGAATGTAAAATCAAAATGTTTCAAACATGAGTCGTGTAGAAGTTGTCACTTTAAAGTAGTAACTTTATTAGTATAAGTTCGCAATGACGTCATCGTTTTGAAGCGTTGGAATTCGATATTTTGCGAAAATCAAACAAGAACAACTTAGTCAAAACTAGATATTACCGACAACTGATAATGATTTAATTAATAAATCTTAATAAGAAAACCGAGATAAGCCCGCAAAACCGAGACGTGACTCTATATGTAGAGAAAAAGTTGGTAATGTGGTCCCCTGCTGGTAAATTACCCTCCCCCATTCGATAGATAGCCAAATAAATCAACTATTAATGCGATGTAGGAAATAAGTAGAATATCCAATAGCAATAACTAGTTGCAAAATTGAAGATGTAGATATCGATTCCTGTTAACCAATTTGTCAATTAAGCAGTGTTATCAACGCACGATTGATACGAAATTTTTTATTGTCAAATGTTCAAACGTTTTTGGTTTTTATTATTATACGAGGGTAGCCCAGAAAGTAATGTACCACAATTTTTTTTCTCCGTCCCCAACAATGGTACGAATGCGAAACGTGAGATATGCATTCCTTGAAGTTTTCGAAGTGTGCGCGCAAAGTTTCCGTTTCTTCCGACCGATAGTGTACGTGCAATAATGGAACAACATGACGTCTGTAAGTGATGTACGTTACAAGCAGCGTGCCGTCATTGAATTTCTCACTGCGGAGCAAGAAACTGTTGGAAACATTCACAAACGTTTATGTGCCATTTATGGAACATTAGCAGCCGACAGAAGACGGTTAGTCGCTGGGCACAGAGGGTGAGGCCATCAGAAAGCGGTTCGGCAGAGCTCCAAGATTTGCAGCGGTCGGGGCGGCTATCCTCGGCTGTCATACCTAATAAGATGCAGCGTGCTGATGCGCTCATTCGTCAGGCCCAACGCAGAACGACACGGCAGTTGGCGCTGGAGCTGTCAATCAGCAAAGGAAGTGTGGGTGAAATCATCCGTGCTCTTGATTACACAAAAACGTGTTCACGATGGGTTCCGCGCTGTCTTACGGAGGAACACAAAGCTCTGAGAAAAAACATTTCTTCTGACACTTGTTTGAGGACGTCGGAACACATCACGAAACAGGGTTGGGCAGTGTTACCCCATCCACCCTACAGCCCTGACCTAGCGCCTTCAGACTTTGACTTGTTTGGGCTATTGAAGAATGCCATTCGTGGAAGACATTTTGAGATGACGAAGAGGTGATTCTCCACAGTGAAGACATGGCTACATGAACAAAACAAGGACTGGTACCGACAGGGCATACACGCCATTGTGTCTCGCTGGAGGAAGGCCATAGAATGGGACGGAGATTATGTGGAAAAATAGGGAGTGTAGAAGAAACATCATTCTTTCGTGTGTTCAATAAATAATTGTTGAAGAAAAAAATTATGGTGCATTACTTTCTGGGCTACCCTCGTAGAAATTTGTAAAAGAGACTGGTTGTATTAATAATTGATAATGTTCCGTTTTTGAAATATGGAAGGCAAACTCACGTTAGCTCTTTTTCATTAGAATCTTTGTTGTTTTGTCAAACCCAGTGTTTTCCTTTAATTCGGCCCACTGTTGTTATAATCAACATTTTGGGAGGCCGAATTAGATATATGGTTTGTAATCAGCATTTTGGGAGTAATCATTTTATTTCAGATATAATATTATGTTTAGTTTAGTTCAGAGAAATATCGTCTAAGATTCATTGTTAAGTATTAGTATATATTTTTAATTACTAATTTCAATGTTTTGAATATAAATTATATCCGTTTTTATTCTTGAGTTTAAATGTATGTATTTTTCCATACATTTAAAATGCCCGTCTTCACTCCTAGGGTCTTCGAGGTCCTCTGTGAAAAATTTCAGCCCTCAGGGGTTGCCTGTTCAGATACCGTTCGCCGCTACATCAAAAAATGTAAGTTGAAGCTCTTTTATGCAAAACGAAAAGTATTCGTAAACACACTGTAGAAATGTAGGCGCCTGGCTTGGGCACACACCCATCTGAAGTGGACTGACGTCCAGTGGGGATGTGTTTTGTGGTCCAATGAATTTATATTTACGAAAATCTTCGGCGAAAAATTGTTGTTGGCGAAAATCGTCGGCGTGTACTTAAGACCAAAGAGGAAAAGGACAATACTGCCTGTTACTGGCTTCTGGACTCCATGACTGTCAATGGATTGGGAAACTTGCACGTCTGCAACGCCACCGTTAATGCACAAGCATATATTGGAATTTAGAAGAACATATGTTGCTTTCTCGGCAACGTCTTTTTGGAACCTGTCCCTTTCTATTTCAACAAGATAATGCTAAAACCCCATACGGCTCGCATTACAGGACAGTGGCTATACAATAGATGGATTCGGGTGTTAAATTGGACTGCCTGCAGTCCTGATTTGTCCCCCAGTAGAGAATATATGGCGAATTATTAAGAGTAAGTTATGTCAACGACGACCCCGAACAGTTCAACAGCTGAAAACTTTTGTACAACAAGAATGGCAAAAAGAGATTTTAATCCTCATAGATGTATACATTTCGGCTACTAAGTAGCCATCTTCAGTATGAATCAAATAACAACACAATTTGTACAAGTATTTATAAGAGAAATAAACCAATCAGAGAGAATCAAAATTTAAACGTCTAACAACTCAAACATAGAACCCGATTGGTTCTAAAACCGCGGACTTAGTAGAGAGCTAATTTCCTCCTGGATCAGAATTGAAAAAATAGTTGTAAACGACCTTAACAACTTATGTCCATCTATATCTTTTACTGTTGAGAGGGAACTCAACAATTCCCTCCCATTCTTGGATATACTTGTGCATAGGGAAGGAAGGACGCTAACTTTTGATGTATACAGGAAACCGAACTTTGTCCCTGCTTACATTAGGAGTGACTCAAATCACTGCTTCGGCCATAAATTGGCAGCATATAACCACATGATAAATAGAGCTTTAAAAATCCCAATGACGCAAGACAAAAGGAAGGAGGAGTACAACAAGATCAAAGAAGCTGCTATCTTCAATGGTTTTAAAACTGAAACAGTGGACAAACTTATCAAGAGGCAAACGTTCAAGATGAAGATAGAAAGATACACAGCCCTCACCGATTGCGCCCATAGAAAAGATAAAAGATTTATCAGTTTGCCCTACAATAGAAACCTGACTAGAGGCATTGAAAGGATTTGCAAGATGTTCGACTTGCAGGTTGCATACAGAAGCAGCCATACTCTCAAAAGACTCCTCGGCAACACCAAGGATCAAATAGAGGCACATGAAAGATCCGGGATTTATGAAATCCAATGTGGGACATGTGACCTTAAGTATATTGGCCAGACCCGCAGAAGGATAGAGACGAGGATTAAAGAACACTTTGACCACATTAGAAATTATAGACCAGAGAAATCCTCTGTTGCGGACCACATATTGAAGACAGGACATGAATGGAAAAAGGAAAACTTAAAGATTTTACATGTCGTGGACGACTGCAAAAAGTTGAATTTTTTGGAGTCCATGGAGATCTTGAAGAATCAAGGAGACAAACTGATGAATCTTGATAATGGACCTTTAGATTTAACAGTATGGAAACCCATATTAAACTTTGTTAAATAACTATTTTTTCAATTCTGATCCAGGAGGAAATTAGCTCTCTACTAAGTCCGCGGTTTTAGAACCAATCGGGTTCTATGTTTAGTTGTTAGACGTTTAAATTTTGATTCTCTCTGATTGGTTTATTTCTCTTATAAATACTTGTACAAATTGTGTTGTTATTTGATTCATACTGAAGATGGCTACTTAGTAGCCGAAATGTATACATCTATGAGGATTAAAATCTCTTTTTGTGGAAAAGTGGTATCCGCCCTTCATCTGTGCACAAGTATCCACAGTTCGACAAGGTCAGTTAATTATATTGTTTATATAATTTTAGCTAAGAATGGCAACAAATTCCCGTTGCAGCGATAGAGAAATTGGTATCATCTGTTCCTCGATGGCTACAAAGCGTTATCAGAAGGAACGGAGATGTCACCCAACGGTAATTCGCCCACTACCCCAACATATTTGGAGTGTGTTGCAACCGCCAGTTCGCAAAAAAAAACTAATATTTATTACTATTAGTTATATTTTTGCTTACGAAATGTTTAACACCTACCCAATAAATTATCTTGTTTTGAAATACGAGGGCTATTCATTAAGTAAATTACGAATCGTGATTGAAAAAGAGATAATGACATACAAACAACATTTATTTTTCAAACTATTCTCCATACAAATTTAAGCGCGCACTGCTTTTTCAACCGCTTCATCGTCAGGAAAGCGTTCTCCCGAAAGATGATGTTTCAAAGAGCCAAACAAGTGGAAATCGTTCGGGGCGAGGTCCGGGCTGAAAGGTGGATGTTGGAGGACCTCCCAATTGAATGACCTCAGCGTCGCTGTGGTCTGATTGGCACTATGAGGACGGGCATTGTCATGCAGCAGCAACACCCCTTTATTGAGGAGGCCTGGTCGCTTCCAGCTAATGGCGGCACGAAGTTTCGTCAGAATCGTGCAGTACGAGGCAGACGTAACTGTGTGGCCACGTTGCTGGAATTCGGTGAGCAGTATGCCTTGGCAATCCCAGAACACCGTCAACATGACTTTCCCGGCCGATGTTGTGACCTTAAACTTCTTGTGCGCTGGGGACGAGGGATGTTTCCACTGCATGGAGGCACGCTTCGTCTCAGGCTCATAAAGGTGTATCCAAGACTCATCACCAGTGACAATCCGAGAAAGCATGTCGTCCCCTTCAACCTGGTAGCGCTGGAGATGCTGCAATGACAAGCCCATTCTCTGGCTTTTGTGTTGTGATGTAAGCTGGCGTGGCACCCAGCGGTAGCACACATTATTGAAGCCTAGCTGCTCATGCATCATGTTGTAAGCCTGGCCACGTGAACAACCAATAGCGGTTGCTACAGCGTCGACGGTTACCCTCCTATCTGCTCTTATGATGTCTTCAATACGTTGATCGATGTCATTCTTATAGATTGTTCCTTCAACCGATTTATAATATACAAGGGGAGTCAATAGTCTCAGACAATTTCAAAACGAGTTGAGATACAAAAAATCTGTTGCAGGCAACCTATAGGAAGTTAGGTAGGGGCTAAACAATGGTGGTGTCAAATTTGACTTTTGACCTTGCAATTTGTAACTTTGTAACCGTTACAGGTAGAAAAAATTTTCCAATTGTACAGATCTAGAGCTCAAAACGCTGGTTTTAACTAAAAAAAAGTGATTAAAAATACGTTTAAAAATAAACCTACTACAACAAAATGAAATTTCAGAGCTCAAGCTACAGCGTGTAGTGTGGACTATGGCAACACCACCTAAAGAGAAGGCCTGCGCACAGAAATTCCATACATTGATACATCATCATACCTAGTCATAATTTCGGGCTTATAATTGGTAGAAATGCGATTAAAGATGACTACTTATGATGTTTTTACAATGTATGACGTTTCCGCACTCAGGCCTTGTCTTTAGGTGGTGTTGACTATGGAATGGCATCTTGGTGGGATCTGTTTTCTTCAACGGTTGCCTTACAGGATTAAGTTACACAGAAATGATTTTGGATGGATTAGTCTCAGACTTTTTTAGTACTGCATGTGGTTCTAGCATGATGTCGCACCTCCACATTTTGCAGCCATTGCACGTCAACGATTAGATGATATGTTTCCACATTGATGGATTGACCAAGGAGGTTCAGTTCATTAGTCAATACGTTCGATTGATTTGACACCATTTGATATTTTTCCTTTGAGTTTACATCAAGGACAAAGTGGATGCCACTCTACCAGCATCAGTAAATGATTTGAAACAACGAATTCAGCAGGCTTATAGAGACATAACCCATCAGATTGTTAAATGTAAAGGGTTCTGTGAAATACTGTGCACAGTTATGTATTGCTGCAGAAGGATACCACATCGAGCACGTCATTCATTGACAAAACTCAATGTAGCTTGAGCACTGAATTTCATTTTTTTGTAGTAGGTTTAATTTTACGCTAATTAATTATTTTTAATCTCTCTTTTTATTTTTATTTTTTGTTAAAATTATAGCATTGGAAATTTTTCTCTACCTGTAACGGTTACAAAGTTACAAATTGCAAGGTGAAAATTCGAGGTCAAAAGTCAAATTAGCCCAACCTAACTTCCTAAATATTGCCTGCAACAGATTTATTTTATCTTCACTCGTTTTGAAATTGTATGGGGGGGGGGGGGCAGCTTTAGGCTCACCCTGTATATCCGATAATGCAAGGCAAGGTAGTGCAACAATAAGCCGGTCGTGTTTGTATTAACAATGGTGATTGTACAACAATAGACCAGTCGTGTTTGTATATAAAAGTTAAATATTTCAACCAATTAAAAAGTTACATAAAACGTTTATTAACACACGTAATGATCTTCGAAGCAAAAGGAAGGTCGCTGTACACCTTCAAAATCAACAATGATAAAAACGACCAAACAGGTAAAATTGCAGTCGAAATTTTTAAACACAGCCTATGATGAAACATTGGACGCTTCAGCAATAGATGCTTACTTCGTTTTGAGATTATTTACGTAAAGACGTTTACAAAAATCTTCAATAGTGTCAATGGTGATATCTTCAATGTTATTAAGTGCATTAGATAACATTGACATATGGCATTATGTAATTGGGCCAGGGGCCGTTGACATATTCTTTAACAGTCTCTGATTTGGACTCTGTATTTCACGAGAACTTACAAAATAAATTTTCATTTCTAATGGGCTAAGAAATGATTTAATCACGCAACGTTTTATATGCAGTTCAAAAATAATAAAGAATACCTTAATTTGAATAGATTTCCTTCTCTCATAAAAATATTTAATTCCCGGATAATAAATTAGAAAAGACGATTAATATAGAGATTTAGGAACGTAGAGCAGAATGTCAATTCATTTTATTTTACAAACCTAGCGTCAATAAACTTCGGACACCAAGTAATTTGGCTAAAAACACAGTGAAAAGTGCATACAGAGGATAGCAGGCTAATGAAAATAGATTTACTGAATATATGGAACAATATCAACATCGATTTAGAATCGAGTTAATGGTGTGAAATAATTTATTCAAATTTATGTAAAATTGCGTTGTCAACAGGTTTCAAAGAACTTCGTACACAAGGGATCACCAGCATATAGAACTTTCCTGAAGGCTGTAGAAACGCCCAGAATGCTTTGCATCAGGCTTAAAAGCACCGTCCACGCGACAGAGCACAGTATTCGTGTTGTTTTCAACCATGGGACGTGGTAAGCCAGTAGAAACGTGTATACGGCAAAAAATTATGCAGCAGTTCCAGAATAACAAATCCCAGCGAGCTATTGTCCATGAATTATCAGTATCACTCTCTACTCTTAATGGGATCATCAAGCGTTTCAGAGAAATCGGGAAAACAGAACCAGGGACTGCACCAGGCAAGCAGCGATTATTGACTGTTAGGAACCTACGAGTATTTCGACGTTACATTGTGAAAAACAGACATACTCCCATAAGTGAAATGACTGTTTGGGCTCGAGAATATTTTCATATATCCATATCCGAAAGCACAGTCCGCCGTTACATCAGAAGATGCAACTATTTCTTATACGCTACAAAGAAGAAGCACTGTAGCTAAGCGTCGCCGGGTAGCATGGGCAAGAACCCATCTAAAGTGGACCCTTGCTCAGTGGAATAGTGTTCTGTGATCCGACGAGTCCACCTTTGCAGTGATGTATGGCAACAACGGTCGCAAGGTGCTAAGGACCAAGCACGAAACTAATCATCCCGACTGTTACCAGAGGAAAGTTCAGAAGCCTGCATCGCTGATGGTGTGGGGCTGCATGCGTGCAGCCGGGACAGGATCACTTCACTTTTGCGAGGGCACTATTAACTCTGCTGCCTATATAAACATTCTTCAACAGCATCTGCGTCCATCCCACCAAAAGTTGTTCAATAGAAGACAAAGCATCTTTCAGCAGGACAACGCGAAGCCTCATGCTGCTCGGAACACCAAGGCTTGGCTACAACAACAGCGTTTCAGGGTGCTTGACTGGCCTGCATGCAGCCCAGATCTGTCACCCATTGAAAATGTATGGCGCATTTTAAAGCGAAAAGTCAGACAGTGGTCGCCTCGAACACTGCAGCAGTTGCGGGCGTGTATTTCCGAAGAGTGGGACAAAATTCCAGTAGAAACAACGCAGAAGTTAGTGTCCAGCATGCCTCAACGACTTCGGAGCGTCATTCATCGGAAATGTGACGCCATTCAGTGGTAATGTGCAATAATCGGTACGGTGTACGAAGTTCATTGCAACGTGTTGAAAACGGAACATTACAAAAAGTCGCTTATTTAATTTTCTCGTTTGTTTTTATGTTAAAATGTTATATCACAGTTGTACTTAAGCTCTGTGCACTCAATAAAGTAATTTTCATTTGTTTACAATTAGTTTCGTTGTACTTATCCAAAATTCTGTCAGTGTCCGAAGTTCATTGATGCTAGGGTTGTAAAAACGTTAATAAGTTCTTAAAATAAAATGAATAACGTGTTTGCACTTTTATCAATGTAGGTCATGGTTTCTTTCAATTGGAATTTTATCTTGCATGCAAATTAAGAGCAAAGTTTCATTTTCTAATTAAACATTTCATCCAAATACATGTATTTTAATCCAAATGGCGTTTAAGATTTCCAACGGTAAGATCCAAACATCTAAACATCTTTGTTTTTAACCATAACGGAATATTTTTTCGTTGTCGTTTATTTTAACTTAGAATTTTTAAATTCACTTTCTTCTTCTCTAAAAGTAATTTAGGAATGGAAGGTAATAAGTTTTTGTCTACAATTCATTAATTATTACACGCTAATACTAAAAGTAGTACTAAAATACTAAAATATAAGCATAATAATAAAGTATTGGGTGATCTCTGCGATATTATATACTGCGGCTAGGGATCATCAAAAAAAGATATTAAAAATAAAATTTATTATTGCAAGGGAAGACTCACAGTTTGGCTGGCAACTCAATGATTTATATAGCTGAGAGAATTAATATTTTGAACTTTTTATTGCCCTGTTTCAGACATACAGGTGTCCGCAAAAAAAAATTTCTGCTTTAGTTTGCTATATTAGTTTATTATAAGAAATACGGAAAAAAGTAAACTTTTTTAAAATCATGAACATCTTTTAAAACTCACTCGAACAATGTCTGTACGATTTTCAACTCCTTTCATACAGACCACACTGCCGCTAAGATTCGAGTTTTGAGTTCGCCCAGCTTTCACGGTATTTATCGCTATCCCATACGGAAAAAAGTCACCGAGAGACGGGGGAAGACAATGATGGAGAACCATCCTGATACGATGCGGAGAGCCATCAGATATCTGAGTCGACGGTAGAGCTATCTCTTGGCATTCATTTGAAACTACAGAGCCTTTCTTCTCGATTATAGGAATATTAACACTCAACTGTTTCAGAGATATAGCGAACTAAAACAGGAACAGGGATATTTTGAGAGTATCCCGTGTAATTGTTATCTACACGCTCGCTTACACTTTCTCTCTTTTTCTCTGATGGATATCCCGGTCACTTTCGTTCCCGTTTTTTTTTTTTTTTGGTTTATTTTGCCGTTTTTTCTCCGCGCTGTTTATTTTACTGTTTTGTTTTTTGTTTTTTTTTTTTAGTTTTTTTTTTAGTCTTTATTCTGCTGTTCGGGAACTTCCGCTCGATCTCCTCGTCCTTGAAGCTGAGCTTAATTTTCAAAAATTAGAGACAAGATAATAGGAAAAGTGTCTTTTCTGATATTTACTAATAAAATAATTATTTCAGTTATAATTATTATAATTTTGGCAACACTTATTATTTTATGATTCTATCGATGTCAGTCTTTCATTGATTTAAGGACGTCAGTCTCCTTATTAAAATTTTGAATGATATTAATCGTTGAGCCCTTGCATTATGCAGTTGCTTTGTGTGGACATCACCAATCATTTATTTAAATCTTTATTTCTTATGATGAAGAAACAAGTCACGTGAGATTCATTTCACCACAAAAAGTTGACATTTATTAAGTTAACATAAACTGACTCAACATGAAAATTCTACATTTCCATCACGACGTGATCATCAATGAGAACTCAAATTACCGGTATACAAAAAATATATGATAGACAGAAACAAAGGCTAATCAGAGGGTAAAGTCAAAAACCGTCACCGATGAGAAGAATTTCTCACTGGACTAACGGTCTTTTTCTCGGTTAAGACGGTTAGATTAACCGGTTAGCATAGGAGCACTCTCTCCCATATAATCCGGAACGGTGAGAGGAACACATGCTTTATGTTTATACAAAACTAACCTATTTCTCATTTCTCCCTCCCACTTTCGTGGATCACTGCTGCTGTGTGTCGAGCATGCGTCATACTGGAAAATCTCGTACACCGTCCCACAAATCTGTAAAAAATCTCAAAGATTATCGCCGATTTTAAAAGTCTGAAATCTGACATTCGATCTTTGCGCCATCCAACGATCCGCAAAAAATAAGCAAAAAACTCGGCAAAATTATTTTCCTCATCTTCAGATCTAACAAAAGCCCGCAGAAGTCGGAAAATAATTGTGTATAGCTCTCGTTCGCTAAAGTGATCTCTCGAATCCCTCGCGAATTGTCATTTCGTTTCAGATTTTCACTATTCGCTACTTTCAGTTTAGGTGGCGCCGCCCTTGTGGGATTTACTTGAACGGAACTAAGTAGGATTCGCCGTAGCTTAAATAAGACTCAACACGTTGTTGCAGCTAAAGAAATGAAAGGAAAAAGTCACAAATACTGCCTTGTGTAAGGCTGCACATCAAAAACGATGTTACATGCAGTAAGATTATAATAAGATTACATGTGTACATTCCCCCCCACCCCCAAAAAAAGTCATTAGAAAAAGTTGGGAAGTAAAAACTTACAATGCGGGAAAAAAGCCACAGATACCATGATATCAGCACAATTTTTTTCCATCACCACCGTGTAAGCAGAAATTTGCAACGGTAGGGTAAAGTTGAAAAATATTTACCTATTTTAACATATACTACTAATGACATTTTTCCAAATTTGTTTTTAAAAGTTTGTTTCACGTACAGTACGTAATTTTACGGTAAAATCACAATTTCTATTGTTAGCTGCATTAGTTTTGATAACATTGTTTTGTTTGTCATTATTAATGACTCATTAATAAGCAAAAAATTAGGTCGTTTATTATTAGGAACAATTTTCATTTTGAATGTACTTTTTCATATTTAATAAACTAATAACTTTCCAACTAAGAAATAATTTTTTTTTTAAATATGCCAGCATTAAAATGAAAGTTGAAATCAAGTGCTATTCCTAGCAGGTGCTTGCCACATCAACCACTTGAAAAATATACCATCATACAAAAAAATATCACACAGTGTAACATTCAAAGAAAATTAATTCCTACTTTCGCCGCCATTTTTCAAAAATAGCAGCGCCCTCTATGTTCACTGAAAGTAGCGAATTGTATATTTTGTTCCAGGTTTTCTCGGTAGACCCTCGTAAAGTTTACGTTTAATATTAAAAAGGTTTTTCTAAATATTCAGTACCAAACTATTTAAATTAGGAATCTTATTTTTAATATGATAAATATCATGTAATGTTAAAAACAATAGTACAGACAGTACATTATGCAAGTATAACAAAAGTAAAATATACAGGGTGAGTCTGAAACCCTGTCACAAACTTTTAGAGGAGGTAGTATGGATGATTCTAAGCAAAAAAGTTCATATGAACATGGGTCGAATTTGAACGATAACCGAGATATGAACACAAATAAAAATGCCGCCATTAAGATCAACAAGTTAATTACTCAGATTCTCTAACACATAGGATACTAAAGTTTGGGGGAATGATAGGGTACGTAAAACTATGTATACCGTTAAAATTTGATTGAATTCCAACGAGTAGTTTCCGATCTTACAGATTTATGAAATCTCTCCCAAATCTTTGGAAATCTTACAAACATCAAAATCGTAAAATCACTTGAAAAATCTGGGGATTTTTTCATCTCGTACATCATTTCTTTGAATGTCGGACCCCTCGTTCGTGGTACAGTTAAAATGACGTCGCAGTTTTCTCACCGGGATTTATGACTCGTCTCATGACCAATCGCTAACTCGTCTCATCGGTTAGAGTTTTTGATATTAGCCAGAGACTAGAAGAAAGGAAGATCTGTGATTGTTACACAACCAGCAGCAAGATGAAACATCGGAAAATAATAATAATAATAATAATAATAATAATAATAATAATAATAATATAAGTTTCTCAAGCACATCCCCCTTGCTCTCTCATGATTAAGTACTGAAGCCATATTAATTTAACTAGCCACTTTGCTTAACGGTCTAAAAAATTCTTGATTTCTAAATAATAGTTTTAATGTATAAAGCTAAAAGGATTAGGAAAATATGTCACATGATAAATGTCCAGGCGATAGTCTAAACCCTTGCCAAACATGGCTAGCATGTCCACATTGATGGCTTCAATAGCTGAAACAATTCGGGATGATTTTTCCGCACAGGTAGAACATAACTAGTTTCCTTTACGTGGCCTACAGAAAAAATAATCAGGAATTGATACTGGTCATCTACGAAATAACATGTCGTTGGCTGTACGATCAAGCAAGGCAGATAACGCCCGATTATGTTCTGATAACGGGGTAGTGTAAGAACCGCTAAGGAAGTAGGCCACAATTTATGTTTTGCGACAACATCGTCTCGTAGCGAGAATAATAACGCATGCACTTGACGCGCAAGTGCAGCTATAAACTCTGAAAGTTTTCCTATACTTTGCATGCTTTTTTGATATAAATAGTTACTTTGAATAAAGACTAAGGTAGTTTTATTTATTTAGAGTTCCTCTTTTTGTAGCAGCTAACAAATTACAGCAAAACCAAGACTTATACTATATACAAGGACTTCTCAAACTTTTTTTGCTATCCCTTTTATCCGAGCATTTACGAGAGCTGGAAATTGATTAGTGACCACAGCAGTGCTAGGCCATTTAACCATTTGATTGCAGTGATGTTTATTCCAACATTACTGTTTATATTCTGTACTAGCTAAACCCACAGATAAAACGAAAGACACAATGTATATTTTTGAAGGTTTGCCTTAAAATTACGTATCATTCGGTCAGTTTGCCTTTGGTTTAGCTCGCTGAGAATCGTTTTTCTCTGTCTTCGTTTAATCTACTGCATCTCATATATTGTCTCATATAAAGAACTCTTGAAGGGCTAGGTACTTCTGCATTTCTTTGCGTAAAATAATTTGAATCGACTGCCATAATTTTTATTCGTCGTTCAGATTTGTCATCCGCACATGCTTGGTTGGTTTGGTTGGTATTAAGATCCTTTTCAACTGCTATGGTCATTTCAGGACGGCGTTATAGGGGCCGCAAATTTTGCCTCGCAAAGGTTCTTTAATGTGGAGCCGGCAAACAACTACACGGGACCAACGGTTTTACTTCCCTTCCGAACCCGCGTCCTCGGGAATGAAAGGCGATCACGCAACCACTGAGCCACCGAGGCTGATCATCCGCACATGCAACTTGAGAATTGTCTTGAGAAAGTTTGGGTCTAATTTCCAGTATGGGTTACGCCGGGACATTTTTTATTAAGCTTTATCAAAATTGGCGTGGGTTTTTTTTCATATATGGTTTAATTAAATTATTAAAAACCTAAAAACCTAATATAATAATTTTTTATTTTTTTAAAATAATTATTTTTTATTTATCTAAAATTCTATACAATTCAACTGTATATCCCAAACCCCGAAGCCTACTTTAAGGCTTGTATGGAATTATAGGGACCAAAGGTTATAATTTTAGTGCCCGAGACGAAAGAAAAAGGAAACTGGCGCTTGCGTAAATGAAAAAAAAAAAACTCGTTCAACCACTCAAAACGGAAAGGAAACGGGGCATTACTTATTACTGATTGGTTCAGTTGTAAAGGACGTTAATACCAAACAAACCAAACCAAACCTGATTGGTTGAACGAGGTTTTTTACTTTCTTATACATAGTATAAGGAAGTATTGTAATCACGAAAAATTTCGACCTCCAGATTTTCACTGATCTTCACGTTTTAGGGTCCCTAGAGTACGAGAAAGTGATTTCTGAAAAATGTCTGTATGTGTGTGTGTGTGTGTGTGTCTGTATGTGTGTGTGTGTGTGTGTGTGTGTGTGTGTGCGTGTGTGTATGTGTGTGTGTGTGTGTGTGTGTGTGTGTGTGTGTGTGTGTCCACGATAGCGTCCAAACGGCTAAAGCTATCGAGACCAAACTTTAAACTTAAGATTATAATCTTCCTCCGGAGGTCTGATTAGTTTTCCAGTGGAATCGGTGAACCGGAAGTATCAGTTTACTCCAGCGCCAAAATATAAATTTTGAAATATCTCGTTAAACATTGCGTTTATGAAAATTTTGAAGGGACTAAAAAGTGTTCCAATTTCAATTTTAAACAACTTTTGTTAAGAAAAATTTTCAAAATTCCAACCGGAAGTACAAGTTTTACTCTTGTCTAAATCCAGTTTTTGGCTAATTCAGGCGAAATAAGACGGAATAGGAAAATTTGTGAAGTATACAAAATTATTTAGAAGTTAATTTTAACAACTTTTGTTTACGACATTTTTCAAAATTTCAACCGGAAGTACCAGTTTTACTCTTATCAAAATCTAGTATTTTGCTAAAATAGGTGGAATATATACGGCTCGTATCAAAGTGTTTGGAAGCTAATTTGAAGTAACTTTTATTTTATTGGAAGTAGTGTTTGGCTACTCTTCTATCGGAAGTAGCCATTTTAGACAGTTGTTTAATTTTTTTCTGTATTTGGACCAGGACATTTATGTATAAGAATGTCGGGTGGTGACCACACCTTATTTTTTCACTTACGAGTACGCCAGTTTCCTTTTTCTTTCGTGCCGGGCACTATACCTTGGTGAAACACTAATGAGAACACAAATTCTCTTAAAGCATCTAAAACGCACCTATAACGCATCTAAAAATTTAAAACAATCCGGCTACTGGAGCCTTGTACATGTAAATGTTTTGTAGCTGATTGATCAAATAGTGCTTAAATATAAATGCTGTAATTTATATATTAAAATCTAAAAAAAGAACAGAATACTAAATTATATTATTTACTCTTTAAAATAGTATAAAAACCCGTTCAGTCATCATAAACCATTCTACAGGGTGTCCACAAAGTCTGGGCACATATGGGGTTAACACATACTTTTAAAACAAAACAATTTTATTTAATTCCAATGTTAATAAATAATATTTTCAATATGATTTCCATCATGTTCAATGCATAATTTGATGAGTAGGAAAAATAACATAAATAAATTTTAAAGTATTTTTTATTTAATTTAAACAAAAGTAAAACAGGTAAATTATTATAGGAATTACGCGTGACAGAGTACTTATAAATTTTATCCGCGTACTTATTTAAGTTTATCCGCCCGTCCGCTGCTTGCACGATAACTTGAAAACGGATTAACTCTCTTCAAATTAGGTTTTCAACAATATGATCAGCAAGGTCTTAGTTTGGGTCTATCAAATTTTCAGGCTTTTTCATGGAATCCTTCAAGTCAATTGTAAAAGGATACTATAGGGCAACTTAAAATTCTGCCCCAAAATGTTCAAAAAAAGTTATTCAACGAATTTACAACCACTATTGTTCACAGCTAAAGCTCCTTCTTGGAATGGTCTGTACATTTTATTATTATTATTATTATTATTGGTTATAATGTAATTGTTTTTCGTTCTTTGAATAATAATAATAAATAATAATAATAATAATAATAATAATAATAATAATAATAATAATAATAAAGATTTTATTATTAAAACACGCGCATGGGCTGTACATTTAGCTGTTCGGAATTAAATGAATTTCCGTTATATATTAGGAACATTAGCTAAAAGTTAAATTCTTGAAATTAAAATAACTCTTGCGTCACAGCTAAAGCTTCTTCTTGGAATGTTTATACGATTTTATTAAAAAGTCATTTCAGTTTATATAATGCTTACTTTTTCCTTACTAACCAACTTGAACAGATTGACGGGAAATTTTAAAAGCTAGAATGAGGTGGTTTGCTGATGGAAAGAGTATTCTAACTTAACTATAGAATATCCGGGAAAAGCACTGATCCACTCCTAAAAACGGATTAGTAAAGGTCGACCCGAAGTACTAATTCTGTCCGAAAAATACATTAATTTTGTTTTCATATTCCAGTGTAAACGACTCGTTAAGAATGAAACTGTTTCCAGAAATCATAATATTGGTGACGTTGATGATGCCAATTTCAACAGACGGTGCAAAGATACTGATAATATTTCCATTCGAATCTCGAAGTATGCATAACATATTGGTACCGTATGCAAAGGCTCTTCAAGAGAATCGACACGATGTCACCGTAGTCGGAATGTACCGTCCAAAACCGGAGGAGCTGATGGAAGGAGTAAAAGAATTTGTCCTCCCAGGTGTATGGGATGAATTCTACAAATTTTCTGCTAAAGTCCCCGAGATCGCCCGCAAAAGCCGAATTCACTTTTTTCATGCTCTCTTTGGTTTCATCAAAAATTATACTCAAGTTTTTCTAGAATTTCCTCCAATACAAAAGTGGGTTAATAAAAAAAAACCTTCATTTGATGTTGCAATAATCAATGGAGTGTACGGCGATATGGCTCTTCCAATAGCTTGTCATGTCGCTACTTCATGTATGGTTATTCTACCTCCTGAAGTCTTTCCTTGGCTTACAGATCTCATGGATATGCCTTTTCCAACATCCTACGTTCCAATGTCAATGACGAATCTACCTGCGGAGATGACATTTTTTCAACGTGTCACGAATTTCTTGATAAGTCACATATCTGTAGCTTTCTATGAAATTTCCTTTATTCCTTATTTCGATTCCGAAATAAGACAGCGACTGCCTCAGTTGAAGAGCATTAGTGAATGCTGGGAAACAGTTGCCATTTTACTAACTTGTGTAGACCCTGTGATGAAAATTGCAAGGCCTTCGTCACCTTCCGCCGACAGCATAGGATGTCTACATTGCAGAACTTCGAAGTCTTTAACAAAGGTAAGGGACTCAGTATTATGCTTTAAAATATGCACATATGAAAACACAAATACTGTTATTCACTCCTGCTGATATCCAAATCTATGCTCGAATATAAACATCAAAACGTACATAGCCTTAATTCGAAATTTGGATAAGCAATAGAAATTTTAAATGCAGAATTACTGGAAATGTTGAAAAATTGCAGAGCGTTAACACTATAAATCTAGATACAAAAAATGTATATAAAAGAAGAACCTGAGTGAGTGAGTGAGTGAGTGAGTGAGTGAGTGAGTGAGTGAGTAATCAACGCACAGCCCAAACCATAAGGCCTAGAAACTTGAAATTTTGTAGGTCCTTTACAAAATGTAAGTGAGCACTAAGAAGGGGTTTTTCGAAATTCAACCCCTAAGAGGGGGAAAGGGGGGTTGAAAGTTTGTTAACACATTAACTGGTGTTGCACTGTATACTTAACACATTAACTGGTGTGGCACTGCATAATTAACCATAATAACATATTTTAAGGAGGGGGTAACGAATTATTAAAAACGAGCATAAATATGATTATGCAATGACAGGAAATAGATAAGGCAGTGTTTATCGAGGAGGATAAGGAATCACACTGGTCTCCCTTGAGCTCCCTAAAAACGTCCAGACGACTGGCGAAAAGTTGTGTGTTTGGCAAAAGTAAGAGAAAGAACGAGTATTGATCAGTGAAATTTGCAACAGAAAGATAAAAAGCTATCCGGGCATTGGAAACATCTGAACAACGGAAGCTCCGCTAGAGCAGGAAGGTATAAGAGCTTCTACGTCAAGGGCAAGGGAAATTTTAAAAGATAGGTCTAAAGCAGAGCTGTCCAAGATTTCTGTCCGCGGGCAGGGCCCGTGCACGCGAGTAATCTTCCTTACCCCCCCCCCCCTATTGCACATTATGTTGATCAGTTCCTTAAA
>JAHWFO010043799.1:44656-64125 GCA_023313115.1 Rhysida immarginata
ATTATCAATTCGACATTGTAAAAAAAAACAAAAAACGAGGCAGCTTACCATTTTATTTCCTTCGTTTTAATGTGACAATTTTCTCGATGTCAGGTACAATTATATTTTTTCCCCGATAGGACATGATTACATATTAAGCATTTCGAATCCGATCTGTGAACAATGAAAAAAAAAACATATTCTCCCACTGCGATTTAAATACTGGTTCAGTGATTTTATGCTTTTTAGAAATGTGCGCCATGTTATGCGAGACGAAAAACAAGCAAGTATCAGTAACAAAAGAAATAATGCCTCCTTTAATGCAATCGCCCCCTAAAGTCTGGCAACACTGCATAGGAAAACTATACCCACTTCCCTCCTGAGTTTTGGACTAGTTCCTCGGCTTTGCCCGTGAGCTTTGTCCGCGAGCATTTTATGTTGCACGCGGGCGAAATGCACGTGTTGGACGGCCCTGGTCTAAAGTATCCAGTGATGCTCCCTGGAGGTGAAGATGGATAACATTTTAATCTGAGACAGAACAACAAGAGGGTAAGTAAAGCCCGGGCAAAGTGTGCAATATAGTTCATTAAGAATGATGGTTACATCCCACCTCTGAGAATTATAAACAAAATTGACTTTGTAACAATACGTAGAATTCCTGTTGTTCGGGCTTTTCTTAGAAGTTAACGCTTTCTTGAAAATATTTAATAATGATCCGTAACTGGAGATAATGGAGAGTTAGCAGACTATTGACAAAGTGAAAGATGACAGAGGAGGCAGTCCCTTCGTTGGCGACATAACCAATAACAAAGCATGCATGAACTCAACTCTTCAAATCAACAACCATATGGTGTTATGTCCTATAATAATATTCGAAGGATTACAACAATAATTCATATCTATCGAAATGCCAGCGAAGAAATGAATCAGTATTGGGCAGAGATGACAAAAAGTTATCCGGGCATCGGAAACGGTTCTAGGACAACTGCCACCCGGATAACTGCCACCTAGGACAATTGCCACCCAACAATAGGGATTATGCATGTATTTTTTTAAAGTAACAATTGTTTTTTATAGAGTTGGACATGCTAAACATTAGAAACGTGGCCAAAAACGCTACTAAATTCTAAATATTTATTAAATTTGATTTTAAAAACGCGGAATCCACTCCCTATTTGTAAACGATTTATTATTCCAAATTTGTGATTGGGTTTCCTCGACTTGAGAATCACATTCAATCGGATTCACATTTCATATCGTCGAACTTTTTTTTTTACTTAACAGAAAAATTACTATGACGGATCCAGGATATAAAAAGGGTAATCTGAAATTTGCCGACTATCGACGTATTAATAGTTGCGGACTTTGAGCGACTTAATTAAGACTTAGTTTCGGCCGAAGTTCGATGACTAAAGCTATTTCCTTGGTTTACATTCGCCTTGTTCACTAACAGCTTACAAATATAGTTTAATATGCCTGTATACTTCAAAATCCTGGCAGAATTTTTTTTTATTTTGAAGGAAAAATTAAAAATTTTCTTATTTAGTGATCATGCGATTGACCATGTTGTTTTGTATTTATGCGTTATTACCGACTTCAAAAAAGGAGGTTCTCTGTTCGGCCCATGAAGTCGGTTCATTTTTTTAAGAAAGTTTAAAACCCCAATTTACCACATGAACTAACCAAAGAACTATTGTCATTGTATGAAACTTTAACATAAAATCAGAGTGAATAGAAGGGGGAATTTACCCCGAAAGAATTGTACTCCCCCCCCCCCCCCCCACATACACACATACACACACCTTCTAAAAGAGTAGGCCATAAACTTTTATGCTTTAATTTTATGTAATGGAAAACGAGGAATGAAGTTTAATGAAAAATTCAGCACAAAATAAGCACGTTTTGTCACCGCCCCCTCCCTCCCGAAGATTTTATTTTCTTTATTAATATTTTCTTTATTTATATTTACCTCAACATTTTCGTCACTAAATCTCTTTATTACCCTCTAGGTGAAATAATTTTATTTTTCATTTTTTGCATTGTAATTTGAAATTTCAAGTTTTCAGTTTAAAACTTCGTTCAAAATCTCAAGGAAAACATTCTAATTAAATTAGAGCTCTTCTCTGGAGCATTTTGGGTGGCAATTGTCCTAGACGGCAATATCCTAGGTGGCGATTGTCCTAAGTGACGATTGTCCTAGGTGGCAGTTATCCGGGTGGCAGCTGTTTGGGTGGCAGTTGTCCGGGTGGCGGTTGTCCGGGTGGCAATTGTCCGTATACCATCGGAAACATCTGAACAACTGCTTCGTTTATAGAAGGAAATTGTAGAATTACTGAAAACAAATTTATTATTTAACTTCATGAGGTTGTTCTGTTTAACCTACAACTGTAATTATCTCAGGCAACGCCGGGTATCTCTGCTAGTAAAATAATAAACAACTCTATGTCTAAAATTTGTGTCATGCACATCATCTGAAAATCTTAAATAATTTTTATTAGTTAATAAATGATCGTGAATGTTACCCAAATAGAATGCTGAATCGAACTTATTTACTAATATAATAGTACCACGACGAGAATAATCTTAAGGTCAGCAGCGAGCTTTTTCCATTTTCAAATGACAGGGAAAGTCATAAGGAGTGAATATTCAAAAAGTGAACATCGTACATCTTACTCATATTTTTTGCTACATTTGTATTTCTGTAAGGTTTTCAGGGGGAATTTATAATTTAGATAATTTAGAATATAGACTGCGCCTCCTAATTATTTATTTAGCCAATTTATGATAATTTATTTGTCCCACTTACAGAAATCATGGTGATCATATAGTAAAAAATTTGCGATTTAATTGTCTTTCCCAAAGTTTTGTGTTACTTAAATATTCCTCTCCCAATACAGGTAATAATGTAATTAACGCAATATAAAGTGTAAATATAGAATGGTGACTGAGACTAGAATAAGGATTTAGCTCTACCGTTTCTCTCGATCTGCCCGCAACTGCTTGACTGGTCCGAATCTCTCTCTGGACATATGCGACGATAGCTCGTCCAACGCTGAAGGCTTGATGAATCGCTCCTTCTCCGGTGGTAGAAAGATGTGCTTTCCTGGGCTTGGCCGCGCGTTAAGGGATAAAATTGGCAATTTACGGGATATTTAATTGATATAGCAGGTGCTCTGATGTGGGGACTCTTCGTGATAAAAACCTCGATACGAGCTAAACTAAGAAATCTACTTGGTATGTATTAATAAAAAACTAAAACTTAAAATTGATTTAACCTAACAATTTTGAATTTCTCAAATGATGTTCTTGTGAATCATCAAGTTAATACCGAATTAAAGCTAAAACTAGAGCAGTAGAGGCCACCTTTTCTTATAATTCCTGACTAAAAACAATCTTGGGTTCAATAGCAAATCAAAAGGCAAAAAACACTGACACTCGTCAATTTCTTGCCCATCAAGGGTTTGGAGACACCCTCTCTAACTGTTTCTAAGTTGCCTGAATTTTAACACTCACGTGATAATTAGTTCCTTGGTGGTCTCCATATTCCAACGTTCCCTTTCTGTTTGTATCTTCTACTTTTTCTTGCCACCTATATCCTGACTCTGAATCCGAACCATTCAACCTCTCTCGTCAAACTCTACCCCCCCCCCCTCTCGAGTCGGCCCTACTTTTGACTCAACCTCTGTAGATTATACAACACGTCGCCCAAGCGCTATGACTTCAACTTACTATGACAACTAAATTACGGAAGTAATAAGGAAAATAAACATCCATAAGCTGTTATGTTTGCTGTATCTTATTTAACTACGCCAAATAAAATAAATAAAAAATACGTAGCTCGGGATCTGAACCCCCCCCCCCTTCCCTCACGTAGCCCAACGTAGCTTTTTACTGACCCCCCCCCCTGCCGGGCCACATGGTTTATGGAAGCTCCCATATAAGTAAGTGAAAGGTTGAGGTAGAAGTTTATGCAACTGCCTACTGGAGGATCAGCGCCCAAACTGTTTACTCAATCTGTTGTTTTTCAATGGCGACATATTTTTTAGTGAATGTTGGAACTTTTTAGGCTCCTCAGTTTCACGTGTTTTGTGCCAAGATTTTGAAGGTAAGTAACTAAACTGCTATACTTACTTATTCCTTGTTATAATATCTACTTGATAGTATAAGTTTGAAGTATCTATTACATTTTTCTCGCCGCCCCCTTATTATTTCCTATTTGTCCTCCGCCTTGTCCTATCCCAACAGTTCGTCTAATTAATCTCATTTGTTCTCTTCTTGTTTGTCAGCCAATAACGCCTTACTATTCCCCATGCAAACTATATATAAACCCGTCCGTTAGTACAACTTTCATAACTTCAGGTTAATTCTCTAATATTCTATTTGCTTTTAGAGAATTATCCTTTTTTGCTTTGATAAAGGATAGGCTCTATCCGAAACGTCAGCTCTTTATTTGATTTTTTAGTTTTATTTTGATTTTACTTATATATTTATTAATTATTTTGTTATTTGTTAATTATTATTTTATTTTTCAGTTGTATTTATTAACTATTTATTGTTTTGATAGGAAATAAATGCTTCTCTTTCATTAATATTTATTTTCTTTTTTAATACCCATATCCTTTCATAAAATTGGGGGGCGGGGGGAGCGGTTTTAGAGCACTTTTTTGAAATGGTAATAGAGTAATATATTGAAAAAAATTTTTTATACACTGAAAATCCCTTCTTCCGACCATCGATCATCCCTGTCATTTGAAAATGGACTATGTTCGAGTTCATTCTCGTCCTGGTACAATTATATGAAATAGTAGGCTATACTTTTTAAAAAGTTAAATTTTTAGTATACATGAAAGTTTTATTCAGAGATGAAATTAATCCGAATGTCATTGTAGTACTATCCAATTGCTATAGTAACTACTGTATCTAATGCAATGTCTTTATAATTGTCACATCATAGGTCTTATCACCTTCTGCGTAATTTATTTAACTTAAATCACATGCTGAAAGATATCTGAGTGATATCTCTGAAAATCACACAGATCTTTTTCATTTCACCTTCGATTGCCCCCCCCCCCATTTTATTTGAATACTATAAGATTAAACTGGAGATTACCTTATAAGGCTAACATGAAGGCTAAAGTTACATTACAAGACTAACATGGAAATCGGAGGCTACTTTTTGCTGTGCGTAGTTAATTCGTTAACCTGTTAGCGTATGCAAATGAAGACAGTCAAACAGTAAGGGCAGTGAAGGCATCGTTTCTAACGGACAAATCGCAAACGGGGAGATGTGACAATCGCAGATGACCAGCACCAACAAAATGCAGATGCATTGATTCGAGCTAATTGGGGAATCAAATACATTTAGTAAAAACTGGCCGATTTCTTTGACATTTCATGTGGGAGAGTGGTGTACATTAGGGAAAACTCGTCTGCGACACTGCATACCTGCTAGTTAGGAGCCTTGGCTGCTGCTGCTGCCGAAATATAGCAGAGAATTTTGTCAAAAACTGTTAAGCGATACATATTAACACACCATTTCTATCCATAAACGATGCGTCAGATGATGGAGTAACTCGTAAAATTCCTCATCACTGAAAAAAGCGAAGACTGTTTTTTGGTACAAGGAAGGTATTGTGAACATCGCTTTTCCTGACTGGTCGCAAACTGAATCTGTTGCGGGCACGATGCACAAGAAATGATGTCTCTTTGACCATACCAGCGCGCTGGAGTTCACACTAGCTTTCGCGTTGTGGATGCCTTTCAGAAACATGAGACACCACTCAGGGGATGAGCTCGAGGGTGAACGTGCATCCTTTATAAGCAACTCTGAAATCATCTGCCATGAGCTGTTTCTATCTCCACCCTGCAGACTTTAAGCACTTTTGGTGATTGGGTTTGAGCTCTACCTCCCTCACTCTTTCGCTTGCTCCTTCGTTCAACCTCCCCCCAAATCGCGGTCATAATCCATAAGGGCAGTTCATATTTTCCATATTTATTCATATTGATAATTTTATTAATTTAATTTCCATGCTTTGAAATTAATAAGTTTGCCTTACGGGACAGTATTTTCTTTGGGCTGCTTGCTAGTATCATTCTGTGTATATTTAGTGTTCGAGGTGGTTCTGCTGTCCTTTTCACTACACGGAACTTGCTAAGAATATTTTCTTCTCCTTTTTCGGCCCAGCTCCCTGCAATCTATCTAGAATTTTCAAATCATCCCTTCAGTATTCTACCGTAGTTGAAATTTTAAATGCATGTACGTTTTAATGTATTTTACTTATAAATTTTTATTCGTCAATAATTTAATTCTTTAAATAATGAAATTATGATTTTTTAGCAAATACAGTAGAACCTCATTAATCCGAATTAAATGGAACTGAGACCCGCTTAGATTCGCGAATATTTGGACTAGTCATTAAATCTCTTGTGTTTTTTCCATGGTCGTCAAAACATGATGGAAAAATTCTATTTCAACTCAGAAACTCTCTACTTGTCAAAAAGAATCCATTCACGGCTAGCATCACCAATAAAATTCTTATCCACTAAACAAGGGCCAAAAGGTTGGGTTCTTGAAGAAAAATGATGGCAGTGAGTGTCTTATTTAAATAAATAAGGTAAACGAGGTTTGAGAATCAAAACAATTAAAAATCTTTATTCAAAATTTAAGAGATATAAAAAGGAAAATATTTCCAACCTTAACCTATAGAAATGAAAGAATAGTACTTATCGAAAAGAAGAAAGTTAAAACTATACAGGATGTATCTGAACGGCCTGTACAAACTTACAGCATGAGTTCCTTGTAGCCAGAGAAGCAATATATGTCCCATGAGGTCACAAACGCTTCTTTCTGGAGGTACGACCGTGCGGCGTTTTCCTACACATCAACTGAGCACGTTCGCTGGATATGAATCCCTTAGACTTTTTTGTGGGGCCACTTGAAAACCCTTGTTTATTCCACCCCCGTACCAGATGCTGATACTCTTCGCTAGCGGATTGTGGACAATTGCGATGTCATCCGTAACACACCCGGTATTTTCCAACGGGCCCGCCAATCAATGCAACGACGTGTGCAGGCCTGCGTGGAAACTAACGTAGGTAATTTCGAGCATGTACTTTAGCACGTCTGGACTGTTCTGTCACTATACAAGCCGGAAATAAACCTAGTTTGTAACGCTGAACGGATTCGAAGTGACAATTGCGCCAGCTATTGTAGGACAACGTCACACGGTTGTATCTCCAGAAGAAAGCGTTTGTGACCCTATGTTCGTGGGACATACATGTATATAGCTTCTCTGGCTATGACGAACTCATACTGTAAGTTTGTACAGACCGTTCAGATACACCCTGTATAAATATGGTTACTTAACTCTACTGATCAAAAGACAATTTCCATTCCAAAATGCTTATCAAGAATTATCTTAATTTCTTGCACCATCCTGAGACTTAATTAAATTATCAAATATTCTTTTCCCTGACTTTCACCTGAATTTTCTATCATTGCATAATCTATTTCTTTCCTTCGCATGAGTACACAAAAGTTATTCAAGATAATAAGTCTACTTACAAATTCACAGTAGTCTGCTAAATCCACTAATCAAGTTTTCACTTGCATATCACTTCCACATCAAGGCACACACATGTATAAACAGGCCATAAATATTTCACTTTTCACATTTCACTTTTCAACACTAAGAGTGATCACCAACAGACACCTTTGAAGAACAACATTGCAGATTAGGAGAAACTGGATCGAATGATGAGTGAGTCCTTTGATTGGCTCAAATCGTCCCCATCAAGTTCAACAGAAGACTCTTCATATGTTGTCTTCAAGATTCCGCAGATTTTAGATGAATGAAGGCACTATAATAATGTTAAGTGTTCGCACTTGTATTTCACCTTTGTATCATATTCATAAGCTGACGGGACTTCTAATGATGGATCTCCTCCCCTTTTCAAAACGTCACTTAACATAGAAGTTGTTCCAATACAACACAGTGGAGCATCTGAGGAGCACGTACCACATGCCTAATTAAATCTTGGCCTAGGTTGGCGAGACCCGTGTCGGCATTTGACGCCTCTCTCTAGAATACTTCAAAGCTGAATTTTGACGAGATTTCTTACCCTACTCTGGAAGGAGAAGCTAGGGAATATAAGCTAGCTGCCAATCTGATGATCCAAGCCCCCGCCCCCCCTCCCCTCCAAAGCTTCGAACAACCGGGTAAAGATTTCCATGGCCGGAATGAAGACATGCCGCCTCACCCCCGGACGAACACCACAGCAATCTCATGGCGTCTTCGCATCGCCCTCTCATTAAATACAGGAGCCACTTCCGGCCTCCCTCCTCAATTTGCCTCTTATTGACACCTAAAATGCATTCATCTTAATATAAATCATCTTAGAAACTTCATTCATTTTAATCAAGTACTTCAATACACCAAGTTAGTCAAAGAAAAAATCGTGAGGAATTCAAAAAAAAAATTCGAGAAGTTGTTGCAGCCTGTCAAAACACCTCCCCTAAATCATTTATCCATATTTATAATTTCTATTTTACTCAAAGCTGCTCATCTTAAACACAGAAATATCTTCATATTTGTATCTTCAATAACTATTTTCAAAATAACAGCTCTAGTTTAAAGGACTCTGTCTTTCCCAATACTTCATTTTATTAACCAAACACGAAAACGTCACAGTATGGCGATTAAGAAGAAGCAGAATGCATGCTCGATGAAGCTTAGGATGGATGTTCTAAATCGTTTGGACAAAGGAGAAACTGCAACGAAGCTTGCTGCAGAATGCAGAGTTGTTAAAACAACCATCGAAGTTTTGATTTTGTTTGGATGATCCGGATATTCAGATTAACGGGACTCTACTGTAATTAATTTTATAAAGCATAATATTATTGTGTTGAAAATATTTTTAAAAATGAGATATTTTTAAGGAATTATTAGATTTTATCGAAGCATCGAATGAAGATGGAATCATCTTGTTCAGTCTTGGAACCATTGTCCGCAGTTCAACGTTATCACCAGAAACCATCAACAAATTTATTTCCGTGTTTTCATCAATTAAACAAAAAATTCTATGGAAATTTGAAAAGAACCTAACAAATCTTCCAGACAATGTGAGAATTTACAAATGGCTTCCTCAGAACGACATCTTAGGTGAAAACGATAGCTTCAAATATAAGATTTCTGATAATATATGAATTCAATATTCGTTCACGTGGTGAAAATAACTATTTATGGATAGTAAGTCAAAGAAACTCCGCCATGGGCTATTCAAAGTGATTTAACAACTCTAATAGCTAATAGAAATTTATTTAGATTCGGTTATAGTGTCATTTTAAAGAAAAATAAATTTTTTATCAAACAGTAATTCTGGTTCGATGTGACTTCCTTTCGTGATCCGGCAGATATTCAGTCTGAAGTCCACTTCAATCCAAACTTGAGCCTGTACATGGGTCTTACCGCGACGTAAATTCGATTTTTCAGCTCTGCAAGATTAGCAGGCAAAAGTGTAACAAGCATTTGATCTTTAACGAAATCCCATAAGAAAATATCGAGAAGGGTTAAATCAGGGGAGGGAGGTGGTCATGCAATTGGCTTAGCACGACCAATCTATGGATCTAGGAATCGGTTATCAAGGAAATTCCGCATTTCGATGCTGAAGTGTGGTACTTCGACGGACGCCTTCACTGCCCGTCTTGTTGGTAGTGAAGGCGTCCATCTTTGTCATTTTCGTTCAACTGTGGAATAAGGAAATTTTCAAGCATTCACCATTTAGCATGGGTTTCTTCATGAAAAAGAACGGAGAAAAAACATTCACCTTTAAAATGAGGGCACCTAGAATGAGTTGGAAAACATTCACATTCACTTTTAAACGGAGAAAAACCATTCAATAGAATGAGTTGGGCTGTCAAGAACATTCACGAAAGTTTCAAGTAGATTTTTGGTATTCCAGATTTTGCAGTTGTGGGTATTCACCTTGTGCTGATGCAAAATGTTGATTCATTTCTAAAGATTACGTTGTCTAGGAAGTCCCATCGTATCATATTCGATACAACAATTGCTTCTACTGTGGTAAGTTTATTGTATGGCTTCAGAGTAAACGTTGAAATAATATGCGCCAAATGGTCGTTTGTGGCACGAGACACACGTCGCGTTGATTTCTTAGGGCTACGAGTGAAGAAGCTATGTCCGGTTTGTTCCATAGCAACGTCAGAAACCTGCGGGCGATCTGTTGCTTTTGCATGTCACACAGAACAACCAGTCTCAAGAAAGTTTGGGTGGTAAGAGTAAATTAGAAGCCTACTTGGAAGGTCCTTACCAAGCGTTGGACTGTCGTCGCAGAGTTCCTTTCGTGAAACCATCACATACAAAGAGAACGTTCCGCACCAACGTTTCTACATTTGGTTCTACGGCGCTATGTGAGTCAATCCTGATTGTTTTATTCTAAAATGACATCTCAGTCGATTCTGCACATGATCTGAATAAATTTCTATTTGTTTTTTTTCAGTTTAAAATTTATTTTTTTTTTGGAATCATCCTGTATTTGCATGACAGCATGTTTTCTAAATGATATCATTTAGAGTAATTCTTTCATAACGTTTCAGAACGCCTAACTAATTAGTAATAATGATGCATGAACTCATTATTTTCAATTTCAGTATAAAATTGCAAATTACATATTTTCATTTTAAAACTTTTATTGTTTATTAAACACCGACTACATCAATACTTAATAAATTAACAACAAGAGTTTAGACGTTTCTAAGAGTTGCTGTTTCGTAAGTATTTCTCATTTTATTCTCGCCAGGTGAACGAAGCACATACATTTGTCGGTGATTACGACAATAGTCTAAGTCGAGAAATAAAAACTGTGAATTTATAACTTGCTATGCATTGTAACTCTATACAGGGTGGCCGAAAAGACTTGATAACTATCGTAGAATTTAAAAGTCCGTTAATGCCAACAAATAGGAAGTCGTGGGTGGGTTATGGCTTGGTGGCCTTTTGATGACTTGATTATGCCAATACAAAATTCCATAAACCATAACAGATATGGTCCAATTTCTAATTAAAAATGTGTTCCGCATTCATTTATGTACACAATAAAAAATCACATCTTAGTCGGATGAATAGATCACTCAAAATGAAACTGAAACATTTCTGCATGTAAAGGATTGACATTTATTTTGTACATGCAATTAACAAAATTGAAAATGCAGAGGGCATTCAGCAAGCTAAAATTAATTAAGGATGTGTTCAATGTCTTTACCAATCCCAAAAGCAGTTGAGCACGATGGTGGACGGAGTTCCCCAAACGCAGCAGTGATGCGGTGTTTCATTTATGAGTGATCTATCAACACCTCCTAGAAAGAAAGCCTGTGCACTGAAAATTCATACATTGTTGCATGATCATAAGAAGTCATAATTTAGGGCTTATTATTGGTAGAAATACGATTAACAATGCCTTTTTATGATGATGAATTTTCAGTGCACGGGCTTTTTTTTTAGGAGGTGTTGGATATATTCATCCGATTATAATGCATTTTTTAAAATTTGTTCATAATTGAAGGCGTAACGAATTTGTCATTGAAAATTGACCTTATCTGTTACGGTTTATGAAATTTTGTATATGTCCTAACAGGGCCGCCGCCAGGGGGGGACAAACGGGACTCTAGTCCGGGGCCCCAACGGAAGTGGGGGCCTCGTCAGCCACGCTTGAAAAGGCATCAGGCACGAGGCAGAGCCCAGAGGAGCCCATACGTACCCAGTTGTCAGGGGCCCAAACATTTCTGGCGGCGGGCCTGGTCCTAATCTTCATAATCAGATCATCGAAATATCATTAATACATATCCACGACTTCTTGTTTGTGACATTAATTAATTTTTAATTTTTAAGATCGTTATCAAGTAATTTGAGAAATATAGACTTTTCAATCACTCTGTGCATTATAATACATGGTGATTCAAAATGATGTTCGGCAATTCAAAATTTTACTATGCATTTATTTTATAAAATAAACTAACCAGACCGGGTTTAAAATCCAGGAAAATTCGAATATCTTTAACTTTCCCGCAATTGGAGGCTGAGGTGGCGCTAGTGTCGCGATAAAAGTAAAGATGGCGGCTGTGAATGAAAAGGCATATTGCGTCTTGGAGTATGCAAAAACAAACTCTATAATTTTAGTCCAGCGGGCATTTCGTAGGCAATTTCATAAAGATTGCCCTACTGGCAAAAGCATCCGTAAGTGGTATGATCAATTTCTGGAAACTGGATGTCTTCGTAAACGCTAAAGCACGGGACTAGTAACAGCAGACATGCTGAAAGGAGTTTGGGATGAGAATGACTATCGTCTTGACGTTGTCCGGGTGACTCGAGGGAGTCACATATAAATTTTTTAATGCTAGAATCAATAAATATTTGAGTTTTCTTGCATTTTAAACCCGGTCTGGTTAGTTTATGTTATAAAATAAATGCATAGTAAAATTTTGAAATGCCGGAAATCATTTTGAATCACCCTGTACTGTAAAACAATGTTTGTATATTTTGGGGTTTACGGATACTGTAAAACATAATTCAATTCTGACAAAATGCAAACGTCTAGATCTCGAAACGAAAAATTATCACTTAGACCAGACGTTCCCAATTATTTCAGAGATGTGGTTCTCTTTTGCTTAAAAACAGTGGTTTCCAATTACCAACCTTTATTTGAGTCATTCCACGTCAAATCAGACAAAATCAGGTGATAATTGATCTTAAGGTTTCCGATTTTTCTCAAGCTTTATCAGTGTATTCTAGTGGATAAAATCATGCATAGTTTCGATTGCCAGAGAAAAATATATTTTAGTTAATATTATTTACACTGGTCAACAACATTTTTGCTACTGGGGAAAATATAGGTGTTCTAGACTAATTTGAGTGTGCTGATTCCATATCTGAACTACAAATTTCTCTATCACCTCAGGATCTCGAGTTATATTGTAGAAACTACTAATGTTTAAATTTGGCATTATGAGACTGTTTTATACAACTGAAACTTAAGCAACATTATTTTACTTACAAGGAGACTCCAAGTACTTTAAAAACATTTTGAGTCACCGATTTTGATAAAAACATTTCTACATATAGCTCTCACCAAATTAAACACCCATGCAAAGCCATTCGACGCACTTCTCAAAATTTTTCGAGAAAAAAATTCATAAAGTTTGTTATAATTGACTACACTATAAATATCTTAATTGCAGCATAGATTTTTTTCGTGTTCAGGTGGTCTAGTGATTAAACGCTCGCTTTCTGCTTTGCAGGTACGGGTTCAAATCCCGTCTTCGATAATTGTTTTTTTTCTCTTCTTAATTTTTTTTCAATATGTTTGGTAATGTGTAATTCATTTACTAAATATATTTCCAATGTTCCAGCTGCTATCATCATTTTTTTTATAAAATGCATATAAGAATTATTATAATTAAAAATAATCTAAAATTTCGATTTGCTAAGGTTATTTTTATATAAATTGAAAGGTTGTTACAAATTTTATTTATTTCCTGTTTTTAAAAAAACAGCAAAAGAAGTCATATTTCACGTGTATAAGGTAAAAACAAAGGTCATAATTCCGTTCATAACACACTTCTGCTCCTAGAAATAGGAAATTGTAATTTGTTGACTAATGGGCTAGTTAAAAATGTTAATGAAGGATGATTGATAAGCTATAGATAGCAATATGATGGAATATACGAGTACATTTTTAATAGTAGGTAGGTACATGGTGCAATAACTATTTAATCTTTGTGTGAGTTAAATGTCATCCCAAAAGTTACAAAATTTAAAAAAATAATTAAATGTGGATAATTAAACTTTTTTTCTTAAATGCTCATTTATCACTGTGGATCGTTCGTATATGGATTTTATACAAGGAATGATGGTAGGAAATTGGAAAATTGGAATTCCACTTTGAAATTTGGGTGGCCATTAGAACAAACATCAAGAAATATGCTAGCATTTTTGTAGATTTTTAACATGTTCTTTTAACTTAATATTTTCAAAATTAATGTTAAAATTATGTTAAATAAATTTTTCTTTCATTTCAATTATATCCGAAATTATATAGTTTAAAAGCCCACATTAGGGCTGTGGAACGAACTGATTTACGTTATGTTATAATGTTACGTTACGCATTTTGTTATTAGGTTTCGTTACGTTATGTTTTTTGTTACTTGATTTCGTTATGGTAAATGTTACGTTACTGAATATCGTTATCTTAGAAAATAACGTTATTATAACGTTTTAAAGCAGGGCTAAGGAACGAATTGATTTACGTAATATTATAACGTTACGTTACGCATTTTGCTATTAGGTTTCGTTACGTTATGCTTTTAGTTACTTGATATCATTATCTTAGAAAATAATGTTTTAATAATAATATTTTATTTTTTTGTATGAGGAGGAGTTCATGCTTGAATGACAAGATACCAGTCACCTCCCTGTATTTTAATGCCAGTCACCTCCCTGTATTTTAATGCCAGTCACCTCCCTGTATCAATGGATTCTTCAAGAACCCCAACACTCCTGATTGTATGATCGGGAAATAACCCATTGTTAGATTTTTTTTCTTTGTTGTGACAAAGTCCACCATCGCTGATTTTATATAAATGATATATTTCTTGCGCTTGTTTCCCGCAGCCTAGAGTTTGTTATATTTCCGTCCTTATCCCGCTTTAAGAAATTTCGTTACATGATACCGCTATTAATATCGTTATTTCGTTATATTTCAGTTACGTTCCACAGTCCGTTTATAGAACACCTTAACCGCCCATTTTCTGTAAATTTGACTGCAATATTTTTGTAAGTAATTATGTTAGATGAAAATTAACACCGTGGGGTTACTTACTTTGATGTAGGGAATATATAAAATAAGTTTGAACCTTTTATAAAAATATAGTGTATTTTAGATGTCTCATTTCACGTAGAATGACTCATTTATGTTATAAAAATACGACATATATACCAGAATCTAAAAGTGTTGCCATGGACCCCTAGTGGACCATCAAAAGGGGAACACTGACTTAGAGGACTTAGACTGTTGCTAGAGTCATCGGTAGTTACATTTATTTATGCTCTAGGTAATATTTACCTTTTACATTTAAGCATTACCTTCTATATAGGCCATCCGAAGATACGCCTCTTTATAACTCATGCGGGTCTCCTAAGTCTGGAAGAAGCTGTTTACCACGGAGTTCCAGTCATTTGCTTTCCAGTAGATGCTGAACAGCCTGGAAATGCTGCACGAGTCGTTGAAAGGCAAATGGGAGAACAGTTGGATATTCATTCATTTACAGAAGATGAGTTGAAGCAGACAGTATGTATATTAGTTTCGAGTCTATTTTCTATATAACAGATGAATACATTGTTAAATCAGAATGAGGATCTGGATAATAAGGTGAGTAAAGGTCATTTTTTTATTTTATTTTTTTATTTTTTTTACAAATGTGAGTGCTAAATACAGAAGATCGGTTGCTATTAAATAGTCATTGGAAAACAGCCGTCTCTGCAGAAGCGAAATTTTATTCGTGACATTCGATGATTTCATGTCCTTTTAGTCTATTAGAAAAATCTGCCAAATATCATATCAATTAAGTGAGATTTTTTTTTCACTACTTTCAGTTGTAAATTATCACAATTTACTCAATACTTCTTTACAGATATGCTCAATCAGCTAAACACTGGTCGTCGATCTCACGTGACCAGCTTTCCCATCCATTGGAAAGGGCCATCTATTGGACAGAGTACGTTATTCGGCACGAGGGTGCACCTCATCTACGAGCTTCAACAAATCATTTAAATTACTTCCAAAAGTACCACTGGGATCTTTTAGCGATACTGGTATCGCTTGTCGGAATTCTCAGTTTCTCATTAACCATGTTCATTACGTATTTTAGAACTCTTATTTGCAAAAATGGAAGGAAATAAATATCTACGAAATAGCTATGAAAATTAAGTAAAAAAATAAAATAAATCTATTTCAAGTTTGTTTTATATAAAATGTGTTTTTATTTATCATTTGCCTAAGCTTGTTTGAATTTCAAATGTACAAGTTAATAAAATGCAAAACTCATGGAATTGCATTAGAACATTTATTGCAAGTAATTAAAATCCATTTTATAGAGCATACGTGTTTGAGAAAGATAATATTCGAAATGAGGTTGCTAGCAATGTATGAGACGCATATGAAAATGTTATAAAAGTAAACTCAGAATAAAAATAATGTTTGAAAATGTATATTTGATAAATTAAACAAATTGATTCTGATAAATAAGTTGACAAGAAAGGTGTGTGCTGTTTCCATTTTATAAACTGTTTTTACAGAAAAATTTCCAGCATAACTTGGTAGTGGTCATAATATCCCATACAATTCCTAAGGGAATATCACTTTGATGTAAGCAGTCTCTCCCACCAGTACTTGTGTCACATAGCTGAAAGAAATCTTCACTGGTAACCGAAAAACAAATTCATTGTTCCAAAAAAAGTTGTTGTGGATAATGGCTGTCCTTGTCTTCTTTTCACTGCTAAATAAATTGAACTATGTTCTGAACTTTAAACAGAAGTGTGAGAGAATGTTATGAATATTTGAAGTCTATATAGAGAGGATTTGGAGCGAATGATTGATGAATTGTTGATGAAACTATTGATATTGGCCGGAATGCCATAATATTTGGTGAATATAAGCTACGCTTCAGACTTTTAGGACATTGAAAAAAATGAGTTCCAAAAATAGTCTTTAAGGGGAGAGTTGGCATTGCAAATGGAAGAATTTATTCGACGCGAGCGTCATATTCGCTACTTTCAGTGAATATAGAGGGCGCTGCTATTTTTGAAAAATGGCGGCGAAAGTAGGATCCGTTTTTCATCAACATGCTTTGAATACTTATTTCTTTCCTCTGTGTTTGAATATTACACTGTGTATTATTTTTCTGTATGATGGTATATTCTTCAAGTGGTCGATGTGGCAAGCACCTGCTAGGAATACCACTTGATTTCAACTTTCATTTTAATGCTAGCATACCTAAAAAATTTTATTTCTTAGTTGGAAAGTTATTAGTTGATTAAATATGAAAAAGTACATTCAAAATGAAAATTGTTCCTAATAATAAACGACCTAATTTTTTGCTTATTAATGACCCACAAACAAAACAATATTATCAAAACTAATGCAGCTAACAATAGAAATAGTGATTTTATCGTAAAATTACGTTCATGAAACGTATTATACGTGAAACAAGCTTTTAAAAACAAATTTTGAATATTATTTCATTTTATTAGTAGTATATGTTAAAACATATAAATATATTCCATCTTTCACCCTACCATTGCTAATTTCTGCTTACGAGGTGGTGAATGGAAGAAAACTGTTGATACACAGTATCTATGGCTTTTTCTTCCCCATTGTAAGTTTTACTTCTTACAACTTTTTCTAATAGTTTTTTTCTGGGAAAACATGTAATCTTACTGCGTGTAACATCGTTTTTGATTTGATTTTTGATTTGATTTTCACGGAATTGTGTATACGGATAAAGATTCTTTTGCGTAATTTGACTGGAAAGATTTAGCTCCAAATGTCTATCTTCTTTCAGAATGTTCTATCCTTCAGGGGATTTATGGCATCATAATGTATTTATTTGTTATTTATTTCTTTCTGATACGAGATAACTCCTGTAGCTTAGAAGGGAACTTAGTAGTTTTCTTGAAAGAAATTGTTCTATTGGTTTAAGAACGCAAAGAAAACTCTGGAGGATGTTTTTTCTGCTCGCCAGCGTTGTTTTTCATTTAGCCTATTGCAGGAGGCTAATAGTCACTGGTTTCGTCGAGAGATGGCGCAACTTGATAAGGATATGTTCATTTTTTGTTGATTCTTTAATTGGTACTGATTTCTTTGTTCTTATGTTTCTTTAATGTTTATTCGTTGGGAAAAAAACCCAATAAATTAATATATACAAGGGTTGTTCAAGAATTCTTGCCTCCTGGTTCGTAACTTTTTTTATTTGTTAACCGATTTTTAAAATTCTTTTTGTATCTGATACTTACATTTGTCCTCTATGTAATGCACTACTGATTCACTTTCCGACATAGTCCCCATCCCTTTCCATGCAATTCCGGGATTGTTGTCGACACGAGAATTGAATGGCATCTTTCGCCTCGTCGACAGAACGCAACTCATGTCCCTTAAGGTGCTCTTTCTTCTTTGGGAAGTGAGGAAAGTCGCAAGGTGCAAAGTCTTTCTAGATCGTATAGTTTTTCATTTTTGAACTGCAGTTTTTCATCTTTGAACTGTAGGCGCTGCAACGATGTGTGGAGATGGTATGCGGGTGGGCGTTATCGTGGTGCAGAAGAGGGTCCAAAGGTCGACAATCCTTCAATCCTGGTGTCGACAACCCGGAATTCCTCTCCGACGGCTTCACCCGACTAGTCACGCGTTGACGCAATGCTGGAAAGGGATGGGGGACTATGTCGAAAAGTGAATGGCGCATTACATAGAGGACAATGTAAGTATCAGATACAAAAAGAATTTTGAAAATCGGTTAACAAATAAATAGGTTATGGGCCAGGAAGCAAAAATTCTTGAACAACCCTCGTATTATATTTATAAAAGGAAAATATAAAAATTTTCTCACATATATTTTTGTTTTGATTCACTGATAAGCATTATCCATGCCCGGAGCGGGATTTCGAACAAAAAGAAACATGACCTGCACCCAGCGCCGTAGTGAGGAAATTTTGGGCCCTGGCCAAATCAGCTTTTATGGGGCCCTAAACAAAGTTTACCCAAAAACAAATTTAACAGAGACCTATCCAAAATCCAAGTATTGACCATATGTGCCAATCATTACTTCACAGGAAATAATTGTGACATTTTAGATTGGGACCATACATTGAATGGGGGGCCCCTATCTACAGGGGGCTCCGGGCAGCTGCCTAGGCGCCCCCCCCCCCTTCACTACGGCCCTGCACCTTAGCGCTTTCGGCCACCGTGCCGGTATCTCTTATTCTTCCATGGCCGGTATCGATGTTTATGTTTGTCGTTTTACTTGTCAGAGCAAGCAAAGTCTCATTAGGCTTATCCTCAGCTAGGTTGACTTTCAAATACATCCGATGATCATGGCTTGTTAATTGAAGACAAACAAACCATGCAATCGTTAGCATCCTCGACACCGCAAATGTAAAAAGAGGAATAGAAAAAAGATTTCTCAATTGAGTCATTAGGGAACATTCTTAAACCGCGTGATCAATTTTCGGAGGAGGGAGGGGGGGGGGGTCCGGATTTGACTACTTATGATCACAAAGGGGAAGGGGCGGTCAAGTAATGATCATGTGGTTAAATTCATTTTAAAATCATTCAAAATTCATTTTCATATCATTGTTGGGTGGAGACCAAGTAATTTCCTATGTGGTCAGTAATTTCTCTGACCACGTAAATTTTAGGGGGGAGGTTTAAAT
>JAHWFO010043799.1:69122-176744 GCA_023313115.1 Rhysida immarginata
AATAATAATAATAATAATAATAATAATAATAATAATAATAATAATAAATAATAATCTAAACAACCCGCGGGTTGCCCCCAACAGACCGAAGCCCAACACGGGGTTTTCATATTATAATAAAGGACAATCACAAACATCCATGCCCCAAGCGGGATTCGAACCCGCGACTTGCTGGTTGCGAGAGCGATAAGACCTGCGCCTCAGCGCTCTCGGCTAACAAGCCGGCAATAAGAATGCTTTGTAATGAGTTTCCACAAACGACGTAAAAAACGGTGTTCAGCAGTGGCTGTCTTCACTGGCGGCATCTTTCTATGAAGAGAGGATAGAAAAGTTGGTTTCCCGCTACGACAAATGACTGAACAACGGTGGCAACTATGTAGAAAAATAGTTTAAGAAATGCTCTTTAATGTTGTAGCGTCCCCACCCCCTCAAATCTCAATTAAGTGGTACTTAAGACTCAGCGTTCAAGTACCTGGGGAAGGAGAAGCTAAAGTTCGAGACCGATATAAGAGAGACTCCTAACACCACTGTGGCTGCCTATAATCAATTTATTCTCCCAAACTATATCTATGTTAACAAAATATACATGCCTTAAGACTATTGACTTATCCTGAGGGGCCCCCTAGTTTCATGCAATATGTCAAAGTTAAGGTTTACATAACGTGATTTTTTTTTATAACAGAATCAACAACAATCAAACCAGCCGGCACTCTTGTCAGAAGAAAAGGACAATCCGCAGCTGAATAACAGTCTACTTGAGGCGAGGGCGACCGCTAAACATTGAAATTTGGGTGCTGCGATAACTCACACTGCCGAATCAAATATTCCCAGAAGACTAGCGCCTGAACGCGCAATGCTCTCCTTTAAAGTTTTAAAAAGGGGGGAGGAACAGTGACCCCTCTTGGTCAATGTGAGCTACCCATTACAATTCCCATTGGAAGAACCTTCTCAGTGACTTATAGAATGTACTATATACATATGCAGGCACTTGTTCTCTCATTTCAATGGTCAATATTTTGTGCCGGATTACCACTCGTGCCTCAGAACTTGCTGACTGATATCCATTTTGTTGGCAAGAGTGCTTAATAAAAATTAGATTCCTTAATTATTACTCTATTTTTTAACCAGCTGTCGATGTTAATGTAACCTTATCCTACTATACACGAATAAAGCGAGTGCGCATCCTGTTCATTTAGTCTGTCTTGGGCTTTTATCAGACAATTCTCCGTTGTTTCGTTATATTGTTTATACTTGGGTCCATGGTTTTACCGCGTATACATCGAACGGACTCACCATATCTTCATAAACTGGACAGATTCAAATGACGGTCGAGGGCCTGCCATACTCCTCTTAACTATTTCTTGCACACGGTGTCGTCACGTCCATTACCATTCTTAATGCCATAATCGGGGTCCTTCAAGAATTCTCGTGTGCTGCACGTCTCCACTCGGTCAGAAAGGCGATCCGGTTATTCATGTTGAAAGAGAATTACAACATAGATAAAAGTCAATAAATTCAATTTCAGAGCTAATAACACATAATTACTTGATTCCCGGTAAATCGTAATTTACCCTGCTTACGGATTTGCAATTATTCCTTTCTTTCAGAGTTCAATAACAGTCTTGATCACGCCCAAAACAACTTACTACCGCTGGTATGATTTCTTCTATTCCAATAATATATTAGGTATCATTCATAATGGTCTTTCGTAACGTTCCATAGAAACAGCAAAATTTATTACACGAACCTCTCTCCACAGCGACAAGAGAAAAAGCAAACAAAAAAAAATATATATTCACAGAAGACAGAAGAATTTTTCACAACAAACGAAAACACACGTTCCTCCACTTCGCCGAAAACGATCGCAACAATCCTCTGCTGGAAGCTGAGCTATCTTCTCCGAATTCCCATTAACAATGCAGCTCCAACAGAGGACTATGACGACCGCTCACGGCATATCTATCTCTCAGAAAAGACAATACAATACACAAATTATTTCTAACGCACCACAAACAATAACCTCACGCAACAAACAACCCTCACTACTATTACATAACCAACAAATAAAAAAACACTACGGATAACAGAACTATTACATAACCAACAAATAAAACAAAACACTACGGATAACAGACCTTATTTGCTATTATGACTACCCTCCCACCATCAGACACACGTGACTCATAAAACGGAACGTCACAATGTAAAAATAAATTTTGTTTTGAAAAAAAAAATGTTTTTAATTGTTTTTTCCAAAACGGTACTTACTTTCCGGACACGCCTCGTATTAATTAATATTATTTAACGTAAAATAATGTTAATTAACGTTTTTCTCTCTCAGTTTTAATAGTGAAACCGAAACCGTACTTTCAACCCAATCGTTTTGGTGGCTAGTATTATTCATGATAACACACTTTAAGCTGGAGCTTCGCTTCCCATTCTACTGCTTCAATGGTAATACTATGAGGTGTATGTAACAGGATAGACTTTTCCATATGAAATTACTCATGCTGAAAGAAAGCTTCATGATAGTCGAAATGCGCATCCATTAAAAAAGTGTCTGTTTATCCTCTTACGTTTACCTGTTATGTTTATCTAGTTCTTTTTTAATATTTTTTAAATCTTTTAGTTCTTTTGAGACTACCATTGTCGGAAAACAAATGACTACAAAATCCTCGTATTGCAGTGAATCGGTTTAAATTATTATGCGCACATTTCATGCGCACCAGACAGTGTATTTCTTAAAAAACCGCGGGGTACAAGCAGTTTTATTTCATATTGCGTGTGAGAAATTCGTCATGACTCTCTCAAGGATCGCGCTCTGCTTGTGAAGCTCTTTTACAAGAACGGTGACTGTAAGAATAAACCGATACAGTGATGGACATTCAACAGTACAGTTGCTTTAACCTGGAACTCACGCAATAGCCGTCGCATTGGGTTTCAAATGTCACTGGTAGCCGAACGAGTAAAGCACCATTTATTGCTAAAAGTTCGAACTATTTTTTTCTTCTTATGGCATACCATTTCCCCCTTCTTCGCGTAAATTCAAGTCAAATTTCAGGTCACTCTGGCCAGTGGTTCTTTTCTTACAGCTTTTTGAAAGTTGAACTTTAATTATAATCACCCTGTAGAGATTCCAAAGAATTGAAGGTAAACGGACGAGCATATATGCTTTTAATCAATTTATCCACATGCTTCCAATAAATAAATTTAGCCAGTCAAGAACCAAAATAATGCATCAAATATATTTAAGCTCCGAGAGATATAGTAAAGAAAGCCCCGATGGCGTTGAGAACCATAAACATTGTAGTTGCAGGTAAAAGCGCATTGCTTTTTAAATTCTAGGCAAATGGGCGGCGACAATGAGTCTACCTACGCACTCCTACACGTAGCATTTCAAATCGAATGGAAAAACTTCTGTTATGGTTTCAGAGCAACTAAAACTATTTAATTCGTTGAAAGTTTGTGCTCCTTACTCCACATTAATACTATTCAGCATAGAAATGTAATTCCGCACATAAATATTATTGTCAGGAAAATCTGATGCAAGAACATCAATAGAAATAAATATATTACCGTTCATCAGTTAAATCTTGATAACACTGATGGAACTGTCACATTATCAGACAACGGGGAAGACACTTCACACTTTTCAGGACGAGTGGTAGCAGTTTCAAAATCTTCTGAGAAAAAGGAAGGAGAACGCGTTAGATACAATTCATTAGAAACTTTAGTGTCATTATCGGCATTAATAATTGCCAGGCCGCTAATAAACTTTTTCGTCGCTGGATAAGTTTTCATATGGAATAGAGTCAATATTATGAATACAACTGTCACTTTAGCTTATGAGCGTTGCTTCTGCAAAATTTATTTCCCACAGCAATTTTAAATTCATCGACATCATTTAAAACTCGAAACGAACCATCGTTGGATTGACATAGCTAAACTCAGTCTGAAAACCTTGATGCCGTTTGTTGCCAAATCGCTCCTTATTCCCCGTTCTCTTCCTTTCCTCGTATATGCTTCTCCCGCCTTCTCTTTTAAAATCGTGTCATTCACCGGAAAGAGTAGTCGCGGGCCCGACTGGAAATTCTCGTTCCAGAAAACTCTCGAAGGATATCTTCGAACCCGCGATTCCCCGTTACCGGAAACGAAAGATTTCAATTTCGCTACCGAAACACGTGACAATACCCATTTGAAATATGAACTCTGTTACATCGATGATTTTCTCGCATTTGAAAGGGGCCTATGCAATCCACACCACTTATAGCGAATGGACAAGAATATATGGACACAATCCACACACAACTCTTTCTTTTGGCAAGTCTCTCATACGCACTTTAGGGATTGATGGATTACAACGTAGATATTCCAAGAAACATTTTATAATCTTTTGTGCCTCTCTTTACCCTCTCAGTAGCCAATATCTCTGACAAACACTGTAAAAAGCTGTTCTGGTGGACAGTGTAACATTCGTATGTACTCCTCTCGCATGATGATCTTGGTTAAATGGTATCCTGATGATGGCTGGATGTTTGTAGTCTAATGATACTTATGCGTCTCTCTCGACGCATCTGAGTGCAGTCAATGAATTTTTTATTCAAGTCTTAATTCCGTATTAAGTATTTCAATTCCTCTGAAATACTGCTTCTTAAGTCGAATTATAATTTCCTGCAGGTCACAATTTTGTTAACACACCCGAAAATCAATTAGGCAAGTTCCAAAAAAAAATAAAAAATAAAAAAATAACAACCCAAAAACATCGCTATCATTTGGTGCATATATATTTACTAGACACATTTTTATAAAAAATATTTTCATCATACTTACACTCTCAGTAAAAATTAAATTTGCATATAGTGAGTGATATAAGTTTGTGAGCACCTAAAAAATTTTGCTAAATTAATAGTTGTGCAAAATAGATAACATTAACTGAACATTTAATAGAACAGGTTTTCTAAAGAAAAAATTAAATAAGCAAGAAATACGTAAAATCTATATATATCTGATATAATAAAATTGTAGCGAGGCGAAAACTGTAAATTAAATTTTTTTGAGAAAAAGTGATTGCTACGTGTATTATAAACGATACTGAAGCGTTTTTAGGATTTTTGTCTGTTTGTATACATGTTAGAGGTTGGCGCCAAAACTACTGAAGGGATTTAGTTGAAATTTGGTATGAACATTATTTTGTACCTTAGTCAAAATTTAGTGTACTTTTTCTACGGGAAAAAGTCTTATTTCCACGGGAAAAAACAAAAACTGGTTCCAACAAAAATATAATGTCAACAGATGTCGCCACGAGTTTTTCAAAGCGCATTATGGTTTTGTTCCTTACGAATCCATATACAGGGTGTATCAGGTTCGATGGTCATAATTTTCCTTATCCATTTTTCAAAATTCTCAAAAAGAATTCTATGTCATTAAAGTAGAGCCCTACTGTTTATTTTCAAAGTAAGCTAACAAGTAAGCTCGTCTATTGAATTTCTCCTACCCATTTATGGACTTGCCTTCAGCAGGGAGGGAGCCAGGGAAAAAATTATGTCATTACGGCATGGATGAATTACGTCAGAAGGCTTAGAATTACGTCATAATAGCCAAACTTTGGATAACGATTTCAAGCAATGTTTTTGAGAATTTTGAAAAATGGATAAGGAAAATTAGGCTTAGAATTTTGCGGAGAACAACGCTAGTACTTTATGACCATCGAACCTGATATACCCTGTATAAGGAGAATAATTGCCAACAGATGTCCCCAAGATGCATATGGCGAAAACTCGGTACGGAAATTCTGATAGTTTGGGGTCGTCCACAAATTACGTCATCCTTTTTCCAAATAATTTTATACCCCCCTCCTCCCTGTGTCAGCACACGTCATATTTTTGTAAACCCTCCCTCCCCCCTTCGGTCATACGTCATCCTGACACGAAAAGTGACAATTAAATTCTATTAATGAAGATGTAACGAGGTAATAAATAAAAACAATGCAAACATTCAGGGAAAAATATACCAATTATTGAAATATTTGCACATCTTTAATCCATGGTGACGTAGCCCAAATCTCCAAATCCAGATTCGGTATTTTTTTGAGGTTGGTTCAGGAACGAACACGTCAGAAATAACAAATTCGCTAAGCCACACAAAAATCATCATCATCTTTAATACCAGGAAACCGGAATTTACCTATAAATGGCCCTCGCTGCCAATGTATTTACCGTCAAATGGGGTCGTTGGCGCCATTTTCTTACTCTGACATCTGAAAAAGATTTTCAACTCACACCAGCATACATGTATTTTCGAATTTAATGCCTGGAAACTACGATTTGCGTACAGCATTGATTTTCTGTTACCATTTGAAGAAAACTGCTGCAGAATCGTATTAAATGCTAGTCGAAGCTTACGCTGAGTGGTAAATCACAGCGCTTTGAGTGGTTTAAAAAATTCAAAAGTGGCGTCTCTGACATGAGAAGCGAAGAACGTGGAAGACACAAATTTATCTATTATGAGCTGCTAAAACCTGGCGAAACCGTTAATACCGAACGCTACCGACAACAAATGATCGATTTGAATCAAGCTTTGAGTGAAAAACGACCAGAATATTAAAAAAAAAGGCAACACAAAGTGACCTTGCTTCATGATATGCACCACCACACATAGAAAAACTTGGTCAAGAAAATGATTGAACAAGAAAAGTTTAGTTGGACAATACATTCGCATGCGGCTTAATCATCAGACTTGGCTCCGATTACTACTTATTTGGATCGATGGGACACGCACTTGCTGAACCGCGCTTCACTTATTACGAAAATGTAGGAAAATGGCTCGATGACTGGTATACTTCAAAACAGCAACAGTTTTTTTGATATGGCATCCACAAATTGTCAGACAGGTGGAAAAAATTTATAGCCAGCGATGGGCATTACTTCGAATAAAATATTTATTATCATTTTCATATAATAAACGTGTATTTTCTGTTCAAAAATTCCGACTTCATATTCACATGGCTGGTAGATGAGTGCAAGTATATCTCTCCTTGTTTGCAAGTAATATTATCTACGACTGCAAGTGTTGTAGCAGGAGATTCAAATTAGAGGTTGGAATTCCTTGCTGGAATTTCATGCACTTGACAGAAAAGAAATAAAGACCACAAATTTGGCAAACACGTTTGTGCTAGTTTTCATGCACACTTTGAAAACTTTGAATATGCATCATATGGGAGTATTCTATACTTTTATATGTAGTTGAGATAACTTTATGAGAAAATGCAAGTGTTACAAACAAAATTGGAAACCGGTCACTGAGATGAATGGGATTTCCCTGTGGAAGTGCTGTAAATAAATTGGTTTGTTCGTTATTCCAAAAAAAAAATGTTAGGTATCTGTTTTTCTTCACGGTTTGTCAGTTAATACTTCTTAAGAATATTGTTTAGCACTGGGTTAAGAGTTCAGAGTTCAGAGTTTTGTTTCTCATCTTATGCTTTTATTCGTATACGTTTATATTTATCCTAAATTGGGTACAGTTATATAAATATAAGGGGTACATACAGTATATCTCATTAAATCCGTCCATATTTACATATGTAATCACTTGCCTATTGGTTTGTTAACATGGCTAATTACATTGGGCAACAACGAAATTGCTTTTTAGGTGACAATACCCAAACTTGAATGAATTTAACGTGCTGAACACGAATATCACATTGAAAAGAGTTGATTGACTCTCGTTGCAGAGATATTGATGTGTTGTCCGTTGTATAGGTTCTATCGGTTTTTCAGAATCACGGGAACCATCTTCCATCTATAACTATCGGGCATGCTGTGTACATGAAGGAGACGTAGGACAGTCTAAAGCACCTGTTGAAGAGGATTAACTAGAGTAAATATGGCTGGTAGATCTGTGCTAATCTGAAGGTAGTCTCTCTGTTGATAGGTTTGCAGCAGAGAGATACAAAGTACTGCTATTGTCTTTGTCTATGGGACAGCAGAGCAATCGATTTGCACTACATCAAGAAAGAATGGCCTCCAAGTCTGGAGTAAAGAATGTACAGCACCCACCATTGGCAGAACATAATTAAACATGCCTCGTTTGCAAATTACTAAGAAACAATAGCCAATTCAGCCTTTTCTTAGTCATATTCGTGTTCAGCACATTGAATTCATTCAGAAATGACTATTTTCATCTCGGAAGCATGAACTTTTTGAAATTTTGTTGTCCAATGTTATTAAATGATTAACAATTTGTTATTTAAGTACATTATTTAATCAGTTTATTTATAAATTATGCGTTTATAATATTCTCGTATATATTTGTTCCAAAAATTTCTCCATTTACTTAATTGCTAGAAATTCACTCTCCACTCGTGTCAATTTCTCCCATGATTGACTGGGGATGAAAGATTGTCCATATGGGCGCAATTAGAATTATATGTTAGAATTATATGTTAATTAGAATTATATGTTATAAATTGCTCACATATTGTAACTTTTAACTGAAGATGGTTTAAAATAAAATGCGTATAAAAATAAAAATAAAGTTTGTTGCAAATTTGAACCTGGATATCACTGTACTTAATTCATTGCGCAACATGGATTAATGCAATCTATGTAAAACCAGAGATGAAAGATATCTCTTTCAACTGTGGTAAAACCGTCTCGTATATTCATGTAATTAATTCCCTTCACTTCCCGTGTGAAATTGGAGTGATTGCGTCTCAAAATTTTCCTGAAGTCTATTATAAATTTACATTTATTTATGTATGTAAATTAGTTTAAACTGATTAGTGATGACTGTCATTTTGGGCAAAACCCCCCAACCCCCGCTTGTCATTCATTGTCAGCATTTCGCGATCCCCCCCTCCCCCCTTGGATGGATGACGTAATTTGTGGATGACCCCTTTGTAGAATCAAAATTTATTTTTCAGTTGTTATTAAATTGCTAGACATTAAAGCGATTAACGAGGCCCGGTGACGAGAGTAGTTGTTCGCGCGAAAAGTTTTGCCAATTTTATGTCTCTTTTAACACCTAGACGTAACTATTATAATTTTGTTTCATATTTTTTAATTGATTTGGGACTTGCAAGCACGAGAACAATTCCACGATAAAAAGAATGTAAAAGTGAGGCTAGGCTGATTCCTAAAATTATTTTCGATACTTGAAATTTGTTTTTCATCTTTTGAAATAGATGTCAAATTTTTTTGTATAAATATAAAAGGTGTACAGACTGATAAATATAAACTCTTTTGTTATTCGCTTTTATTTTCCCTGTTTACTGAAAAGGTGAAAAAACAATTCTCGAACTTGCTATCAGCTGATCAAATAATCACATTTATTATGGAAATTAAAACGTTAATGTGTTGTTTTTTTTCACCTGCTTTATCTAATATACAAATAAAAGCTTGACAGGCTAACCAGCATTAGCCATCTTTACATTTCTTCTTAATAAGCTGAAAATTATCGTAAATTGTACCTTTGCTAATTCAATCGTTGGGAAAAACATGGCCGACGGCCCGAGTTGTCGCCATTCTCCTTACAGGCACACAATATGTCGAGTTCTTCCTGAGCAGAGCATAACTTCGAGTTCTTCGAGTACAACAAAATTTGTATACCGGTATATTAATGGACATCTGTATGTCGCTTGCTCTCTCTCTATTTATTTTGGCTCCGAAGGTAAAACAACGAACGTTGTTTATACTGAAACTTTTTCATAATTTTTTGGCCTTCACATTAATTTTGTGCAACCTTAAAATATCATAGTCGTAATTTAATTTTTCTTTCCTGATCTGGATTTATTTGAAGCCGTGTCTTAATATAAAAGGGAAATGCCCCTCACTGACTAATCACGAAATCTCGGAAAATAAGAAAACTATAATTGCAGGTGATTTTATCTATTCCAACTTTAGCGCGGACGAAATTCTGGACAACAGCTAGATATATATTTATTTATTTATTTATATTTAAACAAAAAAATTACCTAGCCGGAGCCTGTATGGCCTTGGGCCGATGAGTTAGGTCTCCGGAAGGTAAAGAACAAAACAAAGAACTACATAGAATAAGTAAAAATTAGAAAACCAAAATAATAAAGATAATAAACAAACATGCCAATGAAAAATAAATGCTAAGTAAAGATCCATAAACAATAAAAAATCAAAATTAGGCACCCAGATCAGGGCATAAAATTATTCACAACAACTAACACTCACTAACCCTCACTGGAAATATGTAACCAACACTAACACCCACTAACACTTACTAGCTTAGTAGTGACTAAAATTTAGATATTCATTACATTTGTAATTGCTAAACTCTGTTGTTGATTATGATTAACTGTGGTTTATGTTCAGTGCCTTGGGGATCCTACTTGTCGGTCTAGGACTATACCGGGTCCCTACGGGCACCATTTGTACATTTGTATTTTTCGATAACAAATCTATATAAAATAAATAAATAAATAAATAAATAAAAAATTGAAGGAAAAGAAGAAAAGACAAAATTCAAGATTGCCAATCGACAGAAAACAATTAAACAAACTGTAAGAACCAAGGAGTACAAGCAAAAGTAACTCAGCTGTATATGGAAATGGCTATGTGAAAATCATCCAAGTTGTTGGAGATGGTGGAAAAAAGGAGGTGACAAAATATTAAACATTTTGGTATTTTTCATGTTTAATATTTTCTATGATAAAATGCGATATGACTTCACAAAATGAGAAAAAATTTTAATTTGAGGGTTTAACATTGTGAAATTTTTCTCTCTCAATAAAATGTGTTTAATAAACATGTAATCACCAAATAATAGCACTAATTTTTTCGGAAAGTATTGCCTAATTGTATTTGTGAACACACCAGTTCACAAAATTATGACCTATAGAACAAATAAAGTCTTCTCAGCCCTACACAATTCATCCATACACAGTGGTTGCAGCTATGTTTTTTCCCTTCTGTTAGGCGTCCTCAAGCACAAACTTCTTTTCCCGATTATTACTTTTGATTGATCGATTTTTTTGCTGTTTTAACTTCTTTAGATGATCTTCAACCTGGTAACTCTTAACTCCACGATTGTAGAATCTATTTTTCGCCGATACTACTTACATGCCGCTTACAATCCAGATTTGGCAAAAATCGAATTTATGTTTATTTAAAAGGTTGAAAACCCCTCAAACGATTTCAGTCTTTACTATTGTTTTAACTGCTTTTTCATGATCACTTCTGGTCTTAACATTTGATTTAAATGGGATTTCTCATTAGAGTCTTTCTTGAAACTTTCAAGAAGATGCAAGAATAAATGACCCAAGTTAAAAAAAATTATAAATCAATTAATATATACATTTTCAGATGAAATAAACCTGATTTTTTATTAAAGTAATTAACAACTGTTAGCTGTTCCATGCAGACCAAAGGTTTCTTTGATTCAGTTTCACGTGATGTTGACTGGCTATTAATTTTCAAATTTTAAAGCACAACACGATTGCTAAAACCTCGCATTATAGCATTTGAAAAGCTCAGGATGATATTTTGAAAGTTCGAAGAAAAAATATAAATAAATTAAAGCGAACATGCCATAAAGTTTAAACCTTTACTTTGATTACTCTCATCCAATGTCGAAAGAAATTCGGTCGTTTAGATGGAGTTTTAACATTCCTTTCTTTATACTCCAACCATTCATCCTGCTTCAAATGGAAATCCTAAAAGCAGGTGCAAAAGGGAACCATGAAAACGAAGAAATGGATGGAGAAGAAATCTTTCTCACCAAATGGGCAAATCTCAATTTTATTGCACAGACGATTGAACGAAGAATTTGAATGGGTTGTGGAGAAAAAAACTGCATTTTCAAAAGCGGTCGTTAATGTTTTCCTATCGACCATTCAACCAAAAAAAAAAAAGGATCACAAGCTGCAAATGTGATTTCCTATCCCCTCCTCTTTTATAATAGTAAATGATTTAAACAATATAGTTGTAATTTTAATATTAGTATAAAAAAATAATCAGCGATTTTTCCTGATCGTTTTAAATAGCACTCTTATCTCTTAAGGTCTGAATTAATTTAACAAACATGATATTAATTTATCATAATATTTTTAAAACATATTTGCAAAAAATCCCATTAACTGGAGGAGGATTAAGACAGACTTCAATTCCAGAAAGTTTTTTCCTATTGTATACAGGGTGATTCAAAATTCAATGTACAAATTTTTAGGGGAGGTAGTATGGGTGATTCTAAGCAAAAAAGTTCATATGAAAGTGGGTCCGAATTTGAACGATAACTGAGATATGAACAGAAATAAAAATGCCGCCACCAAAATCAACTTAATAAGTCAGGTTCAAAATCGTAATCCTGCTCACATGTGAGTACTAATCAGCACGCTTTAGAATGTTGACTGCGTAACTCGAAAACTACTAGTTGAAATTCGATTCAATTATAACGGTATACGCAGTTTTATGCACCGTATTACACCCTCAAATTTTATCATTCTAGAAGTTGTAGAACCTGAGTTATTAAGTTGTTGATTTTGGTGGCGGCATTTTTATTTCTGTTCGTATATCAATTATCGTTCAAATTCGGACCCACGTTCATATGAACTTTTTTGCTTAGAATCACCCATACAACCTCCCCTAAAACTTTGTACATTGAATTTTGAATATCCCTGTAGTATATACAAGTATTTCCAAAAATCATAAGAATCTTCAGTAAACTGAGAGTTCTATTTGCTTCCAAAAGAAAAAACTTTCAAGTTTATTTTATTCAAAGCCATATTCGTTCCATTTCAGAAGAGTTGAAAATTCAATTCAAATCTTAACATTTCCTAAAACATGAATTTGGTTAAAGGTAGTCAAACGTTAAAGACGATAAAAAGTGGTTTAACATAATTATTAATAACGTAATGTACAGTATATAACAAAAGTCAGTGTTTGCAAATTATATATCGAGTATAAAGACGTCGTTTAAGAAAATCAAATAGGCAATGGGCAATTATACAGGGTGATTACAAAAGAACTTCACACTTTTAAAAATTTATTACATCAAAGCTATTCAGAATATAGACACACCACATACGGATTCTTGAAGGAAAACTCTTGAAGTTTATTGTGACACAGTTAAAGATGTTCAATATGCCCCCCTGTAATCGAATTCGTCCCAAGCCCACATTAACATGTCTCCAGCAATCCTACGTATCGCTACCGTAATGCGTTCTTTCAGCTCATCTAGGTCACGGGGAAGGAGTAGGGTGAAGACCTTGTCCTTTACACACCCCCATAAAAAGAAATCACAAGGTGTGAGGTCGGGGCTCCGCGGTGGCCACTTTGCAGGTTATTGTTTGCTCGACCAATCCACCGCTGTGATTTCTTTTTATGGGGGTGTGTAAAGGACAAGGTCTTCACCATCTGAGAATTTATACGGGATATAAACCCTTCCTCGTGCCCTAGACGAGCTGAAAGAACAAAGTATGATTAACAAAGTATGAACGAAATGCAAGAAAATGCGAAACAGTCTAGAAAGCCTTCTCCAAACCTTTCATAATCATTTTAAACCAAAAATGATGATTTATGAACAATGAACTGGGAACAAAAGAAAATTAATTATATGTACAAAAGTAAATAATGATAAAAAAATGGAAGATAAAAGAATCAGCTACACAGGCAAGCTGGGCATGGATTGTCAAGTAGTGCAAAAACATGTAAATTTCGACGTATAACTGATCGTGAGAGAAGCAAGCTTCCTGAAAATATATATCTGCGACCTTGAAAGTCTGGAAAAATTGAATAAAATGAAACATTCTTTGTCCGGCATCGCCATCTAGTAACATCGTTTGAAAACGTCGGGCATTTCTCGGGCTGTTTGTTCCAATGATGTATATTAAAGGTAGATTCCGAATCCTATTGTTAACATCGCCACCAAAGTGAAGCCAATTGAAGCCATGGCAGTTCTGGGTAAGAGTGAGCCGTGGTGTTGTTAGCTGTGTGGTTTCTTTGTTTTTGACGATTTTGGGCCCGAGGAATAATTAATTAAAAACCATTCCTCAAAGTTTCCGCGAACAAGCGTACGAATAGGCACGAAAAAAGGATCAGGAATCACTTTCCACAACCATAAATCGAAAATACGTACCGAAAGATGATCGAAACGAAATTGAAATTGAAACCATGATCGATAAAATATAAAATACTTCAAATACAAAGTTAACGAAGAGATAAACTTATCATTCCGTGATCGGAGTTTGAAAGAATTATTAATCAGGTACCCTCATGTTTAACCATATGTTTTGCTCACTTTCAGCCATGACGGTTCTTGAAGGCGGACCTGCCCACTTCAAGTATGCTGGCAGGTTTCCGGGTCTATCTTTAATATACGTCATTGGTCTGTATGATGAAATTTTGCATTATTGATGCTGAAATTTAAGCTATGGTCTCTTTAATCATTATATAGTAATTTTGCTTCTATACACGAAATTAGTTAATAAAATAATATTAATATGTCAAATTAAAGTTACAATAGTATATAACTAAATTTTAACGCGGTGTTTTTAATCCCCTGGTCTGTGCACACGCGCAAATTCTGTTGTTGTAGTCAACAATTGGATTGCTGTATTTATACAAGAAGCGATTTCAGTCCCCTCTATTGCATGAATTTGGCTACTTCTCAAACTTAATAATGTAATTTAACGCTCATACAAAGTAAGTCCCTTTTCATTATCATTCTTTCATCATCATTATCATTCTTTCACCAGCAGAAAGGAGAGAGGTCCCTACTGCACAATAGACTTGCCTCATGAACACTCTTTCACTATGAATGAGTCACGATGTTCGGTAAACGAACTAACGACTAAGAAGAAGACAACGTAAGTGCGCTAACTTTAAAACTATATATACAGAGCTTTAAAGTGTGCCGCCTGGCCTCGCCATCGACATACTTTAAAAATAAAAGTCTTTTCAACTTTTCGATAAGATAGTATCGCCATCTAGTGACATCCTTTGAAAACAATTCAACTTTTCGAAAAATAAGAATAACTTAAAAAACTGATATATTCACGGTATAAAAAGTACCCTACTGAAAGCACAGTGACACTAACTACGTACATGGAAATTTTCCTGGAGATTCCTTTAGTATTTTCTGAGTTATAAAAGGACAAACGTTCCAACGGACTCTGATTTATAATATATATATGGATAAAGTCAAGACCAGGTTAAATGCGACAATATGAAGTTAGTGAAGAGAAAATGCGACAAAGCAATTTGATTTGTATTAGGAAAATGAAATTGATTTTGTCGTGTCTTTCTAGTGTTATTAAAAAGAATAAAAACACAATAGCCAAACATATAAGAATCTGCGATCATAAAAATAAATTAAAAATCTTATCAGCACTTCCGTTCTTGCAAAAGCTGGTTAATTATTTCGAAATATTGATTTTGTATTAAAAGCCCTAATTTCCTAACTTGCATTTTTCGAGTGTCTAATTTTTTTCTCCTTTTAAGAGTCTAGCGAATTCAAATTTCTTGATTGGATGTTTTCCCATAATAGGTGAAGCATCCAAAAAATGCTGAAAAAATATTTATCAGTTCCAAACTCATCAAAATTATCCAATCATTACATAATTCAGACGGATTTCAATAATTTGCTTTCCGTAAAAGTACATGGTGATTCATATATAAAGTAAGTAAAACATATTATACAGGTTGTCGCATAATGAGTTAACGAAAATTTGGTAAATCATAGTATGAGTGATTCTAAGCAAAAAAAAAAAGTTCATATGAACATGGGTCTGAATTTGAACGATAATTGAGATATGAACAGAAATAAAAATGCCATCACTAAGATCAACAATTTAATACTCAGGTTCTATAACATCTAGGATGATGAAATTTGGGAGAATAGTTGGGTAAGCTGCTTGTGTATTAAAACGTTTTGGATTTGTGAAATTCTGACTTCAGATTCCTAAAGACCATTAAAAAGTAGAATAGAAATGTCATTAAGACCCATCCACTATCTCTTTATCTTCATCGATAAAATTGGGTTCAAAACTTTAAAAGTTCCACACTTTCAGGGCCTCTATCTCCTAAACAGTTGGATCAATTGAAAAAAGGCTAAGAATATAACATTTTTCAAATGTTGTATACAATCTGAAAATACACTTAAAAATAGGGAATCCTGTTTAACATTTCAAAGTTGCCCCTCCCCCACCCTCAGGAAGTATAATTGGATAGCTTTTTTAAAAATATTAAACACGTATTTTTTATTATTTGAGTAAAAACACCTGATACGGGTGGTCAGAATCGCCCTGGATATTGATAAATATGATCGTAATAAAATAAAGAAAATGCATAAAGCAGAAATTGTTCATAATTTGAACGAAAACATTTAATTACAGTAAAAATGTTATGTTCAAATAAAAACATTGCTACCCATTTTATAATCTATTGTGCTTAGGAACAATTTGTTTTTTGCTTTTTCTTTAAATCCGAATACACCACACTTTCACTGCCTCTATTTTCTAAACAGTTGGATCAACTGAAAAAAACACCAAGAATAAAACATTAAAAATAGGGGTTTCCATTGCACATTTCAAACTTGACTTCCATAGTCGAAAATGGCGTCGATTTTTTTTGGAAATGGAATACACAAATAAAAAAAAACCTCACATAAAAGTACAATAATTTTTCCGTTGAAGGTACTCTATCAGATTTGTATTTTAGAAGTTAGCTATTGGTTCACTTTAGGTAAAGCACCCTGTATAATTATATAGTATATATACAGGATTAAAATTATTTGCTCTTCATTTCTTACAAACTTAATACACCACTTTTCAGGTTTTTCATACCTTTTATTTAATAACGCATAGATAGATACCTTTTCGGAACTATATCTTATCATATCCACCATGCTTGTTTCCACGTCGTCGCTATTTAAATCACACACCTTCAATAAGTCAAATGAAGCAATCAGTTTTAAATGTTTCCGTAAGATTGCGTGAACAATATCCAATCAATATACGAGGGGCGTTCAAATTTGAACTGGACTTTATTTTCTGTAAATTTCATTGTTGGGATGGCAACTACCCCCTGGCATGCAAATACAGCACCACTCATCCGGTTGCCATGACAACCGATTGTTTGTTTAAACAAAATGGCGGACAGCGATGTGTCGACCAAAGTGAACAACGAATAATCATCAACAAGTTTCTCCACAATGAAGGTGTTAAAGCATCTGAAATTCATCAGAGACTTCAAAGACAGTTCACCGAGTTATGTTTGTCTCGATCGTCCATCTTTGCTTGGTGCCAAAAGTTTGAAGGAGGGCGAGAATCCACCGGCAAAGAACCTCATAAGGCAAGGACAGCAACTGCTATCAATGATGGCATCATCGCACCAACAAATGAGCTGATAAGGGACAACAGGCGGATTCATGTCCGAGAATTGGCTTGAATACTGAACATCACACTGGCAGTGTGGAGACCATCATCCACGATAAGCTGAAATTAAACAAGATCTGTGCCAAATGGATCCCTAAGCAACTCTCCGAGGATCACAAAACTACCCGGGTGGAAATCTGTTCCATGCTGCTGCAGCGATATGACAGGGAAGGTGACAGCTTCCTAAGGCGTGTTGTGACCACCGACGAGACATGGATTCATCGCATACTTTTGAAAGTAAGCGTGCGAGCATAGAGTGGCGACACACTGACTCACCAAGACCCAAGAAATTCAAGATGACATTGTCGGCAAAGAAAGTGATGGCGATTGTATTCTGGGACCTTAAGGCAGGGCCGTCCAAATCGTGCACGTCGCCCGCGTGCAACATAAAATGCTCGCGGACAAAGCTCACGGGCAAAGCCGAGGAGCTAGTCCAAAACTCAGGAGGGAAGTGGGTATGGTTTTCCTATGCAGTGCTGCCAGACTTTAGGGGGCGATTGCATTAAATGAGGCATTATTTCTTTTGTTACTGATACTTGCTTGTTTTTCGTCTCGCATAACATGGCGCACATTTCTAAAAAGCATAAAATCACTGAACCAGTATTTAAACCGCAGTGGGAGAATATGTTATTTTTTCATTGTTCACAGATCGGATTCGAAATGCTTAATATGCAATCGTGTCTTATCGGGGAAAAAATACAATTCTACCTGACATCGAGAAAATTGTCATATTAAAACGAAGGAAATAAAATGGTAAACTGCCTCGTTTTTTTTTCTTTCTACAATGTCGAATTGATAATTAACAGCTCGACTTTAAAGAACTGATCAACGTAATGTGCAATATGGGGGTAAGGAAGATTACCCGCGGATAGAAATCTTGGACAGCCCTGCCTTAAGGGTATCATTCATGTCGATTTTCTGGAAGAACATCGAACCATAAATCATCCTACTATTGTGACATTTTGAGGACGTCTCTGAAGCCGACACTAAGGAAAAAGCGACCAGGACTCCTTATCAGTGGTGTTTGTTTTCTGTAAGACAATCCCAGAGCACACACAGCCAAACTGACTATGGACACACTGACGGAACTCAAATGGGACATCTTACCACATTCTTCATACAGCCCGGATCTCTCCCCTTGCGACTATCACCTTTTTGGACCATTGAAAGAGTTCTTGGGAGGGCAGAGGTTCGGCTCCAATGAGGAAGTGAAAAAGGTTGTGCAGACATGGGATCGACAACAGCCGAAGATTTCTACAAAACCGGTATCCAGATGTGGAAAAATGTGTAGAGAAGCAAGGAGAGTTCTTTGAGAAATAACTAGTGCGCGTGTGTGTGTGTGTGTGTGTGTGTGTTTGTGTTTTGTAGTTTCCTGATTTTATCAAAAATAAAGTCCAGGCCAAATTTGAAAGCCCCTCGTATATATTCTATAGCAAGCAATTGTTCTGTGTTTAGAGTAAGTTCTTCTTATTACCTACCCCCTTTTCCTTATTGATCTCGCGCATTGATACAACGATCTCGCAACGGTACTTGTTCCTTCATTGCAAGGTTAACCTGTCCCGAACTATAATGTCCAACAATAGTCAGCTAGCATCAAAAGATTCCACTTCCCCTGGAATCTCTTCACCGATCCTAAAATGCCCTGATGAAAACGTTCACAGTGTTTATCTCACTCATCAAACCGCAGTTATTTGGAAAAAAAATTCAGATGCAAATGAAGATATATTACAACCCAATTTATGATACGAGGAAACATGTTTTTCACAATTTCTATATAAATTGTCGGCCTTTTTATTTGGTTACTATCAGACGAAAATTATTCCCCGCAGTCTTCTCATCTTCTGCTAAAATACTCTTGAAATCTTTGTCTCCAAAGCGATTTCTGATGTCCATCAATGATTCCCTCCTTGACTGTTTCTTCACACAAAGTTGGGAATTTCTTTGTGAGAAGCTCAGCTCTTGTCCTGATCTCCGATTTTGCAACTAAAGTCAGGCTGATATAATTTCTCGACCATTGGAGTGATGGATCGTTTCACCTCAAAAAATTACCTCACTACATACCTCAGAAACTGTCAGGATTGTTAACAGACTTGCGAGACATCCTGCTCAAGTCAAGTTAATTAGTTGTAAATCTTTAATCTGTAAAATTGCATCAGCCAACTGAGTCGCTTCTAACAAAAGTTAATCTTCACCATTAAAATATGGATATGACTATAAATATGAAGTAATAAAATACATAAGTGTACTATAAATAAACATTATTTACAAGACTAATTAAGATAAAATTAATATTTGCATCGGTGATGCCGTTCGTATTTCGGGGCTACAGCATCAATCTTTGATTACGTACACGTCATGGATTTTATAAACTTGAAATAATAAACACTTTTCATTTTCATATACGCATTCAGCGTACCAAATTCAGTGTATTTATTTCGAATATCGATTAGTTGTTGTACATTTTAATCTAATCTACTCGTAATACGAAGATGAACTCTGAATACGAACCTGGGATCAAATTTGCAGATTCTGTGTGGCTCCGATGGAAACACGAAAATACAGTGGTTGGAAGAGGGGGTTTAACGAACTGTGATGTTTCTGTAGTTAATTTTTTACAACAGTTTTTGTGGGGTTTTCTGGATCACCATATTTGTTGCTCACATTATATAATTTTATTGATTAAGTGATTAGATCGAACACTTTTCAAATCGAATATTGTGCCATTTCAAACGGTTGCTTTGGGCCTTTAACTCTGCAAAATATTTAATTTTATTGCTTTTAATGCAATAAAATAGTCCTCACCGGAATCTAGCGACAACAGATAGTGACCAATAGTTAGGCGTATTCGTACAATAGAATCATGGAAGAACGCTGCATTGGCCTACGTTATTAAGTACCGAAAGATTAGTGGAGGGAAACGTGTCTGTCTGTCCGTAAGTAACTCGATCTTTTCAAAGCGTATGAAAAATTTCAAAATCTTTTTTCACCAGTCGATAAGTATGGCATTTCGAAGATAGTCGAAAATGGTGCTCTAATGGCATCATACTAGTGCCCTCTACAGATTTTCAATGCTAAGATATACTCGTAGTAAGTAATACATCAAACAATTCTTAACGACGTGCTATGAAAGTAGGTTTTTGACAATCGATAAATACAGTTCGATGATGGTCGAATTTGATTCAGTGGTAGTTATGGTAATGATACCATAATGGTACCATTGTAAATTTTCAATAATAAGATGCAGCTTGTAATATATCAAACAATATGGAACAACATGCCATGAACGAACCTATAAGAGTGGTTAATAAGTTCGAAGATGGTAGAATTTAGTGATACTTGTGCTAATGCTACAATTATAGTACCAATTCTAAGATGTGGCATGTAACATATCAAACAGTCGTAACTAGTGTCCTGAACGAATATATAAGACTTGTTTGTAAGTTCGAAAATGGTTGAATTTGATTTGCAGGGACATATTCTAATACCATTATGGTACCATTGGAAATTTTCAACGCTATGTCATCTAATACATTATACCAAACAACTTGTAACCACGTGGCATAAACGAAAATATAAGAGTAATTAATAATTTCGAAGATAGTCAAGTTTGATTCAGGAATACCTGTCTAAATTTTCAATGCTCAGACAGGGCATGCAATACAGGGTGTTTCTTAATTGGTGTCTCGTCTTTAGGTCCAAATAACGGCTCAAGGGGAACAGGTGGGGGGAAAATGAATATTGATTATTTGGTTTTGATGTCTACTAATTCCGAATAAAAACATTTCGCGTCCCTGGGGGTGAAGGGGTAAATTTTGAAAATTTTAATTTTGTAGGGGTAGGGGTTAGACCCCATGTGTTATTTAGAAAGTTGTAGAGCATCATGTAAAATGTGGCTTTAGCAAAAAACCCGGTGAAAAAACCTCATGCCCTGACCCCTTTATCGAGTGGGTAAAGTGAAAGGGTATGGCTAGCCGATGTGGACAAAAACCATGCTTATTAGAAAACAGTAGGGCCTACATTTGGAAAATTAATGAGAATGAATGAGTCGTTACCCTGAAAAACTAATAATACTGTTTTCTAATACATTTTCAAATGTACTGTTTTCTAATAAGTAATAAAGTTCTAATAAGTTTTTCTGTGTTTGTCTACATTAGCTAGCCATACCTTTCACTTCACCCACTCGATAAAGGGCAGGGGATGAGATTTTTTTACCGGGTTTACAACTTTATAAATAACACATGGGGTCTAACCCCTATCGCTACAAAATTAAATTTTTCAAAATTTACCCCTGAAATGTTTTTATTCTGAATTAGGGGGCATTAAAACCAAATAATCAATATTCATTTTCCCCCACTCTGTTCCCCTTGAGTCGTTATCTGGACCTAAAGACGGGACACCAATTATGAAACACCCTTTATATCAAACAGTTTGTAACGACGTGTCATGAACAGATGTATAAGGGTAGTTACTAATTTCGTTGATGGTCGAATTTGATTTAATGATATTTGTGCTAATGATACCTTTATAGTACCATTAGAAATTTTCAATGCTAAGATATGCCATGTAATATATTAAACAAGAAGCAACGACGATTATTAAATTCGAAGATTATCGAATTTGATTCACTGGAACCTGTTTTAATGTTTTCAAAATCAATTAATAAATTTCGGAAATATGTTTCAAATGGTTTATGTGACGGCGACTACTTTAGCCTTTCGGTACTTGGTTAAGTCATTCCTTAATCGTTTATTTATATTTATCCAACAATTATAATTTTGCCTTTAGAAAACTTTTCTTTGCATTCACGCACAGTCTACACTGGCTTCTTCATCCTTGTGTCGATAAAACTGGCGTATGGTTTATTTGTGTCTTCCAGAGAAATACCCATTGACACATGCCATCTGCCAGATACCCTTCATACAATTTCGTGCGGCAATCTTGTATATGGGCTGTCGTCAGTTTGTATTTAAACCAAACCGATCATTATGTCCAATTATTCGTTGAGATGCATTATTTTCTTCGCTTTGCTGCTTCGGTAGATTTTTTTTTCAGAATTCCTGCCCGAACCGAACGTATTAACGATGTTGGTCGAGATGGCTGCTGGCGAATTCGCTGTAATTTTTCTATACGGCATTGTGTCTTGATCTCGGCGAACTTTGAATCTTCAGGTAATCTTCCCAAAGCCAGACTTGCTGACGACAAAACCTTTCGTGGCACAACTCTTCACTATCGTGGCTCATTTATGCGTCGGAAAATCTACACATGTAGACTCCCAAAACACCGAGCCCGGATCTACAATAAACCCTATTCTCATGTGATAGCATTGTTCTACATGCGTATGCAGTTACCGCCGTCTGTGCATTGTTGCACGGCTTGGTGAATGGTATTATTACCGACTAATCTTACTTGTGTCAACTTTTTGTATTTTCATATGTTTGTGTTTTAATACGGGCGATTCTAAAATGCTATATTTATTCTTAAAATAAACATACAGAGATGAGCAAAGTATACAAAATATTTGCCATATTTTCAAGTTTCGAAATGGTGATTTACAGGTATTCAATATGGCTCGGTCTGGCGGCACGGCATATATCTATACGGTAATCGATGTTTTCATCAGAAGTATGATGCCGACCTGTGTGCTTCCGCTTACACAACTTCTTGGAAAGTTGATGCCATTATTTAATGGTCTTAGCTGAAGAGGCATTCGCGCTGGACTCATTGACTCGCACTTGTTGAAGCGGAAAATGCAAAACGTCTTCTGTTACTAACTGCAATCTCAATAAACTTGACGATCCTCTCTTTCTAATGGTAGGCGGGTCGTGCGACTGCCGTCAACCGTCGATTGCTTAGTTATAGCACCTTGAAATCGGATAGAGATTTTTGAATCTCCCTGTATTATATTAATAACAAGCAAATGAGCAGTCTTCTAAAAGGGGGAGATTTTAATAGTTAACATTGTTGACGTGGATCTGCATTGTAAATTACTCCCCATTAGTGACAGACTGCATGCATTTATTAGCGCAGCCAATATTTGTTCAGAGTTTTTGCTTCTCCGTTTTGGCTTTAATTCAAACTACCATTATTTAAAGAACTCCCCTTTTCTAGTTCAATGCCATATTGTCTTTTTGTCTCATTCTCATATGCTGATGAGATGGTGGAAGAAAGTGGGTGGGTGGACAGGAAGGGGGTTTGTGGGAAGGAGAAGCCGCTCGTCAGAATGCCGCAAAAGGGAAAACTTTCTTCCTGGTCGAGCAAAGGTTCTTTCTGTAATGAAAAGGGCGAAAATACGCCAGAAGAAGGGAACAGTTAGACGTCTCTTATCTATCGCTCGTTGTTCACTGGCTCGAGGGAAATTGAATTCCACGAGAAGCAAGATGACATTGTTAAATTAAACGGAAGCTTGAGGTGCAGGTCAACGCATGGCTTCAAAGAAAACGAGCGGACGGTTTTCTCTTCGCGCTGAGTTCTGGTTTTCAACGAGAATTCCAAACGCAAAGGATGGCGAGGGAATCGCACCCACACAAAGGGCCTCTTCCTCCAAGGATCCCCCGACAAAGGCTTCTCATTTACACTTGAAATAGAGGCAAGATAGGGTTATTAGCACTGGCGCAAAATGTTTGTGTTTATTCTGCCAAACCGCAAACGCAAGCATAAAAGGGCGCAGCAATTATGTCGCAGGGGGCTAGGCCTCGTCATTTTCTAACACGGCATCCAAAGATAGTAGTGCTTAGCTTATCTTTTGCAAGTTAATTACAGAATATAATTATCAATCCGAAAATTTAAGTGGGTTTAATGATTCTAAGAGAAGTAAACGCGCATTGGTTGTTTGCTTCTCTTTTTTTTTTAAATTTTTTTAACCTTCTTTGCTTTGCTGTATTTTAAGGGTCAAACATTTATTCGCTGGCCCATAGATAATTGCATTCATCAGCTGAATTCAATGTATTTCAAAATATGAAGAAATATTGTATCCATCTCTAAATACAGAAGGATAAAAGATTAATCTGGAAATAAAATACATCGAAAAATTTAACGCTTCAATCATCACTGAAAAATGAACTCCAAAGTTTTATTACAGCATTTCAAAGTTTGTTCTTCCCCAACTTTTTTTTTGTCGTCTTTATAAAAATTAATAATATGCTATTTAATAATTTCCATTTAATTTTACATTAACTTATGATTGTTTTATTTTCTATATTGATTTTGTTTTAACTTAATTCATATTAATTAATATTTTTAGTTGAGATTTTGAGATATCTTCTTAATTAAAGTCGAATAAATGTTTGGATTACTTGAACAATAATGCGTTTCAAATATCAGGTTGTTGCAAAAGTTTCTTCCGGTTCTGGAACCCGTGCCCAAGAAGGGCTCATTTTCCGAGGGGGGGTGTTCATGTATTTTCAAACAAATTATTGCATTCGATTCGTGAATATCTTTGCTATATTACATCCAAGAATCAACTTTCTGACTATACATCTGTGAGTGCTATCAACGGTCTGAAATGGACCTTTCACGCGAGCATATTCGAGCAATAATCTTCTAGGAGTATTCTGGAAAGATCAGTGCTGCGCAATGTCACCGAAACATTTGCCAACGTTCAGGTGATGGCACTGTTAGTTTATGTACAATAGAAGAATGGTATCGCCGGTTCTGACGCGGAGATAGCACTCTTCAAGATGCACCTCTCTGGTCGGCCAATCATGATTTCAAATAGTGATCTACGCCAAGCAATTGATGAAGTTCACAATGTAACAACGAGGGAACTCGCAGAACAGTTCAAAGTTCACTTTTCAACCTTTGCCCGGCATCTGCATGAGCTGAATCTGTCATTCAAGTTCAATCGTTTTTGTGTTGGAATAGAAATCCGGAAAAATCTTTTGCAACAACCTGATATTTAAGACAGTTATTTAAATCATATATAGGGTGTATCTATACTTTTGTAACAAACGTCTGGGGTTGGTTCCTTGGATCAAAAAAGAAAGAATGTCCCTATGCACATGTGTCCTACAAAGAGTTGTTGCTGAGTTTCAAGCGACGGCGTTACAGGATGTACGTGGATGAGTCAAATGAAAACCGCAAAACTTTTTTATAATTATTGAGCAAACGTTAATAACAGCTGTATTATTATTTTTCTACATAATCTCCGTTACGTTCAATACATGTTTTCCAGCGTTTACAAAATGCATAGATTACTCTTAAAAAAAATTCTTTAGGTTTGCGCAGCCGCTCGTGCACGACTGCTATACTTCTTCATCTGAATGAAATTTGTTTCCACCCATTGCCTCCTTGAGTGACCCAAACATGTGGTAATCACTAGGCGCGAGGTCAGATGAATAAAATGGATGTTGAAGTCACTCAAAACCTAGATCCTGAATGGTCGCCACTGTTGCGCGGGCAGTATGGGCCGTGCGTTGACGTATTGTAAAAGGACACCTGTAGACGCTTGGTCACCTGATTGCGGGTCGAAGATGGTTCCTAAGGAGATCTGTGTACGAAATACTGGTGACACCGGTACCCCTAGGCATATAGCGCTCCAGGACAACGCCTTGTTTGTCCCAAAAGAGGGTCAGCATCACCTTCCCTGCAGATGGCTGTGAACGGAACTTTTTTTGGTTTTGGTGATGAAGAATAGCGCCATTCCATTCTCGGCCTTTTTGTTTCCGGTTGGTGATAGTGGAACGAAGTTTCGTCCCCAGTAATGATTCTCGATAGGAAGTCATCACCTTCTGCTTCAATGCGCTTCAAAAAATCTTGACAGGCGTCAACACGTCGCTGTTTCAGTTGTGGAGTCAGCTGCCGAGGTACCCACCTTGCCGACACTTTACGAAACTGGAACACATCATGCATGATATGGTGGGCTGAACTATGACTAATGTCTAACAATTCTGCAATTCATCAATCGTTACTTGGCGATTTTCCTACACTAAGGCGTCAACTGTTGCAATATTCTCTGGCCTCACAACTCGTTTGCCTGACCCGGGCGAGGGGCGTCTGATACTGCTGTTACACCATTTTTGAACTTCACACTCCATTCATCGGCCTCGGTGGCTCAGCGGTTAAGTGATCGCTTCTGATGCCCGAGTACGCGGGTTCGATCCCGGCCGAGGACGACGAGGATTTTTCAGGGGGAAATCCTGAGATCACGCACTTCCTTCGGAAGGGAAGTAAAGCCGTTGGTCTCGTGTAGTCCTTTGCCGGCTGCACGTTAAAGAACCCTTGCGAGGCAAAATTTGCGGCCCCTATAACGCCGTCATGAAATGACCATAGCAGTTGAAAAGGACGTTAATACCGAACAAACCAATCACACTCCATTCATAAACTTGCCACTGTGACAAACATGCATCACCATACTGAAGCTTCCTTCTTCTATGAATTTTAATATAATAGGTTTCGCACCTTCACTATTCAAAAATCGGATAACTGAACGTCTGTTCTTCTTTGGTGCATGTTTGAAGTGGGGCGGCCATATTTAAACTGCTTCGGTGACGTTGTTTGCTTGTCTCTATTTTTCTGCCACCTACCGGATATTTCTACAACTCATTTTTAACGGATTTGCAGACTTAAAATACTTGGGGCGAAATTTGGTATTTTTTAATTACAATTTTGCCGTTTTCATTTGACTTGCCCTTGTATATTGGTCACATGTGATGCCCCAAGTGTAAAAGTGTCCGTCATGAGCAGCAATGCATGCGTTGCCGATTCAACATGGATTGTGGCGAAGCCGCTCAAAGATACATCCACCTTGTCAAAGAGATACGCAAGCGTTATTGATGTTGATGTAGGTTAACCGAGTAGCGTACACAACACATTTCATGTGTTCCCACAGATAAAAGTCCAGAGGATTAAGGTCAGGAGACCGGGAAGGCCAATGCATTGGATCTCGACCCCCGATCCACCGTCGTGGGTAGGTGTCGTCCAAAAACCGACGTACATCCAAACTGAAGTACATGCTCAGTAATAATACCATGAGCACCAATGCATACCCCACAGCGTCTTGTCATTGAATTTCTGATACACTAAACAGTTTGAACCCCTTTTAGCAGTAATTGTTATGTAGTATTTGGTTATTAAAAACGTTGTGACCATCAGTATCAAATTTTCTAATTTCTCCTTTTTCTGGAAATACATTAACGAGAGAGACAATATTATGAGGAAGTTGCAGACATCCGTTCTATGTATGATGTTTGACACTTTTTTTTATGTATCAAAGATTCATTTGCAACCCCCAGTTAATTGGCAAAATATATTCAAAATGAGGTCCTCTACCACTCCTAAAAGTTTGTACACAGAGTTCGTAAACACCCAGTAGATGTTTTTGTTTCAATCCACCGATTTTTTTAGTTTTTCTGGCTTTCAATTTTGATACTATGTAATGCCCTTTGGTTCTGATTATAACAATGCATTGTAAATCATCGCTAAATATATTTTGTATTTTTCAAATCCATCAAGAGATCTAAATATAAGGAAGAAAAGTTGTAAATTGAAATTGGTCCTTGAAAGTTTTTACACTATACCGTACCTCAAATGTTAATGCATTATAAATGAAAACTAGGCTGAATTCGTCCCAGGATGTAGAATTTTGCTTACTACTTTTCATTTTTAGGGCTACTATAAATGATTCATTCGATTTCAAAACACTGCATTTTCTAAGGAATTAAACATACAGACATAATTGATACATGAAAAGAACCGTAAACTCACCAAATTTAGATACCACCAATTCTACCAGAACTATCGACGAATTGTTAATTATGATAACAAATAAAAGTACGAGTTCGCAAATATTTGAAGTTCAATGTGCGCAAGAATGTACATGCTCCAATGGAAAGCATTACTTAATGAACATATGTGAATGAAACTAATTATTCATATACCTAGGTTCTAATCTAGTTCATCTGCAAACAGGATCCTATTACAGCATTTTCGATTTAGTAAATAACACATCAATTTATCATTCCAGTAGGATAAGAGAATAACTAAGGATAATGATCATAATGAAATTAAAATTTGTGTGATGGTAATTCTCATGAACTTTAGAAAACAGTTTTTATTTATTTATATTTCAAAATACATGTGTGATTATAATAAGTATAATTATTGCAATTAAATTATAATTGTAATGATTTTTAATTTTTTTTAAATCAACATATTTAAATTACCGTTTTTAGTTATAAATAAATCATTAAACAAAGTAAACTAAGGTGATTAAGCTCTATGAATAAATCCTACTGGCAGAATAAAAATACATTTTTAGTGGCACCGTGCCGCACACTATTTCCTTTAAATCTTGTTAACATTTCATTCTTTCATTACAGGGAATTAATAACGGCAAAATTGGCAATAGCATTACGGTCAAACCGGACGTGACTTCGCCAGACAAACTGCAAGCGCATAAACCCATAGCCGAATTTTCGATGGGTTTAAGTTCTATTTATGAATTTGAAGTTGAAAAGTTTAATCAAAATTTAAAGTGTAATTAAATATTTAAAATATTAAATTCAATCTCAACTGGACTGTAATTGGTGAACAAAATTGTAAATTTATTTTATTTTATTTTTTTTATCTTCTTCATTAATTTATAAAGGAAAAATTTCCACATAAATTGTGCCATTTAGCGGGGTGTATGTTGTATATTGTATTTTTATCATCATCACATTTTAGCATTTTTCAAGCTAGGAAAATATTTTGCCACTAAAAGAAAAAAGTGGGGGCTGAAAGGGTTAATGATAACATTAAATAATGATAATATAATTTACATCAAAAAACAAGAGTATATGATATGTACAGACAAACCTGCTTTTTTAGAAGGACCTGCAGCTAAGATTTTTACAATCACAGTCAGAAACAACAGTTTCCGAATATTTCAGTTAACAATCTGGAAATATACAGTGTCAAAATAATGACGGAAAATCATGACCATAATGCTGGTATATTTGATAATTACAAAACTGAAATGAAAATTTAGAAACGCGATTTTATTCTAGTTTACATAATTTTTTATTAGAATCAATTGACGAACATAACCTTGATTGAAGATCGGGAATTATGGTGCATATAAAGTTTAGAAGTTGGAAAACAGGCCTTAATTTGAAAAAAATCTCACGTAGAAAAATACAGGGTCGGGACACATTAATATGACCACCTGCTAGTATCCGGAATATCCACCTTTGGCGGCAAGCACAGCAGCTGGTCGACGTGGCAGAGAGTCAATAAGTCCTCGGAAGGTGGTTGCAGGTATCTGGGACCATACGGCGATCAGTGCATCCCGCAATTCCATCACCGTGCGTGGTGGAGGGTCCAGCTTGCGGACATGGCGATCGAGATGGTCCCACAAATGTTCAATGGGGTTGAGGTCCGGGGAGTTTGGTGGCCATGAGAGTAGCTTGAATTCATCCTCATGCTCTTCGAACCAGTCATGGACAATTTTGGCAGTATGACAGGGAGCATTGTCCTGTTGAAAGGTGCCATCACCCTGAGGAAACACCTTCGACATGAAGGGGTGTACCTGGTCTGCGACGATCGTCAGGTAACGAACAGCATTCAGTGTACCCTCCAGCGGTATCAGTGGACTCAGACCATACCATGAAAACATCCCCCAAACAGTCACACCTCCCCCACCAGCCTGTCGTTTGCCAACGATGGTGTCGGGATGCCTGTTCACAGATGCTTCCCGGCGAATTCTCCATCGTCCGTTCATTCTGTTCACCAGAAACCGCGACTCGTCAGAGAAAGCAACCTTTTATCACTCGGCCGAGGTCCAATGGCGATAGTCCATTGCGAATTGGAGGCGTTTTCGGCGATGCACAGGCGTCAACATGGGTGCTGTTACCATACTCCTGCTCCGGAGCCCCAACCTCAAGAGGGATAGTTGCACTGTCTTGGTGCTGACACGCCTAGTGGCCCCACTGTTCATTTGCTGTGTCAGTTGCTCAACAGTGGCACGCCGATTGGTCTTGGCCAGGCGTCGTAACCGACGCTCGCCTCTAGGATCGATAGCCCGTGGGGCCCCACAGTTACCTCTTCGGTTGCTCGAAACTGTCTGGTTCGTCCACCTTCACAACGGCAGCCCTAGAGCAGTTCCCCTTTTAACAGAGCAGTCCACCTTCACAACTCTGCCCATGACGGCGACAATTGCTGTGTTAACGGATGTTACTACACGTCTGCAGTTGTCAGCTTTTAATGCTATGCAATGATTTTTCATTTGCATACCATGGGACGTTCCAACATGTTCGAGGAAAGATGGTTATATTAATGTGTCCCGACCCTGTATATTCCACGTAAATTTCAATGATATAAGATAGATCAACGTATAATTCTTTGACGAAATCAGGTTTGTTCATCAGGTTCACAAATAAGTCACATGGATGAAGTCAATAAATATCGAATACAGAGCACGTGACTGATTAACATAAAAATTTAAACTAAATTAAATAACCATCCAATCTTTTTCCAGGTCATATGAAGGCTTTGCTATGGATTAATCTTCAATCATTAAATGCTTTTAGAAATTGTCCCTTACATTTAGTTGCCATTTAGTGGCGTGCAGGAGCTTTTCTTTTTTTTGCATTCACTTATTCGTGTATTTATTAGCAGACGTCAAAAAATATCAAAATTTACAAAATACATGTTTAAGCTTAACCAGGTGTTGGTTCTTCTTAAATTATGGCATAAAAATTGCTTATATTAAGTAAATATATAAAAAAAAATTTTTGATCATTTTTTTCATAATTATTTTTACGAAAATTTAAAACTAATATCTCTACAAAGAAAAACACTAGAAATTAAAATTTATTATTTATGTTTATTTGCGTGAATAGTTGCTTTACAAAATTTAGAACCAAATAAAAAATGGCTCGAAAAACTGAAAGAAATAATTTTAATACTAATTACACATAAAATGTCTCCTTGGCTAACGTCAAAATAAAAACAATACTAGACAATAAATTCCCGTTTATTTTGAAGTTAGCCAAAGAGATGTTTTATGTGTAGTTAGTATTAAAATATTTCTTTATTTTTTTCGAGACCAATTTATCGATTCTAAATTTTGTAAATGAAATTTTTCGCGCGAAAAAACATAAAAGATAAATTTTACTTTCTATTGTTTTTCTTTGTGGAGATATCAGTTTTAAATTTTGGTAATTGCTTTAGTCTCAACGCATTGGTATATCATAATTATTTTTGATAGCAATATACAATTTTTAAAATGATTATTTTCATAGCGATTTACAATTTTTGATATAACTTTTACAACTGTTTTATGTGAAATAATTTTTTTTTATCTTTAAATCGTTTTTGGAACCCAAAAAAAGGCAAATAGGGCAAGGGGGAGACAACAAACATAGTCGAAAAATGTCCAAAATATGCACTTTCTGATCCACCAAAATATACGAAAAACTAAAGTGGTGGTCACATTGTACGTGGTCTGCGTCCTCGTGCGTGGGAGGGAGTGATTGAATGTACTGAAATATTTCCACTCAATTTTTTTTTATTATTCATATATCTGTCAATTGTAACTTTTTTTTTAATATTGCACAACACCAATTTCCACCGTATCGGCCACATTTGCAACTAAAGAAATTTCTCACGGAATCCTTCGTCCCATGTCTGAATCATTCCTGTTGGTAGACTGCGTACAGAGTCTCTAGCCCATGGCCTCTACCAACTGGACCACTGCGGATTCTACTAGTTCAGCTGTCTTAAAGACTGCTGAACAGTGTAAGTGGAAGGCCAGAGCTAGGTCAGACACCTGGCTCTCAGATCGGGAATTATTTTCTTTCAAAAACTAGAGCAAATTGATGAAAATTCACTATAAATTGTGCCGGATAGAGGTCTTCCACTTTGACTGCTTACCAGTCTTTAAGATACATGGAAACAGTTTAACTGTACTAGTGTCCACGGTGGCCCAGTTAAGCCTGGTTCCCACATGCGTAAAAACAAAGACAGTTTCTGACGTCAGTTCCTGCTTTTGTCTTGTTGCCCGACAGAAAACTCCTGTATTTTTCGAGTTGGATTGAGTCATAGCCTACAAAGATAAGAGAATTTTCTGTCGGGCAGAAAGAAGAGAGCAGGAAGTGATGTCAAAAGAATTTTCTGCTTTATAATTTCTGCCGTTGTTTTACGCATGTGGGAACCACGCCTTAGAAAAGGCGACGAGCTAGAGATTCGTGGTCCCTGATTCGAATCCAGGTCGCTAAATTTTTCCTTTTGTTTTTAATCTAAATTTAATTTTATAATTCGAATCATAGCTTCAGCACTTCCACCATGTATTGTATATAATCTAAAGCGTGGTTCCCACTGACAGAAAACAAGAGAGCTGAAAACAGGGCGTATTTTTTTCTGCCTTTTTACTTTCTGCTCCTGCAAGTGTCCCACATGGCAGAAACTCAAAAGGATAAGATAGCAGAAGTTTTGCCCAACACAAATGCACTGCACTAAAGCCGTCGATCGATCTAAACGGTCGGCTTCGACTGCACACAGTACGTACACAGTTCGTACATTCCTCATCAATCATCACATCGAATTTTTGCATTCAATTGTTGTTTATTCAATTTAATTTGATTAATTAATTAATAAATTTATATTTCACACCTCTTCTATTAGCGCTTCTACATCAATTTTCTTTATCGGCCTCTTCACCTTCGTGAGCTGAGTGTCCGACATTTTTATTTTGTGAGAGAGAGAGAGAACGTCACTGTGACGTCACTGCAGAGATCGTTTTCTATTGGCTGAGCAATCGTTTCTGCCCTGCTTGTGCCACAAAAGTTGAACTCAACCCAACTCTAAAAAGCAGAAATTTTCAGTCGGGCAGAAGAGACGAAAACGGGAAGTGACATCATAAAATTTTTCTGCTTTGTGGTTTCTGCCGTTATTTTTACGCATGTGGGAACCACGCTTTAAGCCTGTTTCACAATTAAATCGCCCGCATTTGCCCCAGCGAATCCGCACAGGAAAGGAATACTAGCGCTTCCGCTAGCAAAGCGGGCGATTTAACAATTTTCCGTTTCCATTTCACAATTAAATTCTGAAAATTTAAATTCTGTAAATTATTCGCGGCCGCATTAACTATCTCCTGATTGGTTCATTCTACGTGCGGTTGGAAACTGTATCCCGAACCATAGCCTACATGATAAGAGAATAGGCTTATCATGTAGGCTATGCCCGAAGCAGGGTCTATAATGTTTTAAGCAGGGTAGATTAAAAGACCCTACCCGAAGGAATAGTAAGCTGTCATAATACGCCCAAGTGGATTTGTATATTTCTTCCGTTTTTGTTACTTCTCTCCAAAATAATTAATAAATAATAAATAAAATCAAAATGAAACTAGAAACATAAAATAAAAAGCTGACGTTTCGGATAGAGACTATCCTTTATCAAAGCAAAAAGGATAATTCTCTAAAGGCAATTAGATTATTTTATTTATTATTTATTAATTATTTTGTTAATTATTATTATTATTTTTATTTATTTTTCATTTTTATTTAATAACTATTATTTATTGTATGTTATTGTATTCCAGGGTTTTTGTGTCTCGTCCTTTTCTCTTATAAATATCCGTTCATTACTTCTCTCCAACTTTCTCCCCTATAGTTCTGTGCGAACCTGAAGCTTCCTGATTGGTTTAAGCTGTCGCGGATTCGCTAAATTTCAGAACCTGTCTGAATTAAAAATTTCGCCCGCAAAGCAGTTGCGAAGAGCAGTGCGGGCGATTTCCGCTAATTGTGAAACGGCAGTATGTGCGGAAAATCTTCGCCTAGGTTGCGGTTTCCACATTCGCCTGTTTTTCGCCCGCAAACAGTAATTATGAAACAGGCTTTACTCAGCGGGAGTTCATAACGGCTGACGGGAGCCTAGCCGTTTCAAAGATGCTCTGGTTTAATCGTCTTTATCAATCCAATACGGTCTTTTTACTTACCCATCCATACCTTTGGCATTCAACTACCAACTGCGAATGGCGCGGATATTTTCAACATATCTGAACATACTATATACTTATTCGCTGCTGTTGCGCGACCATATGAGGAATAGTCATGGTACAGTAATTCTCTTCCAGAATAATAGACAAGCATTTTTTTCCTTAGTTCTAAAGTGTTTTTCCGGAGACATTCGAATTATTTTTTTTTCTTGGTGATTACAGCGCCATATACCGTAAAAAAACAATAATAAGAAATTTGAAGAATATGAATCTACAATAAAAAAATAGGGGTTTCCATTTGAAATTTCAAAGTTTCCCCCGCCCATCCCTGATAAGGTGGTAAGGGCTAATTTTAGCACTATTAAATGCCGTAGCTTTCAAAAATATTGGATTTGAAGTGGACTTCTCGAGATATTCTTACTAGTTTCACATTTTTGCACTTAAAGCGCCATCAGAAAAAAATTTTAAAAACATTTTTGGGTAAAACTAATGTAATTTTCTCCGTAGAATCCGAATCTGCAAATAAAATTGGGGATTCCCGTTTGAAATTTCAAAGTTGCCCTACCTTACCCCCTACGAGGGGTGCAGGGGCTAATTTTTGCACCATTAAATAGCTTTCAAAAAATATAAATATGACACGTATTTTTTCTTTTTTTTTTGACAAGACGTGTATTTTTCGAGATATCATCCCGTTCGGAGACTTTTTATTCACCCGGTGGTATATGGCATTAAACTAAACCATAATTTAAAATTTTGGGACATTATTATAAAAGATATGAAAAGTTCCTGCGTTATTACAGTCTTAGCTTCTCCAAGACTATTTGGGAGGGTAATAAAAGTTATATCTTAAAATATTGTTATTTTGTTATTACACAAATTATAATTCATGTACTTCTTCAAATGGCTTAGTCAAACTTTGAAAATATGCTTTACTGCACAAAGTTTTTTTTGAACAAGATTTTTTTGAATACAATCCCTTTCGAGTTAAAACACTTGTTGTGACGTAATTTCATTCTTATTGATGGCTTTCCATATTGTAATACATCTGTGTCTTTTAATGTTTACGTTATCTACGAATCGATACATATAGAAATCGATAAACTTCTTTTAGGGGAATAATATAAACTGATTAGAAACCTTTCAAAGAGGTCAAAAGTATATACTCTAACGTTTATGCCAGTAAGTAAGCGACCCTTCACGATGATTAGACTTACTGAAAGTTGAGGGAAAATAAAAAAATGGAAATTACCCTTGTAAAAAATGGCGTTAGTCTGTTGAAAGAGATGAATAAATATGAATCTTAAGTAAGCTTAAGCTCTGTTGGTAAAGTAATTTTCTTTGTAGGGGAGCGAAACAAGTTTCACCATTCTTATGTCTCCCTCGTAACATTATTAAAATAGGGGTCATGTGAGTTCCTTTTTAATGAAGTTTGCCCGTCGTCTCTCCTCCGATCAATGCGGGATAGGGTGCGGGAGAAGAGGTCGAGGTCAGTCGACCAAACGACGGCGACAATCTTTATCTTTCCTTCTCTCATGTCTGAGCATGCGCATTACCCCTTTTATCTTTAGCGAGGACTTCGCCTCCGGGAAATTCCATCATCCATCACCTGATGTTTCTCCTTCTCTCTGCTGATCATTATAAACAAAAGGAGGGATCTTTAAGAGTTTGGAAATTTTAACCCTTTCACAGATGAAATGAAATGGAGCAAATGACCGTTCTTTTTTCCCTCTCCTCTTGTTCAGCGCGTGTGACGTGTGACTCGGTGCTGACGAATTTCGTGAATAATGCAGAACTTAACGGAGAGGGTTATTAACGTGTTTAAAGAGCTTCTGGGAATGGATGGGTGTTATTCGCAAGGGAAAAGGAGAAGAGATATGATGATGATGACAGGGGAAAGGCTTAACACTAGGGAGGACCTCTTCTAATCTCATGCGAAACCGAAGGATTTTCCATCAGTTCTAAATGTTTTACGAATGATGAACAGCCATTAATTTCATTTTGAAAGCACAATCATTTGAATGTTTTGTTTCGAGAGTTGGTTTTATCAGGTGAATAATTGTTACACCATAAAAACTCCATTTCCATTAAAATGAAATTGCTGAAATGCTTAATGACATTTTTCAGAAGAAACATTTCAAAACATTGCGCAGGTAATCTCACGCACAATTACTGATGTGCGATTCTAAATAAAAAGGTTTTATTACTTATAGAAATACAGAAATGTGTAACTCAGCATAGCGCTAAATGTTCTTCATGTTTTAATCTTATAATTGAAACTAACAATGTTTTATTAACAGGATAAAGCTACTACTATTTCTTCTGTTTAATGTAATTACTGATCTGTAATGTCTATCGCTTGTAATATATAAAAAACGCGTAATTCAAAGGCACCATCTTTCAGGAATTAAAAAACTTTCATTTTGTATATTGTAAATTATTCAGCTCGTCTTTTCACCCAGCGCATAAGTTCTTTAAAATAAAAACCTTGGAAAAAAGCGAACCCGTAAATCATAAGATAGCAAAAAAATTGCGGTGGTTTTGAAAGTCAAATGAGCTGCACGCGAATAGATGATGGTCATTAATATTCATTTTTATGATATTCAATAATTTAGCCATTACTTTCAGAGGAGATCCTCTGAATAGAGATGAAGGCGTTCATAAAGAAAGGAATGGGCTTCTAAATCTAACTATCACTTGCTAACTTCTTTCGAAAATTTTGTAATTGTTTTAAAAATATTGAGACATTTCAATTGGAGAAAGCGCGCATGTTGGTTTCTCAGGTTTAACAATCTGGCGTTATATTTATTTATTTATTTATTTATTTATTTATTTATTTATTTATTTGTGTAGCATCCCCAGGGGGATACAAAGAGAAGAGGGAACAAGTTTTCACCTTTGCGCAAAAAGAAAACATTGTCAGTTTTGCACTTAAATGGGATAGCTCACCTTCATGAGGATATCACTTTATCATATGGGTGCCCATTATAAGGAAGTGAAATTACAATTGAAGGCCTTGAAAGAGTTAGCTCCAAATTCGGCGGTTTTGGATATTTACCCGTTCTTCCTCCCCAAAAGATAGCTGAAGCGAGTGGTGCTATAAAGAGTTAGCTCCTCCTACTAGTTCCTGAACGGTTTTATGGTGTTCATGGTTGAATCAACCAGGTTTAAAAATGTAACTTGATTTTTTATACAGCTTTTTTGTTCCTTACTACATTCCTTATGTTCAAGTTTGAATAAACGAGTAAGCAAAACGTAAATGTCCCTATTTTCTTGATTTTTTTTTAACATTTTTTGCACAAATCAAATAAAAAAACAATCGACTGCTGCAACAAGAAGTTAGCTCCAAAATTCACATGGTCTCTTCTACGTATGAGGGACTATTTCAAATGGCAATGGTAGTAAATAATGGGCATTTGTATAAACTAATTGCGGGAAGAGTAGTTTGAAGCTGGAATAAAAATAATTTTTTTTAACTCTTGTTTTTAATTTTCCAAAACAATAAAAATTAGTTAAGGCGACGCTATCCAACGATATAAGGGTCTTAGCATCAGAATGTTACGAGCAGTAGCGAATCGTGACTATAATAAGTGGAGGGGCACAAATACAAAATTTCAGGTTCTTAGGCCTTTTCGTACAAAATTTATAGCTTGATTTGTATTTGGAGCCTCGCTAAAATTTTAAGCAACACATTATAAATATAAAACATTTCAGGTTTCTGAATTTCTGATTTAAAATTTATAGCTTGATTTGAGATTGAGGCCGCATGGCTCCTGCCAAGAGACTTATATAATTTTTAGTATATACTAGCTAAATTTTTAAATACCACACTGTGATTAAACAACATTTAGGTCGCTAGGCCTTTCCGTTCAAATGTTATAGCTTCAATTGTATTTGAGGCTGCCAGGGGCCCCGAGGTCTATACCAGGTATATATTCTATAATTTTTAAGTAACGCACTGTAAAAATACAAAACTTCAAGTTCTTAGGCCTTTTTATTATTCAAATGTTAGAGCTTGATTTGTGATTTGGGCTTTAGGCCCCCTGTCGAGACCTAAGAGGCTTAAATCAGTTTTTAGTGTATAGTAGCTAAATTTTTAAGTACTTTTCTATAAGTATACAAAATTTCAGAATTCTAAGCCTTTTCGTTCAAACAGTATAGCTCTGTTTGTGTTTAGGGCCCCTGCCAGGGCCCCGATGGACTATGTAAGTTTTAGTGTATAATAGCTAAAATTTTAAGTAAGACACCATAAATATGCAAGAATTTAGGTTTCTGGACTTCTGGTTCAAAAGTTATAGCTTGATTTGTGATTGGGGCCTCAGGGCCCCTATCGAGACCCAAGAGGCTTATACTAGTTTTTAGCGTAAATTAGCTAAATTTTTAAGTACTTTTCTATAAGTAAACAAAATTCAGATTTCTAGACCTTTTCCTTTGCTTGGTCAAATACCTGTTTCTGTTGCCAACTCCTGTAGAGACCGTCGTCTGTCGCTCTAAGCATTGTGCGTTCGCGACACGAGCAAAGTCGGTACGAACAGCCCTGAACCAGGCATATCGGTACTTGCTACTCGTCCACATTTTTAAAACTGTTACCCACTTTGTAATAGCTCTGTAAGTGATAGCATGATCTCCAACAGCTTCTATTTTTACATACACAGTTTGTTCTACCCGACTCGCATCCAAAGTTGACAATGGTTGTAAACCAAATTACTTTCGCGCATCCTTTCCTCTTCCGTTCTTGAACATCTGCACCATCCAGCGGCAGCAATAAGTACCATACGTCTCAATGTCATTGCTGCAAATTGAAAAAGGTGGATTCCGCTGAAAAAATAGTTTCCATGACTTTGTGAGTGACCCTCGTAGTAAGTAAAAACTTGATTTTGAGTTGAATTAACCCTTCTGTTGACATTTTTGGATTGCTGCAAAAAAGCACTACAACTAGATAAACAATGAAGGAAAAGAGCTATTTGGAGTATTTTTTCGTGAAACACTACTAAAAACTTGCTTTTGAGTGGAGTTAAGGAATTGGGGAACAAAGGATACATTCAAAACTGCAATAAGTTAATCTCTGAATTGGAAAGATTTTCATGGTTAACGTTTTTGTTGCTAGCACAATCAAAAACAGGAAGATATTTAAATAAGTTATAGCGATAAGCATTTAATGTTTAAGCATATAATTTCTAGTTTTGCTGATATTTATCCCATCTTGCTAGGAGAAACTTTGTAATGTTTTATGAGAATTAAAAAATTTTTGTATTAATAATATTATCGGATTTAAATAGTGAAATCACTGCCTATGAAAATCGCACCATATTGATACCCTCTTATAATATGTTAGCATAAAAAGAACAACAAAAATATACCCTCTCCTGATGACAGACATCTTTCGTAGCCATCAACTGAAAATTTAAGAGGTGTCACCATTTTGACCGTCACCAACTGCTTGCAAAATAAGGGGCATTTGCACCTAACGACAAGTAAAGCCTTTTTTGATCTACCTTGAGGCTCTTTTCTCTTCCGACATGACGGAATCGTTTTAGCCACCACAATCAAAATGCAGTCTCGGTGTCAGGCGGTGTCAAGCAGTTAGAGTCTCGTGTCCACGGAGGACCGCTTTTAAGCCTTTAGAGCCCTGTCACTCCATGTAAGTACTCCTTTGTATTCCTTGCAAAAGTCCACTTCCTGAGATTTATCCGGCCTTTCAAGAACAGGTCCTTAAAAATGATCCACTGCATTACTTTCGTCGTAAAACTTTTTGTTTTAAGATTTTGATGTTTCAAAATAACTTCACAGAAGGCATGAAATGCTGTTTACTCGAACATCAATGAAGTTGCAGACAGCTTCATGAAATGAAACTGTTAATTGGAGTGGGGATGTGTCAATAAAAGAATAATATCTGCTATTATTAAGTGGGAGAGAATTATTAGTGCTGTTCTTCTTAAGATGAAATTAACGCAGACCTTACAGTACAAAACAGGAAGAAAAAAAACAGTTCGCTTTTTATTCCTGGCTTTTTCATGGAACAACTTTAAAAAAATGTAAGAAAAAAATTTCCCTCTCTTAATTTTTGAAAGGTTTCAGAAGATTTTCGAATAAGAGCAATTTTAAAATCTTTAAAAGTACTTTATTGAAATATTATCTTGACCCCTCCCTCCCTCCTATTATAATGTACAAAAAGCGTAAAACAGACATTGCTCTGATTCTGTTTACTGTAACTATTCTGATAATTTATTTTTTTCTGAAATTACTTCAGAAAGACTTTGAACTTACTTCAGAATGAATTTAAAAAGTTTTATAGTGAAATCTATGGATCTGTATGCCTTTACATGAGCCCTCAAAAACTCTTTTTGGATTTTTGAAATTCTGGCTCCAGTCTCGTAAAGATCACTCAAAAGTAAAATAGGAATGTTTGACAGACCGGCCCTCTATCGCTTTGTCATCATCGATAAAACTGAGATGAAAGTGAATTTCATAATTTCTTAAGTTCGTTTTGATAATGCAAGGTCGTGCATTCTCACACGATGTTTTTCTGGGATAATAAAGCAAGGCAAATTATTCTAGGATAAAGAAGGGTGTCTCAGAACTCCATGCTCAAATTTTTTGTGCATGTAGATGAACATTTTTCGTCAATAAACCCATAATTGAAAATGACTCCGCGGTCGGGTACGGCACATTAATTGTAAGGGGGCACAGATTCAAAAACTTCAATTAGGCAGATTATGCAATGAGCCCTGCACAATGTACCGGGTGGCGCAAAAAAGATGTTAAAAAGTTTTTATCTACTACGACATAATATGAGGTTATAGATTTTTGTTATCATATTTATGCTAAAACTTCCGTAACAGATTTTTACGGCTTTCCAAATAACCATACGGCTTGTTTCATTCTTTTATCCATCTCCGTTTCCGAGATATTTACCCTTAAAATAAGGGAGTCCTTTGTTGGACACCCTGTACTCTGTAAACGTATGGCACTTAAGACAACAATCAATGTCGACATTGCAAACATTCAGAATCGTATTAAGCGGGTACTATTTTATTATTTATTTATTTAACAATGCCGTCAATATTATAAATAAATAGAAATAAATCTGTGGGGCTATGGTTGCTTACAGTGTGAAGAAACAAGCGACACAAAATCCACTTAACCACAAAAAGTTGTACCACAGATGTACATTTCGATCACAAAGTAATCATCAGTCATTATGCTGAATTAATGCATAGGGCTTGGACAAAATAATATGAAAACCTTTGATTTTAGTCGTTTTGTCGAATGTCGAGAAAAATACTTGACGAATTATCCTAAAACTTCAGGGGTGTAAAGAGCATGTTACACCTCATATATTTCAGCGTAGGCAAATTTTGTCCCGAAGGCAAATAGGGGACCAGCAACAAATTAAACAAAAAATAATAATATTTGAGATCACCCTGTAAAAAATAATGTTTGGGATCACCCTGTAAAAAATAATACTTGAAATGCGTTATAGCTTAGCATATGATTATGAGGCTTTTTTTTAATTATCTATGTTCTAAATACAAGTATATATTTAGCGCTTTAAAAGCCCAAGCATATATCATGAAAATTCAGAAAGAATCGCCGATAGATTGAGCTGAATTTCAGTGGCTCTCAAAAATAAACAAAACAAGAAATTATAATCCTCCTGAGGAAGGTATAGGAAATACCGTTAGCCCTGAGATCATCTAATTTTACCCTGTTATCTGCACTTTTTAAACCCCCTTCCCCAATTTTTTAATCGAAAAATTGATTTTTAGAAAATGTAAAAGAGCTCTATCTTATTTCGTTTTTCTTCATTTTCGATCGAATGATATATCACATGCCATATATTGCCATAGTTTTAAAGATCAAGTGATTGCCATCCCCACAACACCGACCGCATTGGGACAATTTGGCCAAACTACATAATAATGTAGATCTTGCCTAGAGGAATCTGCATATCGAATTTCACTCCTTTACATACCAGAATACATAGATCTTTTTGTCCCTTCTAATTCCCACCCCCGAAACTCCGAATCAAACTCAAACTAAGTAGTGAAGATACCCAGGGATAAGTTAAATTCCAAATTTCAACCATATACCTCAAAAAATGCGGAGATTATGAAGGGGACGGACGGACAGACGGACATTGTAATACCAATAAACCGTTAAGGAATGACATAACCAAGTACCGAAAGGTTAAACGAAAACATTCACGGAACCATGTTTTTAACCGCCTATGTTAACATTGTAAGTTTCTAATGGACCATAATGAGAACATTAAACCACGTAACTTTGAACCAATTTGAACTATAATTAATTTTACCTTGTATTCGTTTCTGACACATCATTCCAAGCTGTTTGATACATTACATGCCATATCTTAGCATTGAGAGTTCCAATGAACCATAATGGTGCCCCTAAACTCGGTTCCTTGGAAACCAATTTCGACTATCATTAATTTTACGTTATATTCATTCATGACACATCATTCCAATTTGTTTGATAAATTACATGCCATATCTTAGCATTGAGAGTTCCAATGAACCATAATGGTTCCATTAAACCACGTACCTTTGAAATAATTTGGACTATATATAATTTTACCTTGTATTCGTTTATGACACATCATTCAAAATTATTTGAAAAATTACTTGCCATATTTTAGCATTGAAAGTTCCAACGAACCACAATGGTTCCACTAAACCCAGGTTCCTTGGAACTAATTTCGACTATCACTAATTTTACATTATATTCATTCATGACACATCATTCCAGTTTGTTTGATATATTACATGCCACATCTTATCACTGAAAATATTTGAGGGTATCATAAGGGTACCATGAGAGCACGTACCGTTGTGTCGATTAGAAACATTTTCAAAATGGTTCATTCCCGGAACCATGTTGATCAATTAGCGAAAATAGTAATTTATATCCGATTCTATCTCGCCATTACGATTTGTTTGATATATTACTTAATACAGGGTGAATACAAAAGTCTGTCCCCCCCCCTTTTATTTTTTGAACCGAAGCAGATATGTCAATTTTGATGAACCCAATGAATAGGAAGTTGTGGGTGGCCTATCCCATGGTGCACTTTTCATCATCCCAAATATGCAAATTAGGACACATTCAAAATTTATCTCAAAAACCGTAAGGGATAGAGAAAAAAACCCAATTGCAAACTTGTTCAGCATAAAAAAAACCACACAAAACAAAAAAAATCATCCTAATCGGACCAACCAATCACCCACAATCACGTGGTGAACTGTTTGTAGCTTGTTTGTAGTCACACTGTACAAACAAGTTACTTTAAACAGTTTAAAAAAAAAGTTTATCAACAAAATGCTCGATGTGACGACCGTGGGCACAATAACACAATTGGGCACGGAACCTCACTGACGCCAAAACATCGGCAAGCATGGCTGGTGTCACTCCTCGGCACGCTTCCTGCATTCGTTGAACCAGATCCTCCAGTGAGGCGGGCTGCGTAGCATAAACCTTGTCCTTTAGGTATCCCCACAAGAAAAAGTCAAGTGATTTAAAATCAGGGGAGCGGGGTGGCCAACGAACTGGTCCTCCTCGGCCAATCCATTGTTGTCCAAACATCTCACTTAGACGCTCACGAATGACCAGCTCATAATGTGGAGGAGCTCCATCATGCTGAAACCACGTGCGCTGATACGAGGCCAATGGCAAATTGTCAATGAAGTCTGTGGCTACTACGTTGAGAATTTCAGCCCGGTAGCGTTCTGCAGTCAGTGTTCCATCGTAAAAATACGGTCCAACCACAGTGTCATTGTACAATCCACACCACACATTGATTCTCCAGGAAGATCATGTTGACCATTTCCGGAACAGTGTAGCTTGCCATCCTGGAATTGTTCTGTCTTCTGTGTGCTGAATAGTGATGTGCGATACCAATGAATCATCGAAACTTCCGGTATCGAGTAATTTAATAAAATACTCGATACCAATGAGAAAGTATCGATAGTATCGAGTAAAAGTGAGTATTTATTTAAATGGTAAAATGCATTTTTGAGAGGACGTCGAACCGATACTGGAGCACGCGGAGGCTAACATCACTCATTACTATTAGACCTAATTACTATTACTAGGAAACTATCATCACGTGTCCGAATCATTAGCATTTTTTTTTTATTTCCCGTGCGCCCATAGAGCGAGGCATGAGCTCGACAGCTCGACCTCGTTAGGAGAAATAAAAATAAACGCTTCGAAAGATACCCAATCAGTAAGCAGCCACTGGAATAAAAGCGTTAATATATTCAACAGAATCTGAATTAACGCTGAAAATCGCACATCTTCATTAGGTGCCTCATAGGTTTTTTCAGTATCGAGTATCAACATGCAAACTATCGATAGTATCGATACTTGAGGCATGTTACAATATACGATACTTGAGTACTCGATACCGGCTAGTATCGATACTTTTTGGTATTGGTATCGGTATCGGTATCGGTACAATACTAGTGCTGAAACATGCCTTTTATTTGCTTTCCCGCATGAAAGTGAATGTGAGTATGGTAATTTATTAGTGGTGTGCGATGGTTTAAAAACCACCATCGATGGTATGAACCATCATCGAAACACAACCGATGGGCACAGGAAACCATCGATGGGTTCAGAATTACCATCGATGGATTCAGAAATACCATCGATGGTTCTTTTAATTTTTTTTATCTCAATAAAATAGCATAAAATCACATGGATAAAGCTTAGACTACAACAGACATTTTATTACTGATAATTTGACAAATGTAAAAGTTGGGTTTAACAAAATTTATGCAAGACATTCAAAGGCATCGATTGTAAAACCAACAATTTCTCCAAATGCTTTGGTCTTAACATGGTCCTTATTTTTCCAATGGTGCAACCTGCTTCTGAAAAAAGTCTTTCTGCAGGCACAGATGTTGCTGGTGGCGTTAAAAATCTCTGGGCCATCATTCTAAATGCAATATTTCCGTGCATCATCTTCCATGCATGCAGTGGATTACTATTATGAGGAGTCAGTGGCGATCTGTAGTACAATCTGATACTCTCTGACAATCGACAATCGAACAGTGTAGTGTATCGGTATTCAAGTGGAACTTGAAACATAGCTTCCATAATCTCACCCTTCATAATCATATTCCAAGGGAAATACACTGAACTAGAAAAGAAGCCTGATGTACCCACAAGGGTCATCCAAAGTATGAAAGAAAATTGCCTCCTCTTGGTGGAGGAAAATTTGATTGACGATTGTCTAGACTAGAAGCAGACCACTAGTATTAGATAAAACACGACTTATGAAGTCCAGTAATCTGGAAATAAGACATTATCAATGTCTTCAAAATTAATATCAAGTATATGCCTTGGATCACGATATCTCTTTCTATGCATAGGATGCCTTAAAATGCCCGAGACTAGCTCGTTGCTATGATTTTCTATATTGGGCAGCATGGATTCCATGAGCCCTTGAACGTATTTGCCAATATGAGTCATGTTGAAGTCATTATAAATGGAGGAATTGCGAACAATTCTCCGATCTTTTTGCGCAATAGTCCTAAGGGTAACGTTTTGGAACGTTTGCAGTTCTTTCCATCTAGTTTTACATATTGTGGCCCAGACGGGCATACCATAGGTCAAGATAGTCCGAACAATGACCTTATAGAGTATGAGTTTATTATCAATGTTTAGAGCACTATTCCGGCCCAGCAGAGCAATCAAGCTAAACTTGGCTCTCCTGGCCTTATTCAACGCATAAGTTGCGTGGGGAGTCCAGGTAAGTTTAGAGTCAATGACAACACCAAGATATTTATAAGTTTCAACCCAGTCCAGTTTTTTGCCATATAGTGTTAGAGAATCTAATGATCTCTTTCTCTTCTTGGAGACAAACATCGCCTTGCATTTGTCTACATTCAATTTAAGCCTCCACTTGCTAAACCAGCTTTCACACTCCTTTAGAGCCTTCTGCAGCCGCGAGACTACTACGGCTGGTTGACGAGCACAGGTCAGTATAGCAGCGTCATCTGCGTAAAAAAAGAGCTTACATTTAGAAGGACTTGGGAAGTCTCGCATAAAATAATTGAATAATACTGGCCCCAGGACTGAACCCTGTGGGACACCAGCTTTTACTTCATACATAGGAGATAGACTATCTCCAACTCTGGCCTGAAAGAACCGATTGGAGAGAAACGAGTGTATCAGAGTGATTATGTCTTGAGGAAATCCATCCATAATCATTTTAAAAATAAGACCATCGTGCCAGACTTGGTCGAAGGCTTTGTGTACATCGAGAAAAACGACTCCACAGTACATAGAGAGATTAAAGGGCTCATTGATATCCGCTGCGAGCCTCCATGTTTGGAGTTGGCAGGAATGGTTTGAGCGAAAGCCAAATTGTTCATCGCGGATGAGATCGTTGGCATCACAGTGCTCAATGAATCTCTTGAGAATTGTTTTTTCCAGGATTTTGGAAATTGATGGTAACAAGCTGATGGGCCTGTAGCTAACAGGATTTGCAGGATTTTGTCCTGGCTTAGGAATGCTTAAGACAACTGATTGCTTCCAAGCATCCGGGAAGTAAGTGTTCCTCCAGCAGTCGTTAATCACTTTTGCAATATCTTGAATTTTATTTGGAGGTAAATTTTTCAAAGCAGTGTTCTTAATAGAGTCTTTACCTGGAGCTTTTCTCGTTTTTAAATTTTTAATGATGCTTAGGACTTCATTTACATCAATGCTATGTTTTGGGAATTCATTGCCGTGAATATTATAGAAGCCAGTTATGCAGGATTTTACTTTCTCGGACATATCAAGTCCTATTTGCCGACCATCAGTAGGCGTGACAAACTGTTCTGAAAGTGAACTTGCAATAAGCTGCGCTTTATCATCATCATTAGTGATGAATTTGCCATTTTGGGCTAACAGAGGTGGGATATTAATGGCTTTCTTGTTTTGCAAGGCTCGAACCATGCACCACATAGAGTTATCGTGGGTCGACAGACTCTTAACTTTATCATTCCATCTGTCATTACGAAGTGCTTTTACCTCCTCGTGAACTCTTCTTGTGAGCCTATTATACTTGGTCTTAAGCCATGAATCACGAGTTCGGTACCACTGCCTTCTAACCTTATTCCTTTGCTCAATTAATTGTTTGATTTCTGGGGTGAGATCAAGGTGATCAGCTCGCTTCGACTCTAAGGGCGAAGCACTAGAGTCAATAGCTGCATTTATACGTTCAGTAAGCCTTTTCACATTGGTATCTATGTCGCTCGTACTATGTACGTTATTTAGTGGGTCGTCATCATTTTTGAGAATTTCTCTAAAAAATTTCCAGTCTTGTTTGAGTCTCAGTTCTTCTTTGAGGTCAATGTTTACGTTATCAAAATTTAGTGCAACTGGTCTATGGTCTGAGGATAGATCATTGACAGTATAGATACTGAATGATTTGTAGAAGCCCTTCAACAACACAATATCTAGTACATCACTTGAGGGGGAATGATCACAATAATATGTATCATCCACAGGGCCTACTGCAATAATATCAGATTGCTTTTGCACGTAGCCATACAAAAGGACACCGTTTTGGTTATGGCATCTTGAATTCCAGTGCGAGTGCTTAGCGTTCAGGTCTCCCGCCATAATAACGGGAATATTCCCGGAAAACAGCTCGCCAAGCTCATTGGCATCGAATTTATGCTTGGGCGCATTATATAGAGCCACTAGTTTCACTTCTCCCAGTGTGGCATCAGTAATGATAGCAGAGGCAGCTTCCATTCCCATATAGTCTCGGGTTGGTTCCTCCCGATGATGAATACCTTTCTTAATAATAATTGCTGACCCACCTGACGGGGACTTTACTGTAGTGGGAAGAATTCTGTCTTTACGATAGACACAGTAACCAGGTAGCCTGAAGTCGCGGTCTGGCCTTAAGTGTGTCTCACATAGAAATGCTATGTCTATATCCCATTGGGTTAGGAAGTTGTAAAACTCAATACGCCTCCGGGGGACCCCCCTGGCGTTCCATATTACGCAACGAAGTTTACCTCGATTTGTAATAGAATAACATCGATCAGCCATACTGTCAGTGTTTATTCGTAAGTATTCCACTCATCAGTGGCATTTTCTTGCCCAGTTCGTTTAACAAATTGCATACACTGCCAATTTGTTTATACATTTCTTGAAAATCATTCACGTTAATGCTCTTATCTTGTTTGGAGACCATTGAGGCATAGGAAATCTCCGGGGACACTTTAGCACTTTGTACTCTCCTGACTTGCGGATATTTAGGACATTTTGTGTAACTGGAAGTGTGTTGTCCATTACATCGAATACATTTTGGGGGATCTTGTCCCTTTACATTTGGGCAGTCTTTTGACTGATGATCTTTAGCACATTTGTTACAGCGAGGGGCTTCAGTACACCCTAGAGATATATGGCCAAATCGCAAACAATTATAACATTGTAGAGGTTTCTTATTACCTCGAAACATTTCTACACTGACAGCTAAGGGCCCTATGCGGGTCACATTTTTAAGTGTCTTATTGTGTTCAGTGTTTGATAATAGAACCAGAATCATGGGCATATCAATTGATCCTTTGGCTTTTTTAAGCCTAATCACTTTCTCAGGGAAGTAGTTGGCCTTTTTCAGGTCTTCATTAAAATCGTTAAGGTCATAGGTCACGTCTACATTTCGTATAACGTATTTGAGGACTTTTTCCGATTTAAGTTGATGATGCTGAATCTTTAGCACGTTATCAGCCTTAATGCCAGACACCAATTTACTATGAGTTTCCTCATCATGACACCTTATTTTGATCGTCTCTGCTCTGCCTGTGTGTACAGTAATTAGGTTAATCGCCACATGCTTTTGAATCTCGCCCAGGATTTGCTTGATTGGCTGACCATGAGTACGTATTATGATTGGCGGAATATAGGAGCTGCTCTTGGTATTTGGCTTTTCAACATTTTTTCGCTGTTCGGACTTGCTTTCTCGAAAAGCAACAGCGATTGTATCATTTAAATCAACAACATCCTTAATGTTGTCAATTTTCAACCCTTTTTTAGCCTTTTTAGATTTTGCAGGTATCCATTTATCCGTATCATTGTATAGCCGTTTGCGATTTGTACTAATCGGGTCTTTGCCATCGTTATCGTTACTCCCTAAGCCGGAGGGGATAATTTCCATAGGCTGAGTATTCACACTCTCACAAGAGTCTCTTAGATAGTCAGAAGTTACACCAGTAGGCTGATTACCTTTCATTGACAGAGCAGAGAATTGATCTTTGAGGAACTGCTCCAACTTATTAAAGTTCTTGTTGGCTTCATTACGTGCTGCAGATATTTCAGCATTCATATTAGCAATTTTATCGTGGATTTCAGCAATGTTCCCTTTTAGTGACTCGACTTTTCCTTGTAATTTATCATACTTAGTGCACATTTCTTGGCGCATAACCTCTAGCTTATCCTTAATTATAGCATCAAAAGCTTCAAATCTGTAATCTTTACAGGCATCTTTATATATCTCGCCATATGTATATTTACCATCACTTGTTTTTTGGCTTGCAATGCCACTTAATGCTTTGCCTGAGTCTGGCATTATGATAAATTTTATAATTATGAGTAAAGAATAGTAAGACTGCTAGCCCTGAAAAGGGCTTTTCCAGAATAAGATCTGTAGAAAAAAAAAAACAGCCTTAAGGAATAGATATAAAACAAAACCGCTGACCTTAAAAGAGTGTGCCTTCAATTAACATTCCTTCTCCAATCTATACCATCTATGAGTAGCTCGAACCCGTGCAGGTGATGAGTGGTTCTGTGTGTGTCCAAGTCTGATCTAAGATACTCTCTGACACTTCTCACCTTATTTATCTGGTATAAAGCACCAATGGGAGGCCAGCGGCAAATCTCGAAACCGCATTGGTCGTCTCGTCTAGTGATTTGACTTAACCAACCATTTACCATCGAAGTACAATCGAAATTTCCATCGATGGTTTGTAAACCACCATCGCTGGCAATCGGTGTTTTATAAAAATCGTTCGATGGTTGAAAACCATCGAAATTTCGATTGATCGACGAACAAAACCATCGATGGATCGATGGTTTTCGATGGATCGCACACCACTATAATTTATGTTAATTTTTTGATTTGCATGCTTTACATGGTGGAAATATCAACATTCTGTTTTCCTTGTGCAGTGTGACTGTTTGTAAGTTACAACAGTTCAACACGTGATTGTGGGTGATTGGTTGGTTCGTTTTGGATGATTTTTTTGTTTTGTTTGTTTTTTTATGCTGAACAAGTTTGCAATTGAGTTTTTTCCTCTATCCCTTACGGTTTTTGAGATAAATTTTGAATACGTCCTAATTTGCATATTTGGGATGATGAAAAGTGCACCATGGCCACCCACAACTTCCTATTCATTGGATTCATCAAAATTGACATATCTGCTTCGGTTCAAAAAATAAAAGGGGGGTTCAGACTTTTGTATATCTTTCCATTGAAAATTGCTAGACAGGAAAATTGAGGTACCATTTGTGCACGTGCCACTGAACCGATTTAGGTTGGTTCGTGCCATGAACCGATTTAGATAATATTTGTGATTGCCATGAACCACATTCATCAACTGACGAAAACAGATTTGGAAAATCTTTCATAGACTCGGAGGAGTTAGAGTTACAGACGGATAGACAGACAGACAGACACGTTTCCCCACACTGATAGCATAAAGCACCTTTCGGTACTGAATAAACCGTTAAGGAATGGCATAACCAAGTACCGAAAGGTTAAACTAAACCATTGACGGAACCATATTTTTAACCGCCCTATGTTAACATTGTAAGTTTCTAATGGACCAAAATGATACCATTAAACCACGTACCTTTAATGCAATTTGAATTATCAATAATTTTACCTTGTATTCATTTATGACACGTCATTCCAAAATGTTTGATACACGTATATTACATGCCATATCTTAGCATTGAAAGTTCCACTAAACCAGGTTCCTTGGAACCAATTTCGACTATCATTAATTTAACATTATATTCATTCATGGCACATCATTCCAATTTGTTTGATATTTTAAACGCCATATCTTATCATTGAAAATATTTGAGAGTGTCATAAGGGTACCATTAGAGCACGTGCCATTGTTTCGGTTTCAACCATTTTCAAAATAGTTCATTCCCGGAACCATATTTATTAATTGGCGAAAATAGTAATTTATATCCGCTTCTATCTCGTTATTAGGATTTGTTTATTATATTAATGAATATATCTTCCCATTAAAAATTGCTAGATGGGGTCGTGAAGGTGCCATTTGTGCACGTGCTATTGAACCGATTTAGATAATATTTTTGACTGATCCGTCCCAGGTACCATATTCATGGACTGACGAAAATAGTAATGAATAACCGCTTCTATCTCGTCATTACGATTTGTTTGATATATTACTTAATATAACTTCCCATTGAAAATTTCAAACTTACCAATCAATTGAAGGGCTCGAGACAATAAGGACGTAACCCACAGGAAGAAGTTCTAACTAAATGTAATAATTACTACTTGTGAAATCCATTTACAGTATGTTTCACTAACAATTGCTCAACAGTAAACAGTATCCGCATTAAAGCAAAACATCAACCAAAGAGATTTACAGGTTTTTAAAAGATATAACATCACTTTTCTCAAAAATTCTTCCTGTGGGTTATGTCCTTATTGCACCGACCCTTCAATTGTACTCTGTCTCACTGGCTAAGGTCAAAAACTCTCCCCGGTCAGAAGAGTTAGTGTTTGTTCGGTCAGAAATCACTGTGAGAAAACTGTGACGTCATTTTAACGAAGTCAGAAATGCCAGTTAATGCTGCTATGCCTAACCGGTTAGTCTAACCGTCCTCACCGAGAAAAAGAAAGTTAGCCTAGTGAGAAGTTACGTCATCATTCTCTAACCAATGAGGGTTTGACCACAGCCACAATATGAAAAAAAACTACAAGACAGTATGGGAAAGCAGGTCACTAGTTTTCCATCCGAGGCCTACCGAGGGAGAGAGCTCTGAAACTCAAAACTCCACGTAGTCCAATCAACAATGTATCCTTCATTGTTTCTATCTTGGATTTGAATAATTAGTATTTTTTCGTTTGTTGTAAACAATGAAGGTTACATTGTTGCTCGGACTTAAATGGTCAGGTGACTTTTGAGTTTCAGGGCCTGTCTTTCTAGTTGGCTTTGTTTTTCACCTACGCCCGCAAAGTAGTCTCTTACTTAAGGTGTAAGATGTGTTTTTTATTTTATTTATTTATTTATTTATTTATTTATTTATTGTTGTAATGCAAAGTGTGAACTTAACAGTCGGAGTTGTGTCACAGTTGGCCTTTTCAATTGCAGGCTAAAACATCAGTTTTCTGTTATGGTCTGGTAGGCTATCCATTTTTAGAATGTTATAGAAGTATCCACATATACAGGATGTGAATACACGATTTCAGCGAATTAACTAATTGCAGTAGGTTTACAACATTTCTTATCAAGCGATGACGAAAAGGTGAGAACAGACCACCGATCAACTCAGAGTCTAACAACTAGTTTTCTGAGGCTTAGTAAGAATAAACTACGGGTTATCATGGGTTTTCTTACTGGTCATGGGGATCCTTCGGGATCCCTCGAAAACATTTATATAGAATGGGGATCCTTCGGGAGAAATCGCTATGTTCAAAATGTAATTTGGTGGACGAAACAATCCATCATATTCTTTTTGAATGTGTCGCTCTGGCACATATTCGTCGCCTCACGTTAAATTCTACTTTTCTTGAGGACATTCACCAAGATCCAGTTGGTAGTCTGACTCGTTTTCTTGGCGAGTCTGGCTTCCTATAGGTTCTTTAGGTTTTGGGATCTTGGCGCAATATTCCCTCGTTAGAATAAGTGCCTAGGTAATCTCTGGTTTCTCACCATTGATTAACCTACCCGTTCTTATAAGATAACTGCAATGGGTTTGGCAGGCTGGTCTATATGGAGTCATCGATTTCGCAGCGGAAATTTGGCGGAGCCCCATCCTAGGGGAACATTAAATCTGCATTTTGGTTTGCAGGTGTAACATGAATCAATTTTCAAGCTCTCCAGATAAATACCCTGCCATTTTTTTTCTTCCGCAAATAAAAACAGACCAATAATTTTTGAATTCTGAGATGGCAGGCAATTAAAATAAAACCATAGTCTTTAATTCCCCTGGTCTGTGCACAGGCGTTGAATTCCATTGTTTAAGTCTAACAATTGGATTGCTGTATTTACTGAAGAGTCGTTTTTTGCCCCCTCTCTTGAATGAATTTGGATACATCTCAAACTTAACAATGCATTCTAACGATCGCACAACGTAACAAAACTGTCAGGTAAGGTTACGTATTTGTTGCTGAACACGTAATAGTAGCTGACAGTTTTGTTACGTAGTACGATCGTTAAATTGCATTGTTAAGTTTGAGCTGTAGCCAAATTCATTCAAGAGAGGGGGCAAAAAACGACTCTTCAGTAAATACAGCAATCCAATTGTTAGACTAAAACAATGGAATTCAATGCCTGTGCACAGACCAGGGGATTAAAAGACTACGATAAAACTTAAAAGGATGTTCCAGAACATTATTCGGTTAACTGGAAAGCAATGGGGTCGACTGGATCATTTTACGAACAAGATGGAGCCCTCCTTTACAGTCTTGAGGTGCATGGCTTTCTTCAACGATAACTGTTGTGGCCCCATTCAATGGCCACCAAATTCGTCAGAACTCGCCATCTAGAATTTTCACGTGAGGATTCATCAAGAATTTGTATTTATGTAAGTTCAACACCCTATTGGACTGCAAGACTCAAATCGGAAGGTCGTAGTAGAATTTTAACGCATAACACCACAGATCCTGGCTGATATGTAAACTATCTTTTCTGCGAGATGCGCCTCACATGCAGCGAAGATCATGTAGAAATGCAACGAATTCTGAGGGTAAAATTCCCATGCTTCCTGCATACCTAACATTTCTTGCCAATAGCGAGTGCAAGTGACTACGTCACAGCTGACGTCATTTGCGCGATAAAGGGGCCAAGAGCCTAGGAAATGGAACCACGCAATATACGTACTAGTAACGTTGAAACGGGCGGCCACTAAAAATGACATCTCTTAAATTATTATGTTAATTTGTGTACTTTATATTATTATTAAGACATTTAATACCATTATGTAATTTATACATTAATATTAGAACGCTTTTTAATCACTTAACAAAAGAATGCCATCGTTCGCGGGTCTTTCTTTCTTTGGGAAAGCGATAGATGTCTAAATAGCTGTTTTCGCTCCTTCTTGAGCAGTGAGGAACTAAACAATTTCACATCTTAAATTTGTTATAAACACTGGGCTTATACAAAGCGATTTTATTCCATCCCTACGTTGGAACCATGTTAAATCCCGAAGCGAGAAGACTTGTTTGAAACCAAATTGAGTCACGTGACTGAAGAATTCCTAGGACTGACGTCACACTTGCACTCCTTATAACCAGGGATGCACAGTTCGAAAGCGATGGCCTTTTTCTTTTCACCAATTTCGAAAGGAATACCGTGTAACCTGCCATTAAGCAAATCACTTTAAAGAATAGCTCAAGATGGATCCATGAGGATTTAATCATACGCCATACCTCAGAATTATTTTTTTCATTAATAAATCACTTTAGTATTAAAATATGTTGTACCATAGTTTTATTTTGCTCCAGTTTTGCAGCGGGTTCTCCTATTATACAAAACGTCTGTTACCAGTCTCACTATCTCAATAATTAATGGGAAGTTCCAGATTTCGAAAAAATGATCTCCTATCAAATCAGGTGTGGGCTTTTTACAATGATCTTAATTTTGACCTTCACATTTAAATTCAAGGTCAAATTTAATGCATAATGAAAATCGTAAGAAATAGAAAAGTCAATTGGAAAGTTGTACAGCACTCTAAAATTAGTCTAAAGCATTTATCCTTTATCGCCTTGTATCTTCGAAACTAAGAGGCATTACGAAAATCATCGAAGGACAAACGATTCTTAAAATAACCAAAAGAATCACCCCTTGAATTTTTGCCGTATGTTCAGTAGCTACCTGTATATCATAAGAAAATTTAAAAGGAAGTTGGCATTATGTTGCTTTATAAATAAGAAAAATAATAATTCTCTAAAACGATTTTCGCCTTTGGATATTAAAAAAATTTAATGGAAATTATAAAGAAATGAGACAGATCCGAACATGATTCAGTACTAAGCGGAGAATTTTGATAACAGTTCAGTTATTGACGGCAGTTGTGTTGTTGGGGGGGAGGGGTTCTAGAAATTAAGGCGTCGACTACTAAGGTCATTTTGCGCCTTTTACACAAGTCATATCTGTACGCAGCCCGGGACAAATACAAACATCCCTGTCCACGGCGGGATACGAATCCGCGGCCAGGCGGACTCGAGAACTAGAAAGCCTACGCCCTAGCCCTCTCGGCCACCTGGCCGGCCCAGTTGTGTTGTCAATGCAAATACTTCTGATACGAGAAGAAAAATAGATTAATTTTTATGTTTAGGAAATTTTTCGAATTTTATTAACTGAATAATTCACTAAATAAAGGGTTTCTTGAGACGTATCTTTTTTCCATCTTCGTTAAAACGAAGCAGTCATTTTGCACTTTGAATTCGCACTATATTATGCACTTTTAATTGTTTTTTTCTGTTCGAATCCAATTCATTCCAAACGTCCACTGATCAAAAATTATGGTAAAAATGAAAGCATATAATTTGTAATTTTATTTCTCTTTGCAAAATAAATTCCAGTTTCAGATGTTCAAATGAATAATGAGTTTGAGTGAAAACGGGTAAAAAAAAAAAAACCACTTTAAAATAAATTTTTAAAAAAACTCGTAAGAAAACAGCTTATTTTTATGACATTTTTACCAATTTAGCCAAACCTGACGGCATTTTCTCTAATAAGATTGTAGATGAAAATTTAACCACAATATAGACATATATTATAATGAAACACGGCTTCACATTTTTTTAACATTTTGTTTGAAGAGACATTAACAATGCACTGAATTATCTGGATCCATTTTTTGTGAAAAGTCAATTTTTTGAAGAACTTAATTTCTAATATTTGCCTTTTTACATGAGGCTACTCAGCAGTTTTTGTCATCATTAGTTAATCATCGGAATCACTTTATACTGTCATCTTTTGGTATTCTTTAGCCTTTCTGCTGCCATTCTTCTCTTCTTAGTCGTCGTCATCATCATCATCGTCATCATAATCAGTATGATCGTCATCTTCGTCTTCGTAGTAATCTTCATCATATTTTTCAAAGTTTTCTATGCCTACTAATTTTAAACAATAAGAATACACTACCATCCACAAATATGCCGTTACTAAGACATCTAGTAAAGTACCAAAGTCACCATATCCTAAAAACGTAACTTTTATACCATCGTAGATATCAAACGCATTCACAATTAAGTAAGGAACGAGATAGGACCATTCCTCTTGATTGACTGCAATAAAAAGACAAAATCCCACAATGAATCGTAACATACCTATGGTGATGACGAACCATCCACAATTGGGCGGGATACGCGTATCGATGGCACTATCATCGCAAGATAAGAGCACGTGGAGAGCAAGGCAAATCACCAAAAGCCCTCCTAGACATCCCACTATCCCGGCGACATAAACTCCAGTCTCCAAAGGTAAGAAGAGAAAAGTTCTAAGAGCAAACGCCATTATTCAATACACAAGGATACATGTGAACATGAGAAGATGAGTGGACATGACAATGGGAGATTCCAATGATTAGTCCGAAAATTTCAAATGCATAATACCATCAGGCCTTTTATGAGTTACATTTCAAACTATCCTGTATTAAGTCTGCTTATTCGAGGCCGTTACCATTGTTGGCTTTAATTAGCTATAATAACAATTGGCTATTGTTGTATCAAGCATTAGTAATTCACGCGCATTGCGAGCCAACTTACGCAAAGGATTATTTCTTTTTTCTTCATTGTCTGCCAATTGTTGGCCTAAACAATTATAAGCAAGCGTTCGTTTATTATACTCTATCCAACGAAAGTTTGACTGGGCGTGTCTAACTAAATTTTCATTTTCAATTGTCATCCATTGTTAATTTTACTTTGCAACAATGCCTAACAATTGAAGTTTAATTGGACATACCCAATCAAACTTTCGTTAAAGAGAGTATAAATTAATTATTGTACCTAATAATAAACTTGTAAAAGCATTACATTAATGCGTAATTACATAATTGTTTTATGTATGTTATAATTCCTCTTTATCTTTCCGTTAGACGGTCGGTCAAAAATTAGGTAAAAACTTTTTTTAGTCATCTCCCTTGAAATGCGAGAATACGTCAATGAAAATTTGCACCATGTTGTATAAGATACTGTCCATACGATCTTTTTTTATTCGTGAAGGATACTGTCCTTTTTGACCCTGCTTCTTCTTGCTAAAGGGGCAATTCCACTGAGGCAACATGTTAGGCTACACACAAGCTTTCAATGGAAGGAACACGAAGCGATAAGCATCAAGTATCTTTGCCGCATGCTGCATGCGAACAATGTCGTCGGTAACCAACAGTCAGCGGATCAGTGCGGCTTGTATCGTGCGACATGAAGTGGAATATTGCAAAAATTACCTTGTTTATTAAAGACTAGAAGAGGACCCGGCGTTGCCCGGGATAATTAAACTTGTTGGTAAGCAGAACAGTCTCAAAAAGTTAAATTATAACTCCAAATTAGTTAAATAACTAGCAATATTACCCGGCTTCACCCGGGTGGAAAAGATGCGTTGAGTAATTATTTAATGATTGTTTGTTATGTTAAAAATTGAACTACGAATAACAAAGTTGAACGAAATGCAAGAAAATGAGAAACAGTCTAGAAAGCCCTCTCCAAACTTTTCATAATCATTTTAAATCAAAAATGATGATTTATGAACAATGAACTGGAAAGAAAAGAAAATTAAATTATATGTACAAAAGTAAATAATGAAAAAAAATGATAAGATAAATGAATCAGCTACACAGGCAAGCTGGGCATAGATTGTAAAGTAGTTGTGCGCAGAAACATGTACTGTATGTCTCCCCCTGTGGCGCAAAAACATGTAGATTCGACAACTGGACACGCGGGAGCAAGCAACATATGACTGACCATGAGAGAAGCAACCTTCCTGAAAATATATACCTGCGACCTTGAAAGTCTTGAAAAATGAATAAAATGAAACATTCTTCTCCTGGCATTGCCATCTAGTGACATCCTTTGAAAACAAAAGTCTAGCTGATATGCTCATCGGGCGTTGCTCGGGGCTGTTTGTTCCAATGACGTATATCAAAGGTAGATCCCGAATCCTATTTTTAACATCGCCACTAAGTGAAGCCAATTGAAACCATGGCAGTTCTGGGCAGGAGTGAGCCGTGTTGTTGTTAGTTGTGTGGTTTCTTTGTTTTTGACGCTTTTGGGCTCGAGGAATAATTAATCCAAAACCATTCCTCAAAGTTTCCGCGTACAACCATACAAATAGACACGAAAAAGGATCAGGAATCACTTTCCACAAGCATAAATCGAAAAGACGTACTGAAAGATGATCGAAACGAAATTGAAATTGAAACCGTGATCCAAAAACTGTTTATAAAATATTATAAAATACTTCACATCAAAGTTAACGAAAAGATAAACTTATCATTCCGTGATCGGTGTGTGAAAGAATTATTAATCAGCCATGTGTTTAGCCATGTGTTTGAATCACTTTCGGCCATGACGGTTCTTGAAGACAGACTTTCCCACTTCAAGTATGCTGGCGGGTTTCCGGGTCTATCTTTAATATACGTCATTGGTTTGTATGATGAAATTTTGCGTTATTGATGCTGAAATTAAGCTATGGTCTCTTTAATCATTATATAGTAATTTTGCTTCTATAAACGAATTTAGTTAATAAAATAATAATATGTCAAATTAAAGTTACAATAGTATATAAATAAATTTTAGCACGGTCTTTTAATTCCCTGGTCTGTGTACACGCGCAAATTCTGTTGTTGTAGTCAGCAATTGGATTGCTGTATTTTGGGAAAAAGCGATTTTAGTCCCCTCTGTTGCATGAATTCGCCTACATCTTAAACTTAACAATATAATTTAACGATCGTACAACGTAACAAACTGTCAGCTCGCAGCTGACTAGTACGTTTTCAGCAACAAATACGTAACATCAGCTGACAGTTTCAACTTTTCGTTAAGATAGTGTCGCCATCTAGTGACATCCTTTGAAAACAATTCAACTATTCGAAAAATAAGAATAACTTAAAAAATTGATATAAATACGATATAGAAAGTACCCTACTTAAAGCACAGTGACACTAACTACGTACATGGAAAATTTCGTGGAGATTCTTTGAGGATTTTCTGAGTTGTAAAAGGACAAACGTTCCAACGGACTCTGATTTATAATATATATATGGATAACCCAATCAATACAACACAGAGCGAAGGGGCTATCCATTCTAAGAAAAATCCAAAAGACAGGAATTCTAGGTGATACACCGGGATTTTATGTTAACTTGCCTTGTTAACTTGCCTCAGATTAACTTACCTCTTGTTAACTTGCCTCAAATTAAAATGATATCCATCTTCACCACCGGGGAACATCACTGGATACTTGGAATAACAAGAATATAACTCGTAAAACGATTTTCAAATATGCTGAAAAGAAGAATATAAATATTTGTTGTCTAATATTACAGTAATATTTTATACAACAATGGCGAAAACTGCATTGCATGTCAATTTACGTATTCGATTGCAGCGTTCACACGAATCTTTTCAAACACGCGCGAAATGAGAAATGAAAAGCTCGCACGTCTAAATGTTTTAAACTACTTCGCCTATGTTCTTTCCACCGCTAGAGCTATTCATCCCTTCTTAATCAAAGTTACCATTCATCCCTTCATGATCATTGTTACAAAGCATTGTCGGGAAAAACCTTGTAAGCATTCCAAGGAGCTTTACCTGTGATGCAGATGTGATTTTAAATTTCAATATTTCACTTTTACTTGCAGTTGGTTTAAATAAACAATGGAAATACCTTTGATTCTATCCACACTCACCAAAATTCACATCATTTTTAAATATAGCCTAACTTTAATTAGCAATTTTTAACAAAGGCCTAACATTAGTTAGCCATAATTTAATTTTATCCCGCTGTATTTCTTTTATGACTAACTAGATGATATACCCGGTGTTGCTCAGGCTGTTTGTTTGATGAAATTTTGCAATATCTGAATTTGAATATAAATAAGAACACATAAAAATATCTTTAATGACGTGTATATTCACTTTGGAAAAACGAAAAGAATTCTTTAAAATGGTCGCACTGGAATTTTGTGTCCAATTGGGTTTGCCCAGGAACATTCGACATTGCATCCTTAGCATTTTAGAATATCAAAGAAAGGCTGTGAATATTGAATTATTTCTGTCTATATTAAAAATACTTCATAGATGGAATATGAGAGTTGAAGAATTCTGTTAAGTTTGATTAACATCCTTCATCAACATGCAACCGTTTCAATAGAGTTGTATTCAGTCAGAGAGCGGGGAACCATATCCTGAATGCGGTTGTTTATATTGACAGTATCAGTTTTAGCAGCAAGGACTGCTCTCTCACACAATCAGTTGAGATCTTTATAATTTTCTAAGATGCTTAGAGAAACATTATCTAAGACTTATCTAAAGGAAGTACTACATTACAAAAAACATATGAAAAATAAATTTTCTCCAAGTATTAGCTCATTAGGGAAAGTACCTTCACTTTTCACCAAAAGCTAGAGAACTTGTATTCTCTTTAGAATAATTTCTTACATCTCTCTAAAGATTTTAATTAAAAATAATGATTTTTATTTATTTATTTATTTATTTATTTATTTATTACTTTTTATAAGTACCTCCCTTAAAACGTGAGTAATTAAGGCAAGCAACAATGTAACCTTTATTGTAACAAAGGAAAAAATACTGATTGCTAAAGTCCAAGATGGAAACAATGAAGATTAGACCAATTGTTTCAAATCTTAGACCAATCAGAAAGTCGAATGCCAGCCATGCACATCTCAATTTTATATATAAGATATAGTATTTTAATGATTTCCATGTAGATAAAATTAAAAAACTAAACATAAACGTAAAAAAAAAGGATGCATGGAAATCATTAAAATCAGGCCTAACTTTAATTAGCCATTTTTAACAATAGGCCTAACATTAATTAGCCATTTTTAACAAACGCCTTAACATTAATTAGTCACATTTAACAATAGGCCTAACAGCACTGAATTTTAAAACGAAATGAGCACGTGCATCGACAAAGCTTCATAACGGGCACGTGCTCCAAGCTGCCATCAACAATGCTTAAATGATAAACAAAAAGTAACACTGTATTCACTTATGACTCGTCGGTACGAATCGATTGATATGTTACATGCCCTAAGTTCATATTTTTAACATTAGTTCACGTGCCTGAAGGGGCCCACGAGTACTCATCAAAAGTTGATATATCGCAGTTGAGTTCTTCCATTTTCACGTTATCGTGCAAACGATGGCCGGCCGGACACATAAATATATTGATTATGCTTGTATTCTTATATATAGCTTTAGCTAAAGCTCATAATAAGGGCTCATTTTAGTACTTTTTGGGGGTCATTTTCTCGGATGCAGCATTTCGAAATTCGAAAAGAATGTCATATTCGTCTTGTGCTCGTCATTCCCGTTCGAATGACATATTACATGCCTTATATTGCCAATAAAAAAATATAATGGGGGGAGGGGTTTGGGCCTCAATAATCACGTGACTGTTAGACCGATTTCAATCACAAACTAATCAGGTGAGCTCAGGAAGGGTTCCTATTGAAGAGCGAAAGCAGAATTTGAAAAAGGTTAAAGCGTTCTCAAGTAATCGCAGACATACATAGAGACAGACGGACAGACAGACAGACACACAAACAGAGCGAAACCAATATATGCTTTTCAGCATATAATAAATCAGTGATTATGAGACAACAGGATAAACAAGAATGATTTTACCGCCAAAGCGGATAAAGGGAGCACATTTTCAAGTTATGGATATATTGACTTCATCAACATTTTAAAACACTTAAGAGAAATTAAATAAATATGAAAACTAAATTGTAAATTACTATTTAAGTAAGCTAATGTATAGAGAGAATGTAAACGAATAAATTTGAAGAACTGAAAGGTAAATGAAGAGGGAGTTATTCCTCATACATTTAAAAAATAAAAATTCTTTAATTTGTAAGAATTCCCACATAATGTTAAACGAAGTGAGCCTCAATTGCTGAAGCGTTGTGTGTAAGCATCTATTATTTTTTCATATTAAATTACTAAAGTGTTTCTACGTTATCGTCTACTATAGAAGCAAGCGATTAGCTACTATTAATTAGCAATATGTATAACAGTAGTGAGTTTTAGATAACATTAAGCCTAACAGCATTATGCTCTTGATACAAATAAGCTATGGATAACAATAGATCTAACAACTCGTAATGAGTTGGTTGATATATTACACGCTAAATCTTAGCATTGAAATTTCTAACAATACTATATTGTACCATTAGGGCACATGCAATAAAACCAATTCCCACTATCATTATTTTCTCGTCATATTCACTCATGACACGTTGTTACGAGGTGTTTGATATACAACCTCTGACAATTAAGTTCGGTGAATGACGTCACACCCTAATCTGTGCGAGCTTTACGCGAGTAACAATGCATGTGAATACAAGCCCAGTCATTGTTTAAGCAAGTTCACACAGGTCACGTTTGTGCGTGCAATGGTTTAGCAGATGCTCGTTTCTTCAGTTGAAGGTGTAGCGTGCGCACGTAACTGGGGATAATGGATCAAAGAGGAACACTGCCGTAATCGTGCCAACAAAGGGGTCGTATCCATAGCTCATCCACCTTATTCACCAGACTTGGCACCGGCAGAGTTTTTCTTGTTCCCACGACTGAAACGGGCCTTAAAGGGACACAGATTTGCGGACATTCCAGACATTCAAGCAAATGTGACACGTGAACTTAAAGCCATCCCTAAGGAGCTTCCAGGACTTATACACCCGATCCCAAAAGTGTATTGCCTTCCAGGGTGATTATTTTGAAGGACAATAAAGTAAATGTGGCTCTATCTGTTTTGCATTTTGTTGTGTGAAATCATTCATCGAACTTAATTGTCAGAGGTTGTATTACCTGCCATATCTTAGCATTGAAAATTCCAATGGTACTATATGATAATATGGCACCATAAAGGCACGTGCTACTAAACAATAACCATTATCATTTTTTACTCGTTATATTCACTCATGGTACGTTGTTACGAAATTATTTGATATATTACATGCCATATATTAGAATTGAAAGTTCCAATAGTACCATATGGTATCATATGGCACCATTAGGGCACGTGCTACTCAGCCAATAACCATTATCATTATTTAATCGTTATATTCAGTCATGGCACGTTGTTACGAGTTGTTTGATATATTACATGCCATATCTTAGCATTGAAAGTTCCATTTGGTACCATTAATACACGTACTACTAAACATTTCACACCAACATTATTTACGCGTTATATTCATTCATGAGACATCCTTGCACGTACACGTGCCATTAGACCAATACCTGCTATCACTAGTTACTCTTATATATTCGTTCATGATATGTTGTGACGATTTGTTTGATATATTACATGCCATATCTGGTTATAGGAAGTTTTTCAGGGGCTATCATAATGGTACGATTAAAGCACGTGCCATTATAGTACGTACTTATTCCGGCTATCTCACGTTCGTACTTTTTCGTGCTCTGTCGCATATTAATGGATTGGTGAAAACAGACTTTGAAAAAGTTAATTCGTTTTCAAGTTATGGTAATAAATACTAAGCTTCCTAGGAATAAAAAAATTCTCTTGATTTAGAGATCGAACTGCCCTTTCAACAATCGTCAAACACGTGCATCCTGCACGCGCATCATCTCATTAACGTTTAGAGCACGCGCAGAGCCGAACCCATGTATGTTCTCAACACGCGTTTTCCCGAATGCGAGGATAATTCGTGTCTTCCAGCAATTCAATACATGCACTCTTTCTATTGCAACGCAATGAATTGTGGGATTTTTTATAGACGAACGGACGGACGGACAGCTGGACAACCGATCACATAAGCACATTTCTATATATAGTAAATGTGCTAAAAATGATAAGCTGAAGCAGAGAGCTCAATGCGAATAATCCCAGGAAACAAAATCTCTTGCTATCTTTCTCAACTCATCTTCAGTGCATGGCATCTGGAAAGATTTTAAAATATATATAATTTATCTAGTAATTGCATTTTTGTAATTGCAGGAAGAAGAGTGAGAAGGCAGCCAAGACACTCAACGTCTTCATGCAGAAGTCAATGAGTCTCAAAATCTAAATGAAATGTCCAATAAATGCGAAAGGAATAACTGTGTAGAAGAACGTGAAAAACTCATTGCCCTTAAAAAAACACGGAAGCGTTTATCTCTTTCGGATCGCAAAGAGGAGGCATATAGTGTTATAAATAATACGTTATTTGAAGCAGCTATGGGCAAATGTGATGTTGAAAATGTGCCTAGTCGTACTACTCCACAATTCAGAGCAAATATGAAAGTAGTAGTGCACTGTTCTATCCTTTGTGGTCGAGAATATGCCCACTCATATTAGTACACCTCTTCACAGCAATTATGAAAGCAGTAGTTACATTGTTCTATCCTCTGGGGAATCTGCATCGACGAGTTCTTTAGTAACATCCAACCTCCTCAGAAAACCTTTTATCTTTTCCAGTACTTTCTTTGTTCCTAATTATTAACTCTCTGACGAATTGACTTGAGATCTTGTAATAATAAACTTTTGTATTATAATAAAATAAATAAAATGTTTAACATAATAATATTTTTATTTACCTTGACAAAATCATCTAGAACGTCGATCAAAGCTCTGCATAATTCGTGGAATAATTCGGAAAATGCTTGGCTCAGATTCCGAAACAGATACATAAGTATTAGTAAGAGAGATAGCCAAGTATCTCAATATAAATAGCATTCTCATACGAGATAGTATTGCTTCACGAAAGTTGGTATCATATTTTTTATAATAGATGAGACTTTCTCAAGCAACTACTCAGAATCTTTGCTCATTCGTGTAAAATTTCGAAATAAAGCTTCATCATCAGCAACCAATTTCTTGTAAAAATCATTCTGAGCTTCTTGACCACCAACATATAGTTTTCATCTCCACTACAGTGTCTTCTTTTTTTTCTACGATTCAAAGCTATTACCAATTTTGCAGCTGCCGCGACTGTTTGTAAAGACATGATGCACCAAACTGAAGTTGCCTCAATGGAATCGTTCTAGACGCACGCTACAAGGCGTAAGCGATGCGGGGAGTGAAATTCCGCATGCCACATTGTTAAAATTTGTGGCACAAAATAGTCGCACACCCCCAGAAACAGGCAACGCTAGAAAACGTGTCGTTTAGTGTTGTCTCAGTGGAATTGCGCCTTAATCATCAGAAACTACATAACCGTATGACCGCGACTGTTTTAGTCTTGCCGCATAAGCAAAGATGAGAGCAAAGAGCTTTTTTGAAATATATAAAAAATAATAAAAATACTTGCAAGGATTGTCGTTCTACTGGCGTAAGATTTACCACTATCCATCGTATAATTTTAATGTGATTTCTAAATGTTTCACGGAATTGTTCATAACCTGCATTGAATACAATATATTTTGAGATAGAGATACTACCCTCCTTATCAAAATGGATAGATACATTATACAGAGGAGTTAAAATTTGTAATATCATTACCAAATATTAAGTTTTTTCCCCTGTGCGAATGTCATTCGTACGGGTTAATCTAGTTACAGAAATCGATAAATTGCGACAAAATGGTAATAAATATTTTCTTAGACTTCTTTGGAGTTTAACATACGCAGACATTTCGTATTGCCTGAATTATTTTAAGCAACCTCCAGAGACCTTTTATATCATTTTTGTTTTAATATTTCGCGATTAAAATCATCTTAAAAAGACAAATGATAATAAGAATATTAAAAATGAAATTAGAGAATTTAATAATTGCATATTTGATCAGTGTTGCTGGTAAATAAAATAAAGTAGAGTCTGGTAATAGCAATAATTATGAACGAAAATAAACGCTATCGTGTTGCTATTACCAGACCCTACTTTATTTCATTAGAGAATTTAGCATAAAAAACATATGGAGGCAAATAAAAATGTAAAAAAAAACAAAAAAAACAAAAAAACTGAGCCTAATTTTTCGTCAGATTTTTGATATTTTTTGAGTATTTCTATGAAATTTATTTAGAATTATGTTTTTAAAATAATAATAGTCGTCGGTCGGGTGGGAGCGCTCCGTCTAAAGTGATAAAAACCCTGTTGACAAAGATTACGTCAGTCAGTAAGACCGAAGCGAGAAAAACAGAGTCGTCTCATGAGGTATTCGTAAGACTCTCACGTATCACCGAGAATGAAGCGGAATGAAAGTAGTGAGAAGCCCGACGACATGGGAAATCGCCGGGGAGCTCTAGCAGTGGCAAAGAAAAATGCCAAGGTGAGAATAGCCATATCAAATTATTAAAGGACACGGAGGCTCTAATTAAGCAAGAGACATTTTCTGTAATTTTACCGAATAAGAAACATAATTTAGTTATCTGTATATAGTGACAAGTTCTTTGCTCCAGTGAATATTTTCTTATCGTCAAATCGTGTAAGAGAATCTCCCTCGCAATGGTTAACTCTGTTGAAATTGTCTTACTTTGAAGAGGCAAGAAGTTTCGAGGCGAGTAATAAAATATTGTCCCCATTAAATAGAAAAACTGTTGGAAATTTCCCGAATGGCCTGCCGTCCACGTGGAGAGAAGTCATATCAAAAGTGGTCAAGGAATGTAAGAAAAGTTTTTCAAAAGGATTTCTGGTGATTGCGGGATACTCGTACAAAGGCAAGCTCACAATCAGAAGAGTGGACGGGATGGTTCAGGTTAACTCCCTTTAATATTAGCAGCATGTTCTTAGTCCAATTTTCCACAAGGAAATCCACGCATTGTATGGAGAGGACAAAAGCAAAGTTTGGCTGCATCAAGACAAAGCCTCCAGCCATACGTCTAACTCGACCGTTCCGTTGGATTTGGAAGATGATACTGGAATTGACGTTATACCCTTTCATGATATCCCTTATTAAGTCACCAGATGCATCCCCAATGGATTTCTGTAGAATTGGATTATTGAAACGAGCCCTTGCTCGACGCTGTCCAACAACTGAGGGTCTCTATAAAGCTGCAAACAGGAATGGAACAACATTAGCATTGCCGTTCTGCAGACAACTCTTCTGCAGTAGAAGATACGGTTCAGGATAATGGTCCACAATCAAGGTCACCAAATATGAGTTAGGTTCAAAAAGTTTCCAAACTTTTTGAACATCCTTCGTATAACATTTTCTGTGCACCAACATATTGTTGCCAGGTTGAAATAAATCACTTGTCTCTGCGCGTGTTTAAACTTGCGCGCGTCGCATTCAGGTGATCTCAGTCTTTTAAGGCGAATGATCACGGACGATGAAACATGGTGCTGTCTTTAAGCAAAAAGATAATCATCCGTATGGTAAACAAGCTGGTCCCCATAAGAACAGAATTTCCATGCTGACCGCTCCAAAGGAAAAGTCATGCTTGTGGTTGTTTTGATTTAAAAGTAATAGTCCACTACGAATTCATACCGGAAGGTCGTGCAGTTAACAAAGAAATGTACGTGGACATTCTGCGACGTTTGCGTGACGTCATTCGCCGCAAACGTTCACATCTTTGGATCTGTGATGGGAGCTCTGAAGAAGGCAGCAAACAAAGGTCTACGGCTCGCCTTCGACAAAATGTATGAACGTTGGTAAAAGTGTATAGTTGCCAGAGATCATTACTTCGAAGGCCAGAGTGCTTAAAATATACTGTGCCCTATACTTTCGTTATCCGAAGTAAATTTCGGGAACCTTTGAACCTATCTCGTAGAACATGATCGTCGATGGAGAAAGGGTTTTCTTCATAAACGTTCTCCTCCAAATCGTTACCAGAGATCGTAATCAACCTTCTTTATTTTATCATATTGTAAAGGTAAATATTAAATGTTTATAGCGAAAACATTATTTTACTATAAAAGTTAAATCATTGCATACTGAACATTTGAGAGCTAGACTTCATTGAATTTTCTTTTTTCTTATAACATTGTCGTTTATTGTTAAGCCGACTACAGCATTTACAATTAAGCTTATACTAATTAAGACTGTTATCCATGACTTTCTTTAACTACTTCTGAATTAGCTCGTTCGTCCAGCGCTTTCCACATTTATGACTTTACCACTTTGCCCATTCTTCAATTTACTCCACAGCTACTGTGGTAATCAATTAAAATTTGGTTTCATTGGTCGACAGATGTGTATGTCTGATCGGTCTTTCTCATCGGCACGCCGTTTTCTGTTTGACGTTCAACCAAACCATGTGTACAATTATTCAACATTTGTTTTCTTAATCTATTCTTAAGAATTTAATAATACTTGGATTTCTTCGTTACATTAAATTTCAATGGAAATGAATGTAGTTTAATAAATTTAATCAATTAAACCAAATTTCAGTCTCAGTGCTTCTGTCCTTTTATTTAAATACATTTTGTTATGTAAAAGTGGCATTTAAACTTGGTCCACAGCTTGTGGTTGACGGAACCATGGACATCTAGCGCTATGAGAACATCCTGCGCAATTATACGCTTCCTACGTAAGCAACATTTCGGTGAAGGACCATTGTAGGAAATATACCTTGGCTGTTACTACCTTGTTTGAAGACATGAACATAAAATACTAGATTGGCCAGCTCAAAGCACCAACCTCAATTCAATACAAGATCTTTGGTATTAATTAGAGTATTAAATTCGAGTATACAAGACATCCAGAAACACGTTATCAACAGGCAGAGATATGAAGGAGAGCGAACATACTGCTCCATACCATTAGGTATTTTAGGTAGGGTATGCCATAATATAGCAGCTATAGAGGCTGCCATTTCACAAAAGATGCACCATTGGTTCACTTCTATGATGCCCGATTTCAAATGATCATCCAGTGTATAACTGCTCCCCTTCAAATCCATCGTATTCTGTGATGAAAAAGCATTAAACATTCTCTAAAATTCTTCTTTACCTTACGTACATAGCCTACAGTTGATTTGCAATTTTAAAAAATTATCCTTAACATCACCTACGGAAAACATGCCAAGAAGTTTCTTTACGCTTTCAAAAAATAAAGTTTACACGCCTTATATTTCCTTATGCAACTTCTTTGGATACTTTCAGATATTTATTTTAAAATAGTAAACCGAGCAATAAGAATGAAGAAAATAGAGAAAAGTGCTGCTAAAAGTTGAAAACGAAAATTAAAAAAAAAAAAAGTGGTTAGATAGATAATTTTCATTAACCTTTCGTCAGATATATTATAATTTAAATTGAGAATCAGTAAATTTTTTAATCAAGGATCGATATCAATTTTTAATTCTGCATTAAAACTCACTACAGCAAATGAAATTTTGACCTTTCCCGTTCTTGGACGGTTTTTGGGCCAACACGCTCTTTATTGTAAATCCTTTGTCAGAAAAGTTCGAGGACAATTTTTTTTTATTTCTGAGTTTGCAATACTAAAAAGGAACAAATGTTGTTTTTATGTTACCTGGTATGTGTTCTTACTCGACATGAACTTGGCCATATTTCCGCGCAAACTCACTAGGTGGCAGGGTTGTGCTTAGCAACACACAATTCGGGTAGTTGTCGCATTAGTTAAGGTGACACAATGGATGCTGATTGTGAGCAAAGAGTGAACATTAAGTTCTGCGTTAATCTCGGGAAAACCCCTAGTGAAACGTGGAACATGATTAAGCAAGCATATGCAGGCGAGGCAGGCGAGACTGAAAGGAAAGCTTCATCAAGATATCGCAGACATCCAATGGGCTTACATGCATCGCAGTTGAAGATTTCTCTGCTTGCTTCCAAGACCTCCAGAAACGTTGGCAATTATGTATAGATAGCCAAGGGGACTACATGTACTTTGATAGGAGCTAGGATCATTACTTGGTAAGTGCAATTTTCTATTTTTCACGACCTTTGTCCTGGAACTTTTCTGACAAAGGATGTATATAAAAAAATGGTTACATCTGGTTATTTTAAGAATTCGACCATGGAGGTCAGAGATCTTAATCCTAACGAGATGCGACAATCCGTATATGCGAAATGGTTCGCGCAGCTTTCTTCTGCGCAGGTTAGTTGCGAGGGTGTTGCCAGATGGCGCTGTAGGTCTTAATGACGAAGCCAACGAAAAAGACAGGCCTCGAAGCGGAAAAGTCACCTGACCATCTGGGTCCGAACAACAATCCAACCTTCATTATTTTCAACAATCGGAAAAACACTCATTGTTTACATCCAAGATGGAGACAATGAAGATTGGATTGTTGTTCGGACCCAGATGATCAGGTGACTTTTCCGCTTCGAGGCCTGTCTTTCTCGTTGGCCTCGTCTTAATGATATCTGACGTCATCAAAACGTCTTCAGAGCACTGAAAGCAGACGATAACGACGACAAGGCAGAGATTTTACATATTTCGATGTTTAAAATATGACACGTCCATTAATACGGAAAATTATTTAAATTATAAATCAAAAATTAAAGAAATTAAGAAAGAAATCATAAAGAGTTCATTTCTATTTAATTAATACAAGAAGTATTGTTATTCGGCCATGCGTTAGTTACAATATGACGATACTTGCGAATGCTCTCTTGTCATTTGAACGTTTGTTACGAGATGGCGCCACGGGTATTTTTGCCATATCAAGTTTGCTATGGGAATTTTGCTTGTTGTCGCATCTCGTTAGGATTATAGTGGCTAGAAGAGTTAGGATTAAGGATATCTGATGGAGGTATTCCCTAAAAATTTTAGCTATAGACTAGTTAAAACAGATTCGAAAAAGAATTCGAAGGCCTTCCAGAGAGATGGTGTTCACGGAGAACTGACAGACAGACAGGTTCGCATCGACAGCCACTACCTTCGAGATTACATTTAATCTCGAAGGTAGTGACACAGCATCTTTCGCTACTTGATAACATATGTATAATTATTTATAATGTCATTACAGTTTTTTGTCTCAGTTTGGCTCTATAAAAATACGAATTTCTTGTTTAATCATTTTAATTTTTCTCCCACGTTCAATTTATTTAAGGAAATTTTAAGTTTTTAAATCAGAATTGAGGTTACTCGGGAGAAAAATCCATAACTTTATGAGGAAACAGTCTTCTAGCCTCCCTTCCTTAAGGATGTGTCCTCTGAACACATAAAACCCTGCTTGAGAAAGATGTTAATGGACCTTTGAGTTCAATTTTACTTGAGAGAATTTTACTTCGTAGCTATTGAATTTCCTTCCCCTCCCCCCTATTTGTACGCAATTAATGTTAATAAATGATAATTTTTATAAGCTCAAATCTTAACGCTTTACCTGAATATATAGTGTTAAGAAACTGAATGTTAGTTTTCATCGTAAAGTTATTTTAAACTGATTTTAAGCTGTATTTTAACAGAAATTCCATTTTCGAGTTTCTTTGATTAGATTTTGGCTATTCTCAGGTTAAGCCACAATGATAAAGCACAGAGGAAGACATTCAGCTCCATTGCAGGAATGTTAGTGTGTACAAATTTATGAACAAAAACATTCCAGTTAAAATCGCATTTCAACATCTATAGTAAAATATGGCCACATAAACAAAACAGCAAGAATTTCATTAATAGATATTGATAACCTGATTTCATGTTACAAGATGAAAATTTTCCACTCACTTTTCACCCCATTTGCAAGAATATAAAGACATGTTTTTCATCTGGTAGAGGACATTATTCTTTTACATTCTATGGCACCAACTATAAGGAAATACCGAGAAGTTATTTACAACATATTATCCGCGTACAAACAAGCACTAAAAAAGCTACAAATTTTAAAGAAGAGATGACACGTAGACACAATCAAAAAGTTGGGAGGACGTAAGAAAAGGAGAATCAAAATGAAAATCTACCGGAAGCTGATGACACTGAAAACCTATTCTGGTGAAGCAATTGAAGCTACGTCTAGGAATCGCGAGCGATGAGTCGACGTCATTTTGAACATCCGCCTGAAGGTCAAAAGACCCTTTTACCATTGACATAAAACGTGACAGCCGACTATTAAGGCATTCGATGGAAACGCCAAGTAATTTCTTTAGCTTCGGATGAACTTTAATCTCTTTGCAATTCCCTCTATATTCTCTAGACGCTGAACAACCCATTTATTAAGTTTCTGACAGATTTTGACATGCGTGATACATAACCTTTAAAAGAAAGTTTTTCCACCCCCCCCCCCCCCTTTTCTTTTTTCATTTCTATGCTTGGTAATGCTCGGAAAGGAGTTCGAAACATTTCGAGGATCTCAAATTCAAATTTAAACTTTTTTTTAAGTAAGAGAGGAAATTCTACTTACAGCTAATTGAATTGAGAATGAATTAATTATTGATTCATGTGGAATAAAATATGATTAATTATTAATTTAATAATTTACAATTAAAAAATTAAAGTAGCCTAGAGATGGAATAAGTAAACTCCAGATAATTGAAATGTGATATTTAATATTTTTGTTTACATTTTATCATGATTTAATAATTTGATTTAATTTGTAGCGACAACGAGGATTAACCGCCACTTTTGACTGAAGGGAAAGCTCCCAACAGGCAAAGCCATAAACTGAGTTTACGAAAAATGAAAATGAACAAATCGAAAGATAGATGACAAATATTTACTGAGTTTATGGATTACCTATTGACAAATTTTAATTATGGAGAAACGTTATCTGAGATGGTGGAATAAATCTCAAGGTTCTTCTAATGAAATGCTCTTACTCCAAAAGAAATCTTATGAATTATTAAAATGCTATGTCTTATTGAAAGCACATTTAAGAATTAGTTTTTAAACAAATAATAAATAGTTCAGATTAAACAGCTTATTTAAATTTATTAGTTTTATAGAAATGATATTGAACAATGATATTCTCATTCAATTTCAGTGCCTCGGTTACATAATGGAGTTCATAAATGGTTTACCGTTCCTTATAGTAACATTATGCCGGCTCGGTGGCGAAGAGTGCTGATTCGAATTCTGCTGTGGCAAGAAGTTTGTCTAAAAGTAGAAAACTCAATTCTAAACAGTAGCATTATGCACAACATTTGGAGCAGTATTTTCCCTTGGGGGCTCTGGAACGATTTGTGTGGACGGTAGTACCCTCAAGTTCAATTGTAGGCCATTCTATAAAAATGACGGGTCGCGGAAATGAACACACTAAACACCACAATATATGCGTTTAATGGCTTTCAGATGTGAAGCACAATTAAAGTAAGAATAAAAAGTGTGGGGTTCGTTCTCGATGGGATCTACGGACCGATTGGCGGCCAGGTTTATGGGAAACACTTAACCATAAAAAGTTTGAGAAACACTGACGTAGAGGAAAGTGGCTGCTGCCCTTATCAGTGCGCCTTTAAGGATAGCCAGATTTGGTAGAATATTCTCTTGGTGTCCGACCACAATTTATAGTCTAAACCAGTAAGATCAAAATTCCGGTGTCTTTTCATCATTGAGTGTCTTTTATGGTGCGTATGAGCTTTCCCCATGCCACTCTTCGAGGTAAAATTGGAAATACAGGAGACTCTCGCTACTCTCGCTCTCGGAAAATAGCCAGAGACTTTCATTGCGTTGTAAAAGAAACTGCATCCAGAAAAATGGTGATTTTTTCCACGAAAAAGCACACTGTCAGTTTTTAAGAATGTAAGTTCGCTGCGTCGACGGAGATGGAACACTAAGGAACAAACTCCAAAGACCCGTGATTGTGGGATAATTCCAGGGGAACATGAAGAACTGAGAAGTTCATTTTACGAGAGTCGATCATCAAATTCTTACTATCATTATAGAATTCGGTAACGGCAGTGTAGCACAAACCAATTAAAGTGGTGATTCGCCGCTATAGCACCAAATCCAAGATGGCGTAGCCCATTAGGAAAATCGAATCGCGGGATATGATACGTTTTTTGGATCTGAACCAAACATATCACAGATCAATATGTGGGCTAATATTGTAGGTGACTGGCTGATCGGACCAAACTTTCAACCAGTACGTCTTAATGACGACTTTTAAAGAGCGTTCATCATTTACACACTTACAGGCTTCTCAAGGATGTCTCCCTGAACGTTAGATTAAGAATGCTGTTCGGGAGACGCTCAGTAATCTACCAGACCAATGGATAAGTAGGAGCGGGCCAATTCCATGGTCTGCAAGGTCGCGCGATCTCAATTCTCTAGATTTCTATCTGTGAGGATATTTCAAAGCCCTCATATATGCAACGATAGAGCAAATGTGGAGACGCTACATTAGCCGTAAAGGCGCCTGTGAAACTATGCGCAACCGCTATGGGGTCTATGAAAGAGCGCGACAGTCCATGGTCCGTCATGTCCGTCTTGGTCCGTCGACGCAGTGACTTTAACTTAGGAGGTTACCACATTGTGGAATTGTACGAATTACGTATACCAATGGGTACTGTTAATTTCCATTGTTTTCATAGTAGTTGACTTTGTGTCTTTGTAGTGAAATAAAGGCGCATTCACATGTACACCAGAAAAACTGCACACGCGAGATTTTTCAGCCACTCAAGAAAATTCATGGTAGATCGAGTTCTGGCAAGTTCATTCCCATGCACACCAGAGTCATTTCTTGCAATCACACAGTTCAAATTGCGCGAGAAAATAGTTGGGAGAGAGTTTTCTGTTTGGAACAGATAAAGCAAAGCTCTCACGCAAGTGCCAGAGACTGCCCAGATTTCCGCCAATACGATCAGAGCACTCGGCTCTTCAGATTGATTGCCTATTGCAAATGACTTAGCTTGTGTGTTGCTTATTCTCACTATTGGTACTGTGTCCTTTAAGAATCTTGTGCACGAGGCATGCTGCCCTCGCTAGAATGTACCCTGCAAGCGATGCAAGCAGCACAGTGCCAGTAGTGAAACTCAAAAACTGCCGACTGAGGCAATAACTTTTCTGTTGTTTTGTGAGTTTTCAGTGTGCTTGTGTATGCGCCTTAACTCATAAAGCGAGCACTTCCGATTAAATGCTTCTGTGACCTTTATTAATTGTTTTGGTATGAGGAACCAGCCCAATAACTACTTTCCCTGTCTTAAATTCACCCAGTTTTAAATTCACCCTGTATACGAAAAAAGGGAGACCATATTGAAGGTTTATAGTAAAAAAAAAATGGTTGTTCTATTGTTCTATTATAATTATGGAATAAACAGATTTCAAATGTGGCGTGATGCTTATGTCGTTGCATGAGGCATTTAGAAGCACTAAGGAGTCTGTTCATCTATTTACATACAAGAACCCAAAATTACATTGATATTGTAATTTCTTTCTGATATTGTAATCTACGCTGAAATTATTCCGTTAATCTAATTGCTTCTAAATGTTTTTTTTTTTTCATTTACAATATTTTAGCTTAAAAATGAAATAAAGAAAAATAGAACTACTCGTATTATTCAGTTTAGAACCTCGACAAATCAAATCTCAAGTAAAATAAAATTCGAACTATCGAGGTTCGAATTAAAAGTGTACATTTATTTTTAACCGACTTCAAAAAAAGGAGTCCACGTATTTCTCAGAAACTAGAAATCGAATTGCAATAATTCTTATTTTATTGGATTAAGTATCTTTTAACTTAGGGAACAGTCCAAGTTTCATCAACATCGGTTCAGTAGTTTTCAAGATATGGACAGGTTATAGCTAGACGATAGTGAAAGTTTCATCAAAGTCGTTTGTTTTTCATACTCTGTTTAATCTTGTTGTCTATTAGTGCGGGTGATTATTCAAATTGTAGTGCAAATTATTTGGTAGGACGATTATTTGGCCATTTGGAACCGAGTACGCTTGTAAAGCTAATCAGAGCTGCTTATGAATGAAAGTCAATCAAAACCGCTTATGAAAGCTTCTAGTAGAGAAGAGGAAAAACTGATATCATTTCGATATACAGACAGGCCCTTATAGATAAAATTCAATTTGTAGGCTAATTTGTTTGCGTTAACTTCTGTTCATAGAATGATGTTACTTCGAATTATAGAGGTTTTAGCCCCGGAACGGAAGGGAATTATATACAGGGTGTCCATTATGACTAGTACCCGCAATCCTGCTCATGTTATATCTCGGTTACAAAATGCTTTATATCAGTGTGAGAAATGGTTTGCTAGATGGAGTTTAAACCTAAACGTTGATAAATGCAAAGCCATGTTCATGACAAAAAAAAGCTTAGAAAACCCCCGAATCCACTCTTCCTATCTGGTAAGGAGCTCGAGTGGGTAAAAAACTATAAAAACCTCGGAGTAGTGCAAGCTAAATTGGGGCGAGCATCTCTTATGTTATCAAGAAGGCCAAGAAGGCAAATTTTAGTCTGCTTGCTCTTCTGGGGCGTAACAGTGCTCTTGGAGTTGATAGCAAACTTTTGCTATATAAAATGGTAATCCGAACCATTCTTCTGTGTGGTATGCATGCCTGGGCTACAATTTGCAAATCCAGTTGGAATAACCTCCAAACCTTCCAAAACGTCACCTTGAGGACCATTTCCCAACTTGACAGAAGAAAAGCAACTAATACTTCCTTTGCTGCAGATTTCGGTATACCTACCATTGGAAAGCACGTCCAAGAATCGCTGAAGAAGCTGCTTCCGAAGATTAAGGACCATCCTAATCCATTGGTTGCAAATATTCTGGATCACCGGCTTATCTTTAGAAGTTCCCGCAGGTATCGCAGGCCTCGTCACATCCTGGACGTCAACTTCGATGACATCTAAAAGGCCATCTTTCCAACCTACTGGATCTACCTAGCTCTTCCGTGTACTATTGTCAATCAACAATCAACTCTATCGTCCTCATAGGAAAGGACTCCTTTTTATCCTCTGGATGACTTAACAAGGTTCATCTGGTTTCTTTCCTAATTCAGCATACTTCCTTTGGCTATTACTTGGATGAGTATGGCAGTGAAGGCATAGCTTCCGGACTGCTCGTTTTGTTTTTTCCCTGCGCTATTCGATTGTCGACTGTCGATGGAAGGGAATAGATTGAAACTTCGAATTGGAGAGATATTCGATTTATCGGTGTTCTAATGTAGGATGGACATATAGCCCACGATACGAGGTCTGTTCAAAAAATACGTAGACTGTTTGAATTGCGCGGGCCCTGTTGGTCCCAATCAAAATCGCTTGGTGTCGCCATCTTCTGACAGATCCGCTGATTACAAGGCAGTTTTTTGATTGCAAATATCAGTATTGGTTGATTAGCTACGCGGTTGTTTGTGAAGTGTGTTTTTTTTCGTTTGGCGGATTTTTAGAATGAGTGACTCGAACGAGCAAAGAGTTGCTGTGAAATTTTGTGTTAAACTCGGAAAAACTGCCACTGGACGAGTGGAAAAGGCCAGAAATGTGGACGAGAGGTGACTGGTTGTTTCATCACGACAACGCTCCAGCCCATTCAGCCCTCAGAACTCGAGAGTTTTTGGCCAAACACTCGATCACTGTTCTTCCTCACCCACCCTACTCACCTGTCCTCGCTCCTTGTGACTTCTTCTTGTTTCCCAAACTCAAAAGACCTTTGAAAGGAAGGAGATTTGAGACGATTCCTGACATAAAGGCAAATGCGACAAAGGCGCTGAAGGACATCACAAAAGAAGCGTTCCAGGACTGTTTCCAAAAGTGGAAACACCGTTGGGATAAGTGTGTGCGTCGGGGAGGAGAGTACTTTGAAGGGGACCCAGATGTGTAACTTTTGAATAAAGTATATTTTGTTTTATGACGTCAGTCTACGTATTTTTTGAACAGACCTCGTATATCAGTTGTGTCTTCGAATTTGTTTTGAAGATACGACTGTGATTCCTGAAATAATTTAAAGTAATTGCATGCATTGATGTTAATTTATAAATTAATAAATAATAATAATAATAATAATAATAATAATAATAATAATAATAATAATAATAATAATTTAATACCCTTACCCACGCTACAGAAAATAAAGCAAGAAGTTGCACAACAGCTACAAGAACACGAGCCATCTACACAAACTGACACTCAACACACAGAATCAAACACTAACATTGACATCACTAATGAACTTGTAGAACACACACTCGACAATGAACTTCACCATGATATTCATCCACAACACAACATGAATACCAAACTTATTGAAACATTAAATGACACCCTACAAAGATACCTTACAGTTTACACGGGAACAGACCCCACACAAAGACCAGGTATACCTAAAATAAACATAAACAGCAAAACAGGGGAAATTTTATCTTACATGAACACACATATCTTACCACAGTACATTGAAGAAAATCTGTCTTTAGAATACATACACCTACTTATTTACACTGGGGCTCTTACAGTTATATCCACACTGGGTAGGAAACCAATCCATAAAAACACACAAAATTCATATACCCAACAGAAACCTAAATGGCAAAAGCGGATTGAGTCTGAGATTGACGAAATCCGCAAGCAGTTAGGTAGACTTACGCAGTACACTAAAAACAACACTTCATCAAAGCAGAACAAACGCCTCAGACAATTATTTAAGAAGATTAAAACACACACCAGACATGAGCAGCACAATCAACACATTACAGAATATATGGACACATTAAAACAAAAGTTAGCTGCAAAAACACAACGCCTGAAGAGATACAAAACATGCACTCAGCGCAAACAGCAGAACAAGTTATTCGCAAACAATGAGAAGACATTCTATAAGCAGTTAAACAAAGATTATACACAGACACAAAACACTGGTCTGCCAACACAAACAGCACTCCAACATTATTGGTCGTCTCTTTGGTCTGTCTCAGTTGAACATAATAGGGAAGCTAGCTGGATCAGGGAAGAGGAGCAATTAGCATCCACACTATCAAACATGCCTTATACTGACATAACAACAGGTGAACTCTCACAAGTCATTAAACGTACTCACAATTGGAAGGCTCCAGGTGTAGATAGGATTCAGAACTTTTGGTATAAGCGCTTCACCTGTTTGCATCTGGCCCTTGCAAAACAGATTTCCAACACTTTGCAAACACCACAGACATTGCCACATTTCCTCACACAAGGAATAACATACATGGTACCAAAGTCACATAACACTACAGATCCCACACAATATAGACCTATTACATGCTTGCCTACACTTTACAAAATAATAACTGCCTGTATCGCAAACAAAATTTATACACACATAGACACAAACAACATTCTCACTGAGCAACAAAAGGGATGCCGTAGAAACCACATGGGTTGTAAGGAGCAACTCCTGATAGACAGTGTGGTCCTACGGCAAACTCACAATAAACATCGACACCTCCATGCAGCCTACATTGATTACAAAAAGGCCTTTGATAGTGTCCCACACTCATGGCTTTTATATACACTACGATTATATAAAATAAACCCTACACTTACCACTTTTTTAGAAAGTACAATGCTGCATTGGAGAACTACACTACACCTCACACTCAACAGTGAAACCATCACGACTGACAAAATACAAATAAACCGGGGCATCTTCCAGGGTGACTCACTGAGCCCACTCTGGTTTTGTCTTGCACTAAATGCACTTTCCAACAGACTGAATAGCACAACTTATGGCTACACAATTAAACATAATAAAAGCTGCCACTACACGCTCTCACACTTACTCTACATGGACGACATGAAAATCTACGCCTCCACACAAACACAATTGCACCAATTACTTGACATTACACAAACCTTTTCAAAAGACATACACATGCAGTTTGGGTTGGACAAATGCAAAACCATTCACATTGAAAATGGAGTACTCAGGGAAGGGGGCTTCACATTAGATGAACCAGATCACATTGCTGCTATGGAAAATGACGAATTTTACAAATATCTAGGATTTAAGCAAGCCAAGCTTCTGGAGCACAAACACATAAAGAATACACTTACTAAACAATATCTTCATAGGCTAGAGACAATACTTAAAACGCACTTAAATTCCAGAAATTTAATCAAGGCCATCAATGCTTATGCCACGCCAATACTCTCCTACTCCTTTGGAGTCATACAGTGGACACACACAGATCTTGAGGGACTTGAAAGGAAACAACGTAAACTGCTTACAAAGCACAGAAAGCACCATCCACACGCAGCTATTGAAAGACTCACCCTGTCTCGCTCAGAGGGAGGCAGAGGTCTTATTGACATAACAGATCTACACCAGAAACAGACTCAGTCACTCAGAGAATTCTTTCACTCTAAACAACACACATCACCATTACACAAAGCAGTCTGCATGGCTGATACAAAATACACACCTCTGAATCTGAACAGCATGCAGAACACCCATAACATTCCTACAACATGCACTAAACTTCAATCATGGCTCGGAAAGCAACTCCACGGTAGACATCCTTCTGACCTCAACCAGCCACACGTCGACAAAAAAGCGTCGAACTTTTGGTTGAGTGAAGGGAGTCTCTTTGGGGAAACTGAAGGAACCATGATTGCCATACAAGACCAGGTTATTAACACTAAAAGCTACAGAAAACATATTATCAAAGAATCGACTGACGGGTCTTGCAGGAAATGCCATATCGCAGAGGAAACCATCCAACACGTCATATCCAGTTGCAAAATACTCACGCAGACAGATTATTTGCACAGACATAACCAGGTAGCCAACATCATACATCAACATCTAGCTAAGATACACAAGCTAAGGGACATTCACACTCCTTACTATAAATATATCCCCGACACTGTCTTAGAGAACACCACACATAAACTATATTTTGACAGAGCTATAATCACTGACAGAACTATCCCTCATAACAGACCAGACATTACACTAGTAGATAAGCAAAACAAAGTGACTTACATAATTGATATCTCCATCCCCAATACACACAATTTACAAAAGACATACACTGACAAAATCACTAAATATACGGATCTTGCACACGAAATAAAACGCCTTTGGGGAGTTAACAGAGTACACATTGTTCCTATCATTCTTTCCGCCACTGGGGTTATTCCACACTCACTACACAAAAGCCTGTCAACACTAAATTTAAACCCACACTTATACAAAACCTTACAGAAAGCCACAATTCTAAACACATGTCACATAGTAAGGAAATTCCTACACTCAAACATCAATACTCCCACGAGTGGATAACTTTCCCTCCCTCGCATTTGAGTCCCTTGGGCTTTGGCCCTCTTTTGGGTCCGCCTCTGGGATTGGCTTCCGGACTTGATCCGAGTTTGGTTTCCCCAAACAATGACAATAATAATAATAATAATAAATTACTTAAAATTCTTTTTTTCACTTGAAAATGAGAATATAAGAATTTTTCTTTTATATCAATTTTTAAATACTTTTAATCAGAAATTATGAGATAAATCCTAACTTTCTTTCAAATGATTTTTCACGCAAATGCAAAGAGAATAAGAATCAATATTTTTATCTTTCTCTTCCATTAAAAATTCTGACATTTCTGACTTTCTGCATAAGCCACATAGAAACAAGTAAGAGAAGGAGAGAGAAAGATCGAGAGAGAGAAAGGCGTAGCGGAGATGATTTAATAAGAGAAAAATCAATATTGTACATTAATGCAGAAAAACTTTTACTCCCTCTGACGTCATCATTTAACGGGTAAGGAGAGAGAGAGGAATCAGAGCTGATGATCTAATGGTTAGGAGAAAGTGAAAATGAAATTGACTCTTTTCGCTCCCTTCTCTGAACTCGAGAGACGAAAACAGTTTCAGGCAACCAACGATAATACGCCCCCAATTTGCCTAACTTTTACTAGAATTACTTTTTACGTTTACTTTAACTTACCTTCTTGAAATGTTCTTCAATAAGTGAGCAATGTCTTTCTCAAGCAATAATAAATTATTCATATAAAACAGGCATTGAATAGGAAGCAATAAAATTGATATAAAGTATGAAAGTGTCTATCGGATAATTTATGCACTGCTAAACTGCAAGGCAATTAATCAGATATTTGATTAATAACTGTATCGTATTCATTTGATTTATTTGCAATCTGAAAGCATCGATGATTAAAATCCATTCACTTAATATTGCACAGCAATTTATGCTTCGTAGTGAGTCATTATTCACTATGACTCTTGACAATAGCGCTTATCAGCTCAGCAACTATTTTCTAACTGACTACAAATTTTCATTATATTTTGTTAATTTTTGACGGTATTTTTGTCCACTTGTGGCATATAAGAACAACACACAAGCTTTAAAAGTAATATTATTCATGTTCGATGCAACATTAGAAGCAAGCTTCAATAAAATCGCTTAAACGAGTAAATGTAGGAATCCTGTCTATTCTGTATTTAATTAATTTCGTCTAATATAGTCTAATTCTATAGATAGCTCTTAGATGTTCTATTTTTTAATTAGAGAATTATTTTTGCAAAAAGGCATATCACCAGTTGTTTTTTTTTCGTATAATTTCTTCTTCGCGGTGCTAACAAACGTATTTTTGTCGCTATTGTGCAATTATCATAGGTCAATTGTGCACTGTTCATAGGCGTTATGCAAAGAACCGAATACTGTTGCAAATGAAATTGTTTTTTTTTTGCTCTTACTCCTAACAATTAGCATCAAATGATTCAAAAGCAGCAGATATTTAATTCCTAAGTTAGAAATTCAAAACCGGATTTTATAATCAACTCTTTCACATCAACAGACAATGGTGATGCTCTAAAGGGGATTATACTGAAGTGATCACATGCAAAATATAAAGAAATGCACATCCATGATTTCGTCCGCCATTACGAATATACAGCAATATATATCCCTAGACTCTTTCAGCCGTGAGAATGGCAGAATATGGCGATTTAAGCGATTTTGAATACGGTAAAATAATTGGAGGTCGTGAGTTGGGTCATAGCATTTTGGAGATAGAGGCAAAGTTTGGATTTTCGCATAGGACCATTTCGAGCGTTTTACGTGACTACAAGAATTCCGACAAAACATCGAACTTAGGAACACAATGTGTTCATAAAAGGACACTGGATGACCATGACCAGCGTCTACTAGTAAGAATCGTTTTATACGATAAGCGTGCAACACTCCTGCAAGTAACATCGGAATTCAAGCTGGGGTCTCGACAAACAGCGTGAGAATTCTCATGACATGGAATTCAGGAAATGACTCACAACCTGAGTAACCTTCTGGATTGCACGGCAAAGAGATATACGCTCCGCCTGGGCTCAGAAACACCGTCCCTGGACGCATGATGAGTGGAAACGGGTAGACCGGTTTGATGTCCCGTGTTTGCGTCTGTTGCAGGCTAATGGAAGGATCCATGAGTGGGGAAAATCTCAAAGCTATGGAGCCCACGTCAATAAGGAGCTGTACAGGCTGGTGGTGATCCCTAATGATTCGGGCTGTGTCAAGTGGACTCTAACGTCTATAACCGTCTAAAAGGAGAATGTGATCTTTACATTCTTTCTGAAGGATGGCGCTTCGTTCATCTGAAGGGTTTGTCCCCTTTCAACAAGAAAACGCGTCGCCTCGCAGGTATATGACCACCAAAGTTTGGTTAGAAAAATGCTGATCTGATTTTGGGGTCTTGCCACGGTTGCGTAAATCAACAGATCTCAAGTTATCGAGCGCATCTGGGATGCCATGCAACATAGCAAATCTATTACCTAAATACAACAGAATTGCGGGTCGCTCTGCAGGAACAATGGTGTTCGCAGTTTACAATACTTTGGCAAGCTTATGGAGACTATGCCCTAAGCTTCCGTGGGAGACCGATCAACTATTAGACATGTTGCTTTTTTTGGCATTTCAGAATAAAGTAATAAGGAAGATTTTTTCTACCAACTTATTTGTTAAATATGAACTATGTCTTAGCGCGTATAAAAGAGATAAAATAATGATGTTAAGGATTCAATATAGTTTTTAAACTTAAAAACTTAAAAACGAACAAAATTCATTTTCCATGGTATACTTTTAAGAATACCCATTTATTTATGCAACCGGAAAATCACTGGTCGTCCTCGGATGAATTTTCTACTAATTTTTATACCACTCTTAAATTTGCTTATGACGAGGCGGCTGTTTGTTGAATTCACGTTGCACTTGAACACTTCGCAAAGTGCAGAACACAAAAGGATTTGACACTGTGGCGTCAAGAGATCGGTCCTCAAAACACAAGGAAACATAGGCGCCGAATCTGGGGGAGGGAGGGCATGACACTTTTGCTGAGGGGGCATACCCCCTCAATATTTTTTCTATGCGCTATATATTTTCAAATTTCTCACAGTATCTTTCTTATTTTGGGCATTCTTCTGGAAGTATATACAAAAGTCCCCCCCCCCCAAAAAAAAATTTTCTGAAGTCGGCGCCACTGCAAGGAAATTGTACCAAATCAAATTCCTGGCCTCACAAGAATAACTTCAATAACTTGTTTGGCTCTATTTCATTAAAAACCGTCAATCCTTTTTCCTAATTACAAGAGGTAGCGTTGCTGCGTGGCTTTGAATGGAACTTCTAAGCAGTCCTTTAAAACTTTGAACCTGCTCCCTATATCCAGTCATGAGCGGAATGCATTTCTTTTACAGCTTGCTTTCCTTTTCTAATAAATATTTGAAATCAATTACAATTTTTGAAAACCCTATATTCTTTTATTTGGATATATAGTATATCATTAAAGAACGTAATAAACGTTTTCGCTAGACAGAAAAATAAAAATCAAACTGCTAATAATATGAAATCTGTAATAATTTAAATGAATAGATCTTAACGTTAAACTTTAAAGCTTTATTAGATTGACAATTAAATGTAATGAATGTAGCAATTTAAACTGCATACGTACATTTATCTATTGAACACGAGAATTTCTGTGACCACGATAATAGCTTAATAAATTATTATTAAATAAGCAATTAAGAAGCTTTCTAAAGATGGACCCGATTCTATTCAGGAAGAGTTTTTTCTGCAACCCCTGACAGCGTTTCAAACAATTTTTTTAAGTAGAAAATAGCAAATAATCTATCGTGGTAATAAAAGCATTCTGCTCGTCACGTTTTTCTTTTACGCATCTTTATTATTTTCATCTGTCGTTTGAATAAAATCGTTCACGTAAAAAAAATTTCAATTTAAAATTTGAAAACGAGAAATATAGCAGCTATCGATTTTCATTAAGCAAAAAAATTCTTTTCCTCCTTTTTTTTTTTTAACTTTGCAAGGGGCTTTAACCTACAAAAAACGATTTCACCAGAAGACGGAAAAATTTCATTTTTTTGAAAACCTAAAGTAAAAAAAAAATAAAATAAAAATAAAAAATTCTAGAAGACTGATGAATAAAGGTAAAATATGCATATGCTTAATAAAAAGTCATTCCTTTATTCCATTATTTTCTTGAAAATTCAGCGTCTGTACTTCCAATTCTTTACAAATAGCCTATATTTACATATGAAGGGGAGTCAAAACATATGTTATCACGTTAACTGATAAGCTTATTATATTGGGTTTTTTTCCCTTAAGATTGTAGCATACATTGTATCCAAGAAATTCTTATTCTTAAAATATAAGAAAAGTAAGAAAAACTTTGGATTGAAATAGAAAAATAGAGGTTCACAGAATAAATCAAAAGTCTATACCTCTTCGTATCTTGGATACAAGCATAAATATGTAAATTCTACTAAAGGTCATGAGGGTGATCTTTCTGATGGTACACAAAGATTAATTTCAACCTTGCAAATTAGGACAAATCCATATCGTGTCTTCTAAATCTGAAGAGATAGAGAACAATTTTCAATTACAACCTTGTTCAGTAACAAATTCCGAAGAAAACAAAAAAATCGTTTTCCAAAATCCGACCAACCATTGCCCAAAAATTGCACTGTAGCCTCTGCAGTTGGACAATTGAGTCTTCTACTGTAGTATACTTGAAACAAGCCAGAAGCTATGGACACAATAATTATAAGAAAAGAAAAAGACACACAAAACTACTAATCAACAAAAAACATTTAATAGTAGAATTAGCCGTTTTATGTGTCTTTTTCTTTTCTTATAATATCAGTCTTCTAGTGTTTGTAGCTTATAAAGAATCATGTGATAGAAATAAAGTCATCCCAAATAGTCAGTTCAGAAGGTGTTCAATGTGAAGTCCACCTGCACCACAGCAAAAAATAACTGACCGTAATTTCACTGATACCATTACATCAAAAAAGATGGCCCCTGTTATTGCAAAGGATGGCAGCAGTCTACATGCTAAGACTGGTAGACAGAGCACATCACCTGATCACCACCTTGTTGTGTGCACAACCCGAGGCTTCACTTTCAAACGTGCCTTTCTTATTCAATTCTTGTATAAGGAAGGCGTGTGACCAGTGGAAATCTTTCGCTGTAGTCAAAAATTTACAGAGACGCCTCATTAAAACGCAGCAGACTATTTAAATACTTTACGAAGCTTCGGGACAGAAGGAACGCCCTCTATACGATCCGGAGTTCTTTCCCTCTGACTTTTTCATCTTAGTAAAGGGACATCGCTTCACCTCTAATCAAGAGGGTCGTGTTCTGGTAAAGGAATGGTTCCGGCTCCAGCTTCTTTGCCGACCGTTAGATAGGAGCACTGCTTAAACAAAACTGATATCCATGTGTAGGAGCACCCTTTCGATCACAGCTGAAAATCTGTCATACGGGTAAATGTTTTGCTATAGTCAAACTATTCAGTGCCACTATCAAACTAAATTCTGTTAGTGCATTGCAGTTTGTTTCATTCATTAATTTGAATAACCCCTAAATTACGAACGCCCATTCATCGGCAGGCAAATGGGTTAAGGTCTTACTTACATATTCAGATGAAAATTATAATATAGAAGGAACAATTGAGTGGCCCGGTACAGTAACCAGGCAAGTAACAGAATAAAAAATTTGTTAAATGCGTCTAGAAATTTCAAGTATAAGTTATGCACTGAAACAATTTTAATTCTTAGGGAAACGTTCATAAAACAGACATAGACAAGCTTAAATTAGCTGCTGCATAAACAAAGTAAGTGATAAAGGATAATATTTCTATAGGAAACGGTAAAAACCAGGTAAGTGCACTGGCCTGGTTACTACACCGCCGTTCAATTATAATCATATTCACTTCATTTCCAAGCTTACTTTGGGCAAAGCAGATCTAACAGACTCTGAACGTTACATAATTGTTGGCGCTAGAAGAGCAGGTGCAAGTCCGAAGGAAACATTAAACCGTTAGGCTTTTCACAGATCACTATTTCAAGAATGCCCGTCAAATTGCGCGATCACAACCCACAGGCATATCTTCGGATGTCCACGAGGTGTAAACGACCGGGATGAATGAAGGTTGCCTAGGCTCATAAACGACAACCAATATACCACAGTTCGCCAGCCAAAACGCTGAATCTATGCAGGGTTTTTCGGAACGAAAAATCCGTCGAACCACTGTATGGCTAAGTTAAAATAGCAGACGACCTAATGAGGTTTTCGTCCTATTGGAACAGAACAAGAATAAGCGACTCCAATGGGCAGTTGACCATTAAGATTAAAGGGAGGATAGCCTGATCTGATGAGTCCCAATTTCAATTGTTCCTAGCGTAAAGAAGGAGCCGACGTCAGCAGATGGACTCTTCCTGTCTGATGTCAAGCTGTGGAAATCTTTTCTTGGAATTGCCTGGGTTCCTTATTCCTTACCCAGAGTTGATCAAGCCTATTTGGTACCCATCGCTGACCAAATGCAGCCTCTACATGGTCACTATGTTCCCCCAGGGATCTTTCAACAGAACAATACCTATTGTCGTAATGCTCAAATTTTCAGCAAGGTTCGAAGGACACACGACAGGCTTTGAAATGATTTATTGCCTACCATATTCATCCGATCTCAGCCTAATCGACCATCTTTGGGATGAACTGACACGGGCTGTCCACCATAATCACAACGTCTACTACTATGCGCTCCCATACATCAGAGACTTTCAATAAGGAGACATGTCATTTACTTAATTTTCATGTAATACGGACTCTTAGGTGTTTCATTGGATATGTTCAGATGGCGCTGTAACGACGACGACGACGACGTCATAGTTTCGATTATAAGTTTCGCTAGATATTCAAAGTTTAGCAACGATCAAATCGAGGAGCGAAAACCATCATAGAACTTGTCAGATTGTTTTACTAAGGTATGTCTGGTCAGCGGTGTGCTGCAAAATTTTGTACCCAACGTGGTGGTGTAAAGCACCTTTCGTTCTTTAGATTTCAAACGGAGCCTGAGAGGTACGCTTATTTACAGTAAATATCTTATTTATAAATTGTTAACTTCCATAGCGCCTAACAACAATCCAACCTTCTTTTTTTCCAACAAACGAAAAAACACTGATTGTTAAAATCCGATATATTGAAAAAGCCAAAAATATATTGTCATCATAATTTTTTACTATAGTAGCTATAGAGCTTATTCATGAGCCTTACAATATGTCGGCAGCAGCTTCAGCTCCGACTTTGATTGGCGGCAGCAGCTTCAGCTCTGTCGTTGATTGGCAGCTGAAGCTATTGCCACCATGTTGTATACCAGTTTCACGCTGTGATTGGTTGCTGCGGAACGACGTCACTCTGATGAATAAGCTCTATATCGATTATTTTAAAAAACGCGCCAAAAATTTTAAAAAATCAAATTAAATCCTAAATAAGCAATTTTACCTATTATAAATTATGAAATTCATTACCTGTATTATGTTTATGATCCTTATTTTTTAATTTTAATAAAGATAGTAAAAATCCAAATAAAAATCTTTTGAAATTGATTAACGAAATTTTTCAAAAATAAACCAATTCGTGTTTTTTCATTTTATGATATTTATTACATATGCATAATTATACGTTCTTAGTTTATTTCTTAGTTTTTATATTTTTGACATTGTTAGGTGCAAAATATGGTTAACAGCCTATGGAAGAAGCGACCTCCTTACTGAAAGTTTTGAAAAATTCAGTAAAAATTACGTATACTATGTGCAGCACATTTCACAAATGAACAATTTTATAACGCCAGCAAGAGAAGCCGTCTATTAAATCAGCAGTTACCACCGTTTTTACAAGAACATGGAAAACATCAACTCATGGTGCACCATCCACTTCACAATACCAAGAACAGATCATCAATGCCCCTTTCGCTCTTTGTACATCAGAAGTGCACTATGAATCATCCCAAGATGATCCCAAAGAATCACTTCAGGAAGAAAAGACTGCAAGTGTCCATTACCATTTCTCAACACACCACCATCAAAAAAGCAGAAAAAAACAAACAGCAAGAGAACTAGCTGCCACCCCGAAAAAAGCGACTACGAATGAAGCTAAATAAATACAGAGTAAGTTTGCAAAGAGCCAGAAAACAATTAACTGAAATGCGGGCAAAGTTTATATAACAGTGTTATAATTATCTGTAGTTGATATTCGAGATTTCTGTAGTGATTACATTTTCACTGTTTGTACTTCTTCCTGATCGATTGTTTGTCTTTTATAAATTTGTACATGTGAGATTCATTAGCATTTGTATATTTCATTTATCGCATAGTTCAATTTTATCATGTTTAGATTCTGATAATGGGAATTATAAAATACACATTAGGAATTATGTTGATATTTTTGCATAATAAAGCAATATTTATAAAATCTATTTAGCAATTTACGTTTTAACAGGAATAGATGAGTTTGTACTTTTGTGAAAATTATTTTCAACACAAAATAAAATTGCTTGAAATTTAAAATGTTTTTTTTACCGTTTCCGTTTAAATATAAGATGTCCAGAAAATAATTTTAAAATTAAAAATATAAGTAAAAAAAATGTTAAACTGAAAAAAACTTTGTACAACGAAAGTTTTACTCGGCGTGTTCAGTTAAATTTCCGATTTCAATTGTTAGACATTGCAACAATGTCTAACAATTGGAATCGAAAATTTAACTGGACACGCCCAGGTTTTACTGTGACGTCAATAATGCTTTGCCTCAATATTACTAGTTACGTCATTCATGGATGGCCTGAGTGTTTCATTGCAAATGTTCAGAGGGCGCCTATTAACAGCATATTACATTTTTTCTATGGGAAAATAATGAAATGGCATGTCTCTCTATTGAAAGTCTCTGCCATACATAGACCGATATCCTACGGAATGTTTCAGGTACTTGGAGTATCAATCCCAGAAGAATTTAAACTGGCGATAATTTAAGTAACTACTTCTCATCTTTATATATAAAAGCCTAAAGTCACATTTTAATCAATTAAGCTCAGGAAGTGTCTCTATCGAATGCTGAAAATAATTTGAAAAAATTAAACCCTTCTCGAGAAATCGTCGGATATTCGTAAGGGCGGTCAGAGACATACAAACAGGGGATACATGCTTTTCAGCATATGCCAGGGGTTTTAGAGCACCCGTATCAGCCATTTTTTTAAAGATACTGATTCTAGATGTTTGAAAATTTTTTTTTATTAAACCTATAATAAAGAATTCATTGCTGGTAATTTCATTTTCCAGAACAGACTGGAATTAGTGGGAACTGGAGTCAAATTTGAAAATTCAAAAGAGAACATCGGTCACGTAATGTATCTTTGGAACGTACTGTTAAAAATAAACAAATTTTACTAAAAAAAATTTTTTTCTAATCCTCATTGTTTCTTCACAGTTAAAGAAAAATGAAAAATAACTCAGTACTTATTCATCAATTTCTTTATCATAGTTTTTTCCATAAAATTCTTTTTTTTTTTTCAAACATCCAGAATCAATATCTTTCAAAAAAAAATGAATGGCTGATACGAGTACTCTGAAACACCCTGTATAATGAGTTACTAAAATTTCTTGAGAAAAAGCTCGAAAATGTCGATTTTCTGTAAGGTGGCATTTCTAAATTCATAAAGAGCTCTATGTTCTTCTGTTTCTTGTCATTCCCATTCGAATAATATGCCAATATGCCATATCCAAATCACCCACGGGGAGGAGATTAATTTCCATGGTAATAGTCACGCACCGTTATTCCGATTTAAATGTCGTTTTAATCAGTTAAGCTCAGGAAGGGTCTCTATCGAACAGCGAAAGCAAAACTCTCCTCAAAAATTCGTAGAAATATAGACAACTGGAGAGACAGACAGACGGACAGACAGGTAGACAAACACACATAAAGAGGAAAGAATATCGGTGAGGCCTTTTAAATTATTATTAAAGCCATTTTAAGTATTTGTTTTTTATTCTGAATATTAATTAATCACCAATCTTTATTTTCCAGTTTTTGAAACGGATCCAAATCCTAGTATGATATAAATGTGCTACGAATAGAAACAAATCAAAATGTTGTCAAAACAATCCCCTTAAATACTCTATTGGGCTGAGTAGAATACCCAGATGTCGTCATGTTATGAAATGGCGCTGCCTTTGAGGCTTTACCTATGAACATCCTATGTTATTATCCGAAACTGTAGTTAAACCTTTTGCTTCCCCTTAACTTTAAATTTAAAGCAGATTATATATCTTTTACTGATTTCTGAATTTCAAATTAAAATTCTGTTATTAAAATTCAATTAAATATTATTTTTTAGTATCGTGAAGTTTTGATGCAAAATAATATAGGGAGAAATATCAAAACATAAACATTGAATATCCGCCATCTTTTGAGGGCATCGAGACCCATGGCTGCCATGGCTCTGAACTTATCCCATTGTTATACAATACATTCAAACACGCAACAACTCGTTACCATCGTTATACAATAACAAGTCGGGCAAAAACGGCGCACTTCGATGAGTAGTAGTATAGGATTGCCTTCCTCTTGCCCTCAAAAAATGGCAGCTGTACCCATCATTCAATGCGAAGATATTTTCCCCTATAGAGAAAAGATTTAATTTTGAGAGAAACAATAATTTCATTTTAAACTTCTGACCTTGCTACTGCTACAATATATATTTAATAAATACAGACTTTCTATTGTGGAAGTATAAGAATAGGAAGTATAGAATTTGGCTTTTCGCGTTATTATCTGCTAATCTGACTTCAAACATGTAAAAAAATTTCTAGCACAATGAAAACTAATTCATTTGCCGTCCACAGCATCGTCACCTCAATGTCATTTTAGAAACGTTTTCCCCACAACCCCTTTTATCTCTCCCTGCCCTTTTCGCTTTAGACTGATTTCCCCCGGAAGACAAATCGCCATTTTGTGCGCTCCCTCCCAAGGCGGACATTACTGATTAACCAGGAACACTTCCTAGGAGGATTAATCCGCATCCGACGTAATTTCCGGCGCCTTCCATTACACAGGGAAGTTCTATTACCGCCTCGTGAAAGCGATTTAATTCAATTATTTCCACCTTTAATTTCTTGCCGAAATTCATCACCGAAGGCAAATGTAATTAAGGCAGCAAACATGTGTCGTCTTCAATAACACAAGAGACAGCCAATCAAAATAAATAGAAAGTGCTCAGTGCACAAAAAGAGCGAAAACTAATAACAACATCAACAAAAATATTTAAAATAATAATGATACGTATATAATGGATATATCTGTTCTCTTAATTGTTAATCTTCAAAGGACCTACATAAGAAGAACAAAGTCACGAAATATACAGCTATTTTACGGGGGTTATTCCTCAAGAACATTGAATAAGAACTTTCATGAATAAACATTTTACAAATTTAAACACATAGGCCTGTCATGTAATAAGTAAATTACTAAATACAAATAATAATACTTCCACTGACGTGTAATCCTCCTCATTTCTCAGTCTTGAGCCCTTTTCGGCTCCGCCTTTGGTATTTCTATAATAAGGTGATAATTAGAAATATTAGAATCAACATTGTACGCACAGCCAAAAATATTATTCTGAATTGATATTTCTGAATATTTCAAATTCACTGGAAAAGCCTTATGTTTTTACATATCATGAAACTGATGTGCATCTTTACATAAAAATAACATGATTGGGAAAAACACCTATCATCAATTATTTAATGAAGTTGAAGGCTTTGAATATATGATCTGTCTAAAAAGTTCAGTCAATGATATTAGAAAACAAAGAAAACAGAAGATGAACAAAATTCCTTTGTTGACCTTCGAAGAAATCACCATTGGCAACACCTCCTAGAAAGAAAGCCTGCGCACTGAAAATTAATATATTGTTACATCATCATAAAAAGGCATTGTTAATTGCATTTCTACCAATAATAAGCCCTAAATTATGACTTCTTATGATCATGTAACAATATATGACGTTTCAGTGCAGAGGCTTTCTTTCTAGGAGGTGTTGCCACTGGCCACAGTCAATGCCATCTAGACAGAAGGCTTGCGCACAGAAATATCATGCATTGTTACATCATCATCAAACGGCCAAAATCATCATTAGGGCTTATTATTGGTAGAAATACGATTAACAATAGCCGCTTTAGTGTGATGCAACAGTGTATGACGTTTGATGATGATGGTACGTTCCTTAGAAACGATGGATCCCTGTCACACATGTCAATGAAATCTCCAGAGTTTTCCATCCATGTTTCTTCTGCTCGTTAGTCAGACTGTGCGACACAAAGCGGGAACAGGGGGTCTAGGCTGAGCTCATCGACAGTCGACTGTCGACAAGTGTCGATGGTCACGTGGTTAATGACGCATTTGTGGATTCGAGCTAGCATGAACACGACTTGTCTACACTGCCTACATAGTAGACTTGTCTATTTGTCTACAGAGTCTACAGTGAAAACTCTACACCGTCGATTTTCTAGTATAGACTTTGACCATCGACAACTGCCTTATTCTTGTCTACAATTCAAGAGCAGTCGACTATGCACTTGGAGATCGTTATTTCAGAATTTAGCAACATATTTCTTATTAAAATATTTTTTCCTTCGTTTCCGGCCTGCAGGCTAAATACACATAGCTCAACAATACACATTTTCTAAAAATATTAACAAAAACTTGTTTAAAAATATTTACATACATGAAGTAATATTAATGAAGATAGATCAACATTTGACGTTCATGCCCATTTAAATTCGCGGCGCATTAAGCCCATCCAAGCATAGTACAGTTTTACCTAAATGATGATTGCGATTGCTTCCAACATAATAAATCTCCCATGCTATAGGCTGTATTGTGATTGAATGACTCTGGCACTTAAGGAATAATTTTCTTAGCTCTACTCCCGAGATCTCAAAGGATGATGTGAAACGGAACGCCCGAGGCCAGGATTCACACAACCATGAATTGAAAGACACTATTCATAAAGTGTGGCCCAATAATCTTCCCTATGATACCGTAACTTGTTTGATTTTTATCTCGTCGAAGCACTGCTGATTTGTGATAAAATAATGGGCACTTTTACGAACTAATTGGTAAATGGTCATATTAAGAGCCAGCTATGAAGAAAATACTCCGAGTATAAGACTAAATTGAAAATTTTCCTTTCATTTGGATTTGGAATCAAGTATAGATTAAATTGTGAAAATACACTATCTGGCCATTTGTCTCCGGAAACCTCTCCAAAAGCGCATGGGAAAAGTCCGTACATGTCATACAATTTAGAAAAGTCCTTGACAAGCTTGAATACAGCTACTGTAGTCAAAATGAACAGACGACGCGAAATTAGTGTGGAGGAAAGAGGGAGATCATCGGAGACCATATACGTTTGGGCATTCGGTCCGTGAGATTTCCAACAAATTTCAGATACCCCACTCGATAGTGAGTGATGTTATTTTGAAGTGGAAGCGAGATGGGGAGGTTATAACATGCCAATACAGACCCAGTAAAGCGACGAAATTGACAGATCGCGACCGTCGATGCTTGAAACGTGCGGTGATGTCATACCGAAAGGCACAGAACTTTCGATCGGCGTCGTCTAATGATGCAAATGATCGTACCGTCCGCCGGGAGATCGTTGCACTTGGTTTTCATGGACGAGGAGCAGTTCAAAGCCAAATATCACAACCTTCTATGCGACCCGTTGATTACAGTGGTGCAAGGAACGCCGCCATTGGGCTCCAGAACAATGGAAAACAATGAGTGATTAATCCCACTACCAGTTGTGGCGATCTGATGGACGTGTGTGGGTTTTGGCGAATTCCCGTCGAACGATATTTACAGGATTGTATTTTTACGATACAATCCTGAATGCCGAAATTCTGCGTAGGTGGCATCATGGTCTGGTCATGTTTTTCGTGGCATAGCCTTGGTCCTCTTGGTTTAGTACGCGGAACCATGAATGCCGAAGTGTAACAAACATTTCTGCGCTACCGACATTGTGTGAACACTTTGGGTCCATACCAGTTTCAGCACGACAATACTCCCTGTCATATAGCAGGCGTTATTAACACCTTGTTTGAGGAAATGGGTGTAGGAAACTTGACTGGCCAGCCCAAACTCCAGACCTCAACCCCATTGAACACCTCTGTGACGAATTGGAGCGCCCAATGACAACCTCTGAGAGACAGGCCATGCCGCCCAAAAACACCACTGAGCTCTTTACCAGTTTGAAGGATGAATGGTTCAAGATTCCCGCCGACACATATCGCAAATTGGTGGAAAGTCTTCCTGGAAGGGTTGCGGATGTCGTTGCGGCAAAAGGCGGCCTAAACGATACTCTTGCGCTTATCCACATTTTTAAATTAGTTCCGTTTTTGTTTCTCTTTGATGGAGGTTCTACCTCTTTGCCATTTTTATGTTTTCAAATAACTATAAAACTGTCATTTATTTCACTGTTAAGTTTTGTGGTCCTGTCATGGTTTTTGTGGTCCCTCCAATTTTGGCTTTAACTTGTAAGCTCTAGTTTATTTGTATCTTTTTTGCTATCATATAGAATAACCGAAATGTATGCAGTACTTTTAAGAATGAATTAAGGAACTCATTAATTTGCGATGTTCCTTAAAGTTTTTTTTTTTTATTACATTTATTTTTTTTTTGTATGTAATTGAAACTCCTTTCAGATCATTTATGCCGTAAATTTCTATTCCTGAGGAGAAATTAATCCCGATTTTCTAATCTCGATATTGATGAATTTGGAAGAGAATCATTTTTTTCTTAATCAGCATTCACCTTTAAGCGATAAATGAAGAAATAACATTACCCCTCTCTGTCTATACTTGTTAAATTCGGCATCATCATCGACGAAAAAAAATTCACAATGAAAGGAGAAAAAAAATTCGTCTGTCAGATGAAATCTCGCTTCAAGTCAGACAATGTAACAGACTCTCGTTTGGCTTTTGTTCTTTTATCTTCTTCGCTTCGAATCATGGGAGCCGCTTAATGATCCTTCAGGAAAATTCATTGATTCTCCTCGAGATTGGGTGATTAGATTCGATCTTCTTTTTTTTTGTTCCTTTCTTTTTTCTCTCAATCACTTTTTTTATTTCTTCTTTCAGTTATGGCGTCGGTAAGGTCCATTTAATTTTGATGGCCACTCCATTTTTATCCCCAAAAATGGGCTTTTAGGAAATGAGAAGCTTTATACAGTCCAAGCTGCAAGTGACTGTTTCTAATGGAGACGTTCACCATGGAGACGGAAGCGGTGATGCTAATAGAGTGAGCGGTAAAACTTTACGGGGAAAAAACGGGCTAGGAAAATAAGTTTTTCCATGAACTATTAAACTTGAAAAAGTACATTTGTCATTTAAATTTTTTCTATTTCAAGTTCGCATAATTTACATATTACGGGTTTAACTGATAATTTACTTTGTCTAAGCATTATCTTTTTATTTAATTAAAATTGTAAATGTATTAAATTATTAATGTCTTTACAGACTATTAATGTTGTTTCTGTAATAAAAGCGAAATATATTGACACAAAAAACATCGTTAACAATCCATATGTATTTTACAATATGCAAATCGCAAGCTTTCGATCTATCCTCCGTTATTATTATTATTAGTTTCTTATAACAACGACTCAAAATACAGTATGAGGGACATTCTATAATTTTCTAATGAGAAAATGAGATAGATTAATCCAAGGACTAGATAATTAGAGACCAATCGCCACTATATTCGTACCAGTACTTGTGAGCGGATCACTGGTATAGGATTTCTTCTAAAACGTAATAAGAAAATCTCACAAAAATGACATTAACGTCGTGAAATGGAAACCTTACAGTGTATTGTTAAATAAAAAAATAAATGTGCATAATTTTTGACGTATTAAAGTCTTACTTTATATGAAACTATGAAACTTATTATTCACTGACTAATGGATTAGAAACATCCATAACTTTGTTTTAATCTGTTTTTATGCAAAATATGTGAGGTCATGTGATACAATTGTGTACTTATCACGTATTTAAGAAGTAGTTGAGTGAGTCTACACCTAGAATTTACTCACCATGAGGAAAAAGTAGGACCTAACTGACTGAAAAATTAGCTGGAGCCACAATTGGAACAACGAAGTAGCTGACTGGATTCTCGAAAGGCGGGATATTTTTACGTTGAAAAAAATGATCCACAGTTCTTGTCTAAAGTGTAACTATAGCTCAAAAATAATCCATCCTGAGGGACATCGCCATCGTTTAAAGTGACTTGTACGGAGATATAGGACACCCACTGTGCAACAATTGACAAATGCTATTTTTTCGGCCTATATTACTTGTAGAACAATGCGGATCCAAATTGGCGGTTGCAAATCCATTCGCCAACAGATATCTACTACGCGTTGACTGGACACGTGTGTCACGCAACTAATTAAACGTTTGAGGTACAGTCATCAACAGGAAATAATCCACACGAGTTTAATACTTAATATTACATTTCATGCTAATGTGTTGTTTTAATAGCTTTTTCAATTATAATTATTTAAATTTAATAATCTTAATAATGTTAATTCTAAATGTAATATTAAATTATTAAAAATAAATTAATATTGAAACGGTAAAACTCAGAGTAAAATTCAAGTGTGGATTATTTCCTGTTGATGACTGTACAATAATGTAAAGCTTTTATGTTGACAGTTTTATTATTTTTTTAATTCGAATACCACTGTGCTTCTTTTATCCTGTCCGTCTGCGAATGTTGCTTTATCTTTATCCTTCCACGGGCACTTGGAATATTTTTGGTGCACCTTATCCTTTTATATATTCGGTCGATCGCCATCTGTTGACATGATCTCAACTTGAATTCTGGGGGAAGCTTATGTGATCTTACAAATTATGACACGTTGTTTTCCACTGGTGGTAAGCAGAGGGTTTGGCAGAAGTCATGAAGTAATACTCCTACATTCCTTACCAAACAATTCAAAGTTTTGATGATAGTGTGTACCACAGAGTGCTGTGCCAAATCATTGTTCTAATGTTCCGAGCAGACGAATTTTGCTGGGAAATATTGTTGGAGTTAGTGTGGCGCCATCTATTGCGGGCGAAAAGAATTTTTCAATTTTATTAGGTGAAGATGAATTAAAAAAGGAATTGCGTAGGCGGATAAGAGGAGGCGGCGCAGAAAAAAGCGCAAAGGCAAAAGGCGGGAGCGGGAGTTTGAAACGAAGGGAGAAGCGAGCAGGGACCGCATACAAGAAGTTTCAACTGAAGCGATAATGGCAATTTAGCTGCTTCTAATGACGAATGTGTTAACTGTCCTAGTGAGAAAACCCGTTCAAGGGAAGACAATTCAGAATTAAGGAATGAGCTCTCTACTAGCAAAGCGAGTGTGGTGTCAGCTGTCAAGAAAGTCATTGCTTGTGTGAATGTTAATAACTTTGATATTCTCATAGACAAACGTTTGGAAGGCATTTCTCCTATTGTTGAAGTGCAGCTGTTCCAAAGAAGCGACCCTGTTCAGCGAACATCAGTTTCCCGTCGCACGCCAGAGCCTAACGTTATTGTTACCCGTACAAGATAACTCATGTGCAGCAGTTGCTACCTGTTGACCTGGAAGCACGTGAATCTTTTGCACTACGATTTCGTGCTCGGATGGAAGTGGACAACGAATGGCCATGGAACATTCTGTGGTCTGACAAAGCCCACTTCCATTTGCAAGGTTCTGTAAATAGTGTACGCAAAATTGCAGGATATGGGCGACCGAGAATCCGTTCCAGCTACAGCCATTACCTCTTCCCTCTGAAAAGGTTACTGTGTGGTGCGGAATAACGGCACCGTTTATCGTCGGTCCTTTTTGCTTCGAGGAGATCACACCTGCGGGTCCCGTTACCTGCACCGTTACTGGCAAGCGGTATGAAGCACTTTTGCGTAACCATGTCCTTCCGGCACTTCAGCAGCGTCTGTGTGTGGATCGCACAATATTTATGCAAGATGGCGCTCCTCCGCACATTGATTCTCCTGTGAAGCAGCTGCTGAGCGCTCATTTCGGAGATGCTAGGATCATAAGCCGCCATTTGCCAACAACGTGGCTGCCACGTTCCCCCGACTTAAACCCGTGTGATTTCTGGCTTTGGGGGTACCTGAAGAATGTTGTTTACAGCGGGCGGATTGAGAATCTAGCTGACTTGAAGGCAAGCATCACACACCACATCCATTGCATCAGTACAGATACCTTCCGATCTGTTGTGGAGCATGCCATTTTGCGCTTCCAATTAGTAGCGGAACAAGGCAGAGGGCATATCGAACAACTTCTGCCTTAATCATCAGTAAGATGTTTGTTCCATGAAGCTCTGTTTTTTTGGCATTATCACTGTTGTCGCTGTAAACACGTATTCTTGTTTATTCGCTAATAAATTTTTCGTAAACCACTGAACTCTATTGTTTCCTTTTGGCTAACAACATTCCTGTGTTTCACGAATCCATTTTTGGTTTTTCCCCCTGACATTACCCTGCCAGCGCTGTCTATCGGCAGATTTTAAAACCATTTTTTTTTCCTTCGCCAAACAAAATTCCATTGCCTCACGATTGTTCTGCTAAAATATCAGGCCATTCTGACGAGTAGTTTTCAAATTATCGATTTTTGAAATCGTACTTTAATTATAATCACCCTGTATAAAGATTTTCTTCGTGTTAGCAGAATTCAGACCTACAACAAGCATTGAATAACGTTTATAACGAATATGTTTTAAATAAAATAATCTTGTTATTTTACATATAGTATATGCTCTCTGTGTCATGAGTATATTTTAATTTAGCATTAATTAGCGCGCTTTGCACGTGACAGTGTGGAGCGTTTTCTACTGAAATGGAAATAGTCCCCTGATATTCAGAGTTTCAAGAAAAGGTCGGTATTCTATAGACTACCTGAACATTGTTGCCGACCAAGTCCGTCTTGGTAGCCTCATATTTATCGTGTTTTTATCCTCAATGTGACGGCTTCTTCATGGATGACAGTGTTATTATTGATCGCGCACGGTTGATTCAGAAGTGTTTAGCGAGCATGAAGATGACTTCCGCCGTTTACACTGGCCGGAACCCAAATCTGAAACCCATAGATTTTTTTCGGCATATTGGAACGACATATCCGATAGGAATATTCTTTTTCGCAAATCTGCGAGAACTAAGGAATTTCTGGTGAACGCGTGGTAAACTTTACTACCTACCTAAAAAAACAAATAAAATATTTTATCTAACAAGATACGACCTATTATGGACAATATTAATTTCCCCGTTAGTCTTCTAAGTCATTTTCTTTTACATCCTTTTATTTAACTTTTTAGATTACCTTCCTAGAGTCCTCTCTTCCATTGACTTACAAGTGCTTCAACACCTATTAACTCTATGCCAACTCGCAAATATACTGCGTTTCGGCCCAAAGGGGATCTTCTGTGCAGATGTTTCTTATTCATTGGACAGTATGTATTAATAGAAGATGCTTGCATCAGGATAAAAAAAGGGAAAAAAATAAATTCTTCATTTCAAGACAATGTCCTTGTCTGAAGCCTACGTATGGTAGTGGCCACTTACAGCACCTTGTATCAAAAAGCTGTTTACCATGAAGCAATAAAGTTTTTGCAGATATATTATAATGATAATTTCAATAGCTATTAGACAAAGAGGCTAAATACTTGTTTTCAAAAGCAAGATAAGGATTGTCAATATAAGGATTATCTTTGTATTTTTTAATTATATTTTTACTGTATTACGTAGGATGTAATTACTATTTTTGAGTATTCGCGATACTGGATACATTACGGTGCTACTTTTGAACGGAAATGTAAAAAAAAGCACGTTTGAACATAGATAATTGATCTTTAAGACCCGTTGCTGTATTTTTATCGCACTTAACAATTTTTAAATTCGGATTCTTCGTGGTAATCGATTTAAATTAAATTTTTCCAATTACCGCGCGTTCAGTTAATGGGTGATGTAACTGATAATGAGTTCAATTCGTACATTTTAACGACAACTTAACAAGTCTTTCCCAACTACCTCAATTAATCGTCATCACGTGTCCTGCCCAGTGGAGCTCGAATCTAAGTGTCGCTGTCAGTTCAGAGGGGAATTTTTCTTCTTTTAATTAAAAGCTTTCTCAGTAAAACACCTAAAAGAAAGCCCCTCGTTAGGCAAGCATTTTTAAATAAAATTACTTAAGGGCACTTTTCTGAAATGGGAAATTTCCATTTGCTTTCATCAGCAAAATATTTCCCTTTGGCGCAGTGGAAAACTGAATTTTTTTGGTCTTCATTGTACGGAGGGAGTTAATCAGTAGGTGGAAGGGAAGTGGAGGAGAATCGGGGGGATGGAAGGTGAATTTCGCGGACGGCGAAGGTAACTTCATTTCTGTTCGATTGAAGATCTTCCTTTTCTTCTTTGTTACTCGCAGAGGGGAAGGAAGGGGTCGAGTTTAGAGGTTGGCATCGGGGGTTAGAGTGATTGATGCTCCGATGTGTCATTAGGTGGCACCGCTTTTAATTAATACGGACGATAAGAGAATGGACGAGTGCCGCTAACGACGACCCAATGATCTTGTTAAGAGTCCCCTTTCTGGTCGTTCAAAGACTTAGGGAATTAAAAAAGACGGAATAATGAGAACCGAATTTTCATATATAAAATTCAGTTATTCCGCTTTCATTTCGATAATATTAAGTGATTTGTGGAATTTTAAAACAATAAAGACCAAGGAATTTATTGTTTGGAATAAAGTTATTCAGAATAAAATGAAAATTTGATAATTGTTTTCATAGGAATAGAACGCTTGGTTGCGTAACAAACCTGTTACAAGTATTATAATTATAGCCAATATTAAAATGTTACAACAAGGACCTAGAGTCACGCGTAAAAAAATTTAGTCTACTTCGACCACTTAATACGCAAACGGACCACCTTAGATAATAGAAAACCTGAAATTCCAATAGTTTTTTCTCCTCATAAACAAGCCAAATGCAATTTGTTGGCAGTTAGGATGTTGACATTCAACCAAACTACTGAATTAAAATAAACAATCGTAATTTAAACATTTTTCATTTTCTCAAATAATATAGTCTATTACTATAATATCCCCTGTGAAGTTGTTTACGAAAGAAGTATAACGTACAGATTTATTCACTTTTTAGACCACACTCTATTTTACATGAGCGGACGATTTTTCGAATTACCGAATAAAAACGTAGTGTGTCTTAAGTTAAATAAGCAAACTCTCTTTTCTAGATGTACGATCTGGAGTTTCTTTTTTTATAAAAGGTTTCAATTTTAAACCTGCTTGAAATGTAGTGAAAGTTGCGCCTGTTGGGCTGATCAACAAAAAAAAAATCAAGGATATTTAGTATGTTCATTTTGATGATAAAGTATGACAGCATCATGCCTGCATCCTCTTGGGAGGTTAGTCAGCATTTAGAAGGAAAGGGTTGTAGACGTATATTAAATATCCCTTTCTCTACGTACAATCCTTGCTTCGTCCACTGTGTGGCAGGATCTTCGATCATAAAAATAGAATGCTCGAAGGGCAGGATAAGTAAAGAAAATCAGAGATTGTATGGTTGAAAGTTTGAATAAAAGGCAAATCTGTACGATAACCTATTGAAACGATATAACATGTTCTGACGTCACAAACTGCTACACGCAAACAAAACTCCATAGACATGCAGGAAAAATTAATCTATTTAAATTTTTTTGGTGGGGCAAAAACCGAAATTGGAGCAAACCTGTATGTAAAATTTAACAGCGAATGGAAAAGCGGAAGCGCTTCAAAATTCGACTGAAAGGTTCCGTACCATCTCACAAGATCCTAGAGCGAGCTAATATAAGGGTGGTAATAATAATAATAATAATAATAATAATAATAATAATAATAATAATAAAGAGACCCTTTCTAGTTCGCTATGAAAAAAAAAAGCTATAATAAATATTAGGTTTAAAAAATGTTTTAATTTGTAATTACATTAAATAGCTTCAAAATGCCCTTCTAATAACACTTTCTGATTATATACCTTACCTTCACAGCAGATGAGCTTGCGGAGAATAAAGGATGCTGAGTGCTGCAAGTCTGTTTATTTAGATGATCAAACTCTGACTAAATTAGATGAATTCGTAATTAGGTGAATTGCAATTGATTTGAAATTCTTATAGTTTACAGCCACTGCAATTACACCACAAAGGTATCCCTGAGTATATACAGTATCTCGGAAACTTGAGATCAATAGAAGAATGAAACAAGTGATTTGTTTATTTCGAAAGCCATAAAAATCAAATACGGAAGTTTCAAAATGAGTTACAAGTGTTGTCGACAGATGGCGCTGCTCTAGTGTACTGAAAGGTGTATATTTTGAATCGATTGTTACGTAATGCAATGGCAGCTTGCAAAGGACAGTTTTCTCTGACTCTATATTGAGACTATAGCGTGCAGCGATACCTGTCGGCAACACTCGTAACTAATTTTGGAACTTCTGTATCGGACTTTTATGGCTTTTGAAATAAACATACCAGAATAAATGAAGGGATGTAGAGACCACTAATCCACAAAATATGAGGTTTTATTGCACGTATGTACAGGGTGTTGCAAAAATATACAGGACATTACTGCTGGGTAGCCTATACTCTCGCTTCAGGGGCCGCTTCATAAAATAATAATTGGGAAATTTTATTTTATTAACCTATTTACGCGGAAAAATTGGTAAAAATGGAAATTGAGACTTCATATTTTAAATTTATAAGGCATGTTCAAATGAAAGTGATTCGGGCTATAGCGCGCGAGCACGTGAGTGTGCAGACACGAGACAAACGGGTGATTGTTGACATATCGTCTGCTTGTTCTGATAAGCACTGCTGTGGGAAGTCACGTTAGGCTTATGCTCATATTTCGTTTGTGTTACAATAGACCCTCCTATTAAATTTCCGTCCAAAACCGACCAACGAGTGGTGATAATGTTTCTGACAGCTGAGGACATTCCACCGGTTGACATTCGTGCTCGGATGTTGAATGTTTATGGAGAAGCATGTGTTTCGAAAGCAACCGTGGTGCGTTGGGCCAAAATATTCCATGATGGTCGTGCGAAAACGGCTGATAAACCACGTCCGGGTCAATTGAAGACTGACATGGATAAGTCAATTCGTGAGGACAGGCGGAACAGCAAACGATCACTTGCGAAGGATCACAACGTCAGTATTAGTTCCGCATATGCTGTAGTGAAAAGCCTGGGATATGGCAAGGTCTGCTGTCAGTGAGTACCCCGAATGCTCATTGAAGAGCACAAAAGGCGGCGTTTCGGCTGCTGTTTGGATCATCTGGAATGTTACGGTCGTGAGCGTTTTTGAAGATTATCGCGGTAGATGAGACCTGGTGCCATTATTGGGAACCCTCCGGGAAGGTATCCACAATGCAGTGGAAGCATCCATCGGGAAGGTTATGCTTACGTGTTTCTTTGATTCCGACTGTCCTCTGCTTTTGGAGTTTATGGAACACAAAAACCGTATTAATGCTATCGCATAAACCAAGACACTGCAGAACTTGCGTCAAGCTGTGAAAAACAAGCGTCCTGGTAAGCTCAGTGATGGTGTGATCCTCCTCCAGGACAATGCTAGACCACATGTTGCGAGACTGGTGCAGTAAGCAATAACTAAAATGCGGTGGCAAGTTCTGCCACACCCTGCTTATTTTCATGTGTTTGGTCCTTTAAAGAAGGCACTGAAAGGTCGACGATTCGCCAGTGATGAGGAGGTTAAGGACGCTGTTCGGGCATGGTTCAGAGAGCAGAGACTTTTTTGCGGACGGTATTAGCCGATTGATGCCCCAGTGGGAGTTCTGTATTGCGGCAGGTGGAGATTTTTTTTAGGACTGCGCGTCTATAATAGTGACTATAAGCTGTTCTTCTTTCATCTAAACAAAGGTAAATATTAATATTTTCATTTAATCCGTCTCAGTGCCCTTTGAATCAGTTTCATTTGAACATGCCTTATATATTCTGTAGCATGTGAAGACAAAAAATATTTTACAAAGACATAAAAAAATTACAAAAATATAATTAAAAAGGGATTTAAAACTAATAAAATTTAAAAGATTACTAAATAACAAAGCTTGTAACAGTCCAAGTATTCTCAAGTCCACTATCCTGGCAATAATTTTCACACCTCGTAGAAACGGAGTTCATTGTTGACTCGGCACTTGTTTAAAAAGTGAAACTATGAAATGATAACGATGAAGGTTTTGAAGAATTTGAATTTTGAAATTAAGGTCCGAAAAGTCCGAAAAGCTCACAATAAAAATTTCGATGAAATGAAAATGCAGTCCAATAAATAGCCAATTATTTCAAGAAACTTAAAAATTAAACATGCTCAACTTAAACATGATAACTTAAAAATAAAAATCAATTAATTTTTAATTTTTACTTTTAATTCACTTAACATGAAAAAGAAGTAGTGACGTCTGTTCCTGGCCCGTTGCCTAGCGATTCCAAATTAGATTTTATTAAAAATTAGCTGATATACTCAGCGTTGCTCGGGCTCTTTTTTTTATGAAAGTTTGCAATATCTGAATGGGAATATACAGTAAAAATCAACAAATTAGAAAGCTTAGAATTAAAACAGTAATAATTCATATAGAAAAACCGAAAAATTTCTTTTAAAATGCTCCTAATGGATACCCCTCTAACAGTACTACCCGGTTCGTGTTGGAATGTTGTTTATAGCTGAGCGAGAATAATGTGTATGGCTTTGAAAGTGGGAGGAAATAGAATGAGAAGAAACAATACTTTGAGCAGACATTTCGTCAGCCCTGGCTATGGCTGTAGTTCTTCTATTTCCTGTGATCTGACCTTTAAAAATTCGTTTGTATATCTAAAAATTCAACAATTCCAAAATTCTCTTCTTGGGTGGCGATGGATATACATGAACGTTTGCGTCTGTGTACTCGCAATTCCAACAATTGGTAAACTTTAGGAAATGAGGAAATTAAACTGGAGCAAACTACAAACATCAGGTAAATAATATTAATTAGAACAAGTATGATTTTACCGCCAAAGCGGATAAAGGGAGCACATTTTCATGTTATAGCATCGTACATGGATATATTGAATTAATCAACATTTTAAAACACTTAAGAGAAATTAAATAAATATGAAAACTAAATTGTAAATTACTATTTAAGTAAGCTAATGTATAGAGAGAATTTAAACGAATAAACTTGAAGAACTGAAAGGTAAATGGAGAGGGAGTTATTCCTCATACGTTTAAAAAAATAAAAGTTCTTTAATTTGTAAGAATTCCCACATAAGGTTAAACGAAGTGAGCCTCAATTGCTGAAGCGTTGTGTGTAAGCATCTATTATTTTTTCATATTAAATTACTAAAGTGTTTCTACGTTATCGTCTACTATTGAAGAAGCGATTAACTACTATTAATTAGCAATATGTATAACAGTAGTGAGTTTTAGATACCATTAAGCCTAACAGCATTATGCTCTTGATACAAATAAGCTATGGATAACACTAGATCTAACAACTCGTAATGAGTTGGTTGATATATTACACGCCATATCTTCTTAGCATTGAATGATCTAACAATACTATATTGTACCATTAGGGCACATGCAACAAAACCAATTCCCACTATCATTATTTACTCGTTATATACACTCATGGCACGTTGTTACGAGTTGTTTGATATATTACAAGCCATATCTTAGCATTGAAAGTTCCAATGGCACCATATGTTACCACAT
>JAHWFO010043799.1:176754-219926 GCA_023313115.1 Rhysida immarginata
CCATATCTTAGCATTGAAAGTTCCAATGGCACCATATGTTACCACATAGCACCATTAGGGCACGCGCTACTAAACAAATAACCATTATCATTATTTACTCGTTATATTCACTCATTAGATGTTGTTACGAGTTATTTGATATATTACATGCCATATATTAGCATTGAAAGTTCCATTTGGTACCATTAAAACACGTACTACTACACATTTCACACCAACATTATTTACGCGTTATATTCATTCATGAGACATCCTTGCACGTACACGTGCCTTCATTAGGTACTCTTATATATTCGTTCATGATATGTTGTGACGATTTGTTTGATATATTACATGCCATATCTGGCTATAGGAAGTTTTCCAGGGCGTATCATAATGGTACCATTAAAGCACCTGCCATTATAGTACGTACTTATTCCGGCTACCTCACGTTCGTACTTGTTCGTGCTTTGTCCCATATTAATGGATTGGTGAAAACAGACTGTGAAAAAGTTAATTCGTTTTCAAGTTATCGTAATAAATACTAAGCTCCCTAGGAATAAAAAATTTCTCTTGATTTAGAGACTGAACTGCCCTTTCAATAATCGTCAAACACGTGCATCCTGCACGCGCACCATCTCATTAACGTTTAGAGCACGCGCAGAGCCGAACCCATGTATGTTCTCAACACGCGTTTTCCCGAATGCGAGGATAATTCGTGTCTTCCAGCAATTCAATACATGCACTCTTTCTATTGCAACGCAATGAATTGTGGGAATTGTGTCTACATACGAACGGACGGACGGACGGACAGCTGGACAAACCGATCACATAAGCACATTTCTGTATATAGAAAATGTGCTAAAAATGGATGGAAAAATTCTGCGACCTGGATTCCAGGGAGCTCGATTGTCAGGATCGACGCCTCTACCGATTGGGCTATCGCAGATACTTGAAGAGCCATGCTCTTAGTGACAACATGGTTGTTCAAGTGTCTGCGATAGCCCAATTGGTAGAGGCTTCGACCATGACAGTCGAGGTTCCTGGTTCGAATCCAGGGGCGCGTTTCTCGTCACTCCGTCGCGTTGGAAAATGAGAGGAAGTGACGTAAATTTTGACGTCATTGGCCTTGTTACGGCGCGAGTACTAAAAACACGCTTTCTCGTCAAGGTCGCGTTGGAAAAATGAGAGCCGTCGCGTCGGGAACGCGGAAAGCGCGTTGAATCACTGAGCAATCAACATGGCAGACGGTTGTCGCTTCGTTTTTCTCGAGGAAGAAGGCCTTCGGGAAGAAAGCAATGTGATCCTATTTTTGTGTGAATGATGCAGAATTCATTAGCAGAAAACTGCTAGTGAATTTATTTCCATAATCAAACAAAGGCGTCATCGATTGTTTGATCTTCGGCGTGGCTCGTCGCCACCGGAGTCCTTGGCGGCAAACGCTCCACTTTTCTCCGCAGGGCAACTATTACTTCCACCGGAGTCCTTGGCGGAAAGGAAAGGGTTTCGCAAACTGGTAAGTATTGATTGACTTGTTATTTATATTCTTTAATATATATTTTTAAGGAGGAACATATATAGTCTGAGTATATAAAGTTTAGAAAGGCTAGGTGAAATATATATATAAAAACTTTTATATCTTTTACATGTAAACCATGGGATGCCGCGAGATAACCAGAAATTGTTAAACTTTTATAAAATTTATATTTGATTTTGAAGCTGCTTGAAAAGCAAAATCTCCTTATGCATTGTTAAGTTACTCAGCTTTCATATACCCCTTTCTATATGCCCCCTACTATTTTATTTATATTTTAAGAGTCCCATCTGACTAGCAGCAGTGATGCATGCAGATATGCTTCTGGCTCCTATGAAATTTAAACAAGACAGAAATACATTCAACAAATGCTAGATAATTAGATGATGAAACTTTTATTAGCATAAGCCACAGATCTCAAATATAGAAAGTAGCTTATAGTTAGGTAAGAACATTTATGACAGACTCAGAAGATTAACAACTGATGATTTTTGTCCATTAACTCATGTTTTCTTCTCCCTTTGTTTAAATGAATGATGACAAAATTCAGCTACTGACACGAATAATTTGTTTTATCTAATGAAAAAACATTGCATTATATATTTATTAAAAAATGTATAGTATGTAATAATTAATTCCTTTCTTTTTTCAGTAGCAAACAACTTCTGAGTAGCTGCTATCAATCTGCATACACTATTTTGGATTGAAGTGTTATCTTGGGAGGACACCAGTCACCTATCAAAGCTAATTACTACTAAAGTACACCCTAAACTGAAGCTTGGTTCAGTGCCTTCAATTTTGCAAAATTTACCTATCAATATCTGAGATGTTTCAACTTCAAGATTATGTGACGAAAGAAAATTTGGATTAAGCTCTCAACACATGCTTAATGAAAGACCTCAAGAAATATCAAAAAGAGAATGATACATCTCTGCATAGCTTAGGAGATAACTGACAATTCAAATGTTAAGAATGCAGTTACAGGACAAGGCAGTTACAGCTTGTCTTTGGATTGAGAAAAATTGAAATGTTAAATATTCATTCCAATAATCCTTGCTCCAGTCTCAGTTATGCGTGATCCTCAGAGTTTCAATAAATGTATGTGAAGTTTCAGAGCACAAAATTCCCTTAAATTGCTTAAAAACTGGAAAAAAAATCATTTGATAAAGTACTCTTATAGGATGTTGAAATTCTAATAACGAGGATTCAAATAAAGTGCTTCTGTTTATAATGGAAAATAGAATTAATTTGTTGTAGGATTTTTCAATTAAAGATCATTCTCAGATGCAGTTTTTAACAAAAATTAAATTTTTAAGAAGAATTTTAGATTTATATTAAATTTTTAACTAGAGTGGCAATATAGTTTTCTTAGCAGGTTTGTTTTATATTCATTCAGTACAAGTTGCTTTGCATAAAACTAATTATGTTTGCTACATCCATGTTGCTTGTGAAGCTAATTAGCAAGTTTGATCTAAATGCTTTCACTGTAGATGCTATGCTACTGTATCTAAAAGTTAAAAAACACTATTTGAAAGATAATGAAATGATTTTAAATATTTCTCTTTGATGAAATAAACCTATTTATAATACAAAGGAGACTCAATATGTAGTCTTCGCAGGAATGATACTTCTAATATTACTGAAACTCTTTGAGTGTTAATAGTTTCAAGCATGTTTTTAAAAGTATCATGCAATTCAGGATAATATCTAATTAGTATTCTGTTATTACATTTAAGTAAGGATAAACTTGACTTTGTAGTGTCATCATTAATATCTGAAAATAATGTTGTGAACAGGAAAGCTTGTGGGGTATAATATCTTGTAGGAATTTTACAGCCATATCCAGTAGATAAGACCAGGAAATTCTTTCTAATATTTGATACATTGCATATACTGAAGTGTAAATTCAATAACTATATTACCAAACAGGAAAGGGTCTTTAGGTTTCCAAATTTTAACATCTTTGATTTACTGTTACTGGTAATTTCAAATCTCTAGATTTTATGTATAAAAAAGATTCTTTATTGAAATATGTCAAATTATTGACTCAAAAGGACTTTGTATGCTTCTTCATTGCAAAGCTGGTATCTTGAAGGTATTTGAGGAAAGAAATAGTGTTGTTCCAAATGTTTGGCTTTTAATCATTCATCATTGTTGTTGTTGTTGGATATGAAGAAAGATCTAATAACCTTTATGAAAAACTTATTAGAATTGATAGCATGCTTCAACAAGATTTCATGAGAAAAATGTGTATGGTTAAAGAATTGGAGACAAAATTATCTGTTCATCAAGCATTAAGTTTTCAAATTTTTCACTCTCTTATTCACATGTTAAATGCATTTTAGCTCTTGAAAGTGGCCATATATATGAGTATATTTGCACATGAGAAAGCTGTTATATATATTATGTAAATTCCAGAATGACAGCTTGAAGGCAAACTTGCTGTTTTTGTCAGCTTAGTGGAGCAAATTATTATACATAAACTGTGTGTAAAAGAGGGTTAAGATTTAGAAATGTTACTGTTGAGATTTTGCAATCAGGATATCTAATGAGAACATTACTTCCTTGCTGTGCTAAATTAAACTACTGTGAATCTTGAGAAGTTTTCTGGAGTTCTGCTGCAACTTTGAAATACAGGAAATTTCAGATAATGTTTTGCCTCTATTGATATACAGTTAATTAATATACAAATCTGATTATGCAGTTAAAAGAGAACTATTTGTTGAAAAAAAAAATAAGGTTGAAATTTATATTCAAAATAACCCTATTCTGCGCACGAAGTTGAATTCGAATACAAATGAAAGGGGAAGGGAGTAACCGTAATATTATTAGCCTAAATCATATGCTGTTATATTTTTTTATAACGAATATATTTATCATTAGAACTATAGTATTAACATGGAAAAGTCAGGGAGTAGGGGGTTATAATTAAATACATGTAATAATAAAGCTAGTTTATATTTTCCATTGCACATATTAAAATGACCCCGGTCTAAAAACAGAAAATCATGACTTATACAAAATTCACGTAAATTAATATTATACTTTTTAATGATTATAATTTTTTATTAATTTTAATAAATGTACTGACCGATGATAGTTGTTCTAGCGGTATTGCATTCTCCCATTCCGATGAAACAGGAAGCACGAGAAACGACTGTTTTCATGCCATATCTAACCGCACGTCTGTTTACCTACAGGGAGTGGTTAATCGCATTAGCTCGCTGTCGCGGCCACTTGCCACTCTCATACCGTCGAGGCTGCAAAAGATGATTTTCTCGTGAAACGGGGTAAGCGCGTCGGTTTCAGGGCGAGCTTGAAGCCCTCTCCGTCGCGGAGAAAATTTAAGCGCGACGGAATGACGAGAAACGTGCCCCTGGTCGCGAAATTTTTCCTTCCATTTTTCTAATTGGTAAACTGTTGTTATTGCAGTTCACACTCTGCTCTCGAGGTCTTGAAGCAAAACTGGTGCATTCATCACTTTATGTGGTCTAGCAGTCGCCGTTTCTTCTGTTGACATGTCTGCATCGTGGACGGCCGCCTGGTAACGTCGACGGCCACTGGGTCACTCGCACCTTGTTCAGTTGCGCCAGTGCGCTGGAAAAATCGATACAGCACCAAGCGAAGGTGCTGCTTTCTCTGCCGTTTTTCTACTGTTTTTCAAAAGTCTGCTAACTCTCCATTATTTCCAGTTACTGCTCATTTTTAAAGCTTTTCAAAAAAATGTTAAATTCTAATAACTATCAATTCTAAGAAAAGCACGAAGGTCATGAATTATATGAATTGTTAAAATTTCCGACACCTCAGAAAGAGGAGGATTCTCAGAGGAAGAAGACCCTTCCAGCTGTATGCTGACGACCATTATGCAAAACTTTAAATTATGATCAGGAAATTAGAAAGCCCGAAGAATATTACATTTTATAAGTGGGTGGTCTTCGATTTAAGCATGTAAGTCGTGTGTCCTCAAAATAGGTTTGTTAATGAAATTTACAAAATGACCAGTCTTGAGATTCATTTACATGTCTTAATGAACAAGTCTTACATACATTACTAGTTGATTGGCTGAACCTTGTATATTTTCTCCAATTTTTGTATTTAATGCCATATCATTTTTAGCACATTTTCGTAGAAAGTGCTTATATGATCCGTTTGTCCAGCTGTCCGTCCATCCGTCCGTCTGTAGACACAATTCCCACAATTCATTGCGTTTCAATAGATAGAGTGCATGTATTGAATTGCTGGAAAACACGAATGATCCTCCCATTCGGGAAAACGCGTGTTGAGAACATGGGTTCGGCTCTGCGCGTGCTCTAAAGGTTAATGAGATGGTGCGCGTGTTTGACGATTATTGAAAGGGGAGATCGGTCTCTAAATCAAAATACTTTTTTTATACCTAGGGAGCTTAGTATTTATTACGATAACTTGAAAGCGAATTAACTTTTTCACAGTCTGTTTTCACCAATCCATTAATAGGCGCATTCGTTTATTCGTACGATTTGCACGATGATGACGTCAATAGTGCGCCTCGTGCAATTACCGTTTAGCGCGTTCAGTGCGGTTCTGTGTCTGTGCACGATCTTTCACCGAATGGTCCTTGCGTTTTGAGCCAAACCAACAACATGGCGATGCCTCAACGACTCCTTTTTAATCACCCCAAGAGTCTAAATTTCAAATTTTTAAAGTCTTTTCCACTTTAGACTTTTTTTTAATCAGTATAAATCCTCTTCATCCAATTGAAAGCAAAATTTCGACCATCATTGACAGTGATAGAAAGCTGGAGCTTCGCTAGATTGGAGGTCGCCATTTTCAATTGTAAAACGCACGAAAAGACCCTGCTTCTACCTTCGTGCGCTTAGTTCGCGTACGGACTGCACGAAGCGCACGAGAACGAAGTGCACGGAAATCTCCGAACACCTCTCGCGGCCCACACGAGAGCTACTTCGAAGGGCTACTGCGCCCACTCAGTGCAAAAAAATCACATTGAACGAATAAACGAATGCGCCTAATATGGGACAGAGCACGAACAAGTACGAACGTGAGATAGCCGGAATAGGTACGTGCTCTAATGGCACGTGCTTTAATGGTACAATTATGATACCCCGTTAAAAATTTCCTATAAACAGACATGGCATGTAATATATCAAACAAATCGTCACAACATATCATGAACGGATATATAAGGGTAACTAGTGAGAGCAGGTATTGGTATCTAATGGCACGTGTACGTGCAAGGATGTCTCATGAATGAATATAACGCGTAAAAAATGTTAGTGTGAATTGTTTAGTAGTACGTGTTTTAATGGTACCAAATGGTATAAATGGAACTTTCAATGCTAATATATGGCATGTAATATATCAAACAACTCGTAACAACGTGCCATGAATGAAAATAACGAGCAAATAATGATAATGGTTATTGGTTTAGTTGCACGTGCCCTAATCGTGCCATATGGTGCCATATGATAACATATGGTACCATTGGAACTTTCAATGCTAAGATATGGCATGTAATATATCAAACGACTCGTAACAACGCGCCGTGAGTGAATATAACGAGTTAACTATGATAATGGTTATTGGTTTAGTACCACGTGCCCTAATGTTACAATATATTATTGTTAGAACTTTCAATGCTAAGATATGGCGTATAATATATCAATCAACTCTTTACGAGTTGTTAGATCTATTGTTGTCCATAGTTTATTTGTATCAAGAGTATAATGCTGTTAGGCTTAATGGTATCTAAAACTCATTACTGTTATACATATTGCTAATTAATAGTAGTTAATCGCTTGCTTCAATAGTAGATGATAGCGTAGAAACACTTCAGGAATTCAATATGAATAAATAATAGATGTTTACACATAACGCTTCAGCAATTGAGGCTCAGTTCGTTTAACATTATGTGGGAATTCTTACAAATTAAAGAACTTTTATTTTTTTAAATGTATGAGGAATAATTCCCTCTCCATTTACCTTTCAGTTCTGTAAGTTTATTCGTTTAATTTCTCTCTATCCATTAGCTTACTTAAATAGTAATTTACAATTTAGTTTTCATATTTATTTATTTTCGCTTAAGTGTTTTAAAATGTTTAATAATTCAATATATCCATGTACGATGCTATAACATGAAAATGTGCTCCCTTTATCCGCTTAGGCGGTACAGTCATTATTGTTTGAATTCTGTGTTGCTATCACTACTGATGAAACAAACAGAGCAGTCTATTGTTGCACAAACTTTACCTTGCATTATTCGTCATGAGATATGTATTTTGGTCTGTGCATATTGCTGTGAGATACCTCCTATCCGTATGCGCTACCATCAATTTGAATATCAATTATTATCGATAAATATTTTTTCGACACTGACCTTCTTCTTGCTTTGAAGATCAAGTGTGCAAATTTCATCAAGAGTGAAATAAAACTATAGATTTATATAAGAAAGAAACATACAAATAACTTTCATCCTTATTTATAGAAAATAAAAAATAAAATAAAAGAAGTATATTTCGTCAAGAGATAGCGCTGCTGTCATCGAATAATTTTTCCGGTATAGAACAATCAAATGAACGAAAGCGAAACGGTCGAAATCTATGGTCGAAAACGTATAGTCGTGATATGCTAACCCCATTGGGTGGCAAAAACTGTCAGTGGACAAACAAATAACAAACGGAGTAAACTAAACAGTGAAAGCGGTAAAAAAGGTGTAAAACAGCGTAATGTATCCACCATGATCTGCCTAAAACCTTTCCAGGTTCCACCTGAATAACCATGTAAAATTTCATCAAGATTTCAATAACAAATTAGTAAAATAAGCAACAGACAATAATGCCATTGAACATATATTAACATATTAACTGGTGTGGCACTACACACTTAACCCTAGTAACCTCTTTTTAGGGAGGGGTAACGAATTGTAAAGTATGCTATCCCATGAAGCGTGATATCTCCACCACGACCTGCCTAAAACCATGAAATTACCATGAAAAATTCATCAAGATTGGTCTAGCCATTTTGAAATGCATAGCGAACAGACAGACAGACATACAGAGAATTTTATATATATATAGATAGATTATATGCTGTCGTCCATAGATGACATTTCTTATGTGTTTGTAAATTATTTTTTATGTCCTGACATGCTACAGAATATAAATTTAAGATATGAAGTCTCAATTTCTATTTTTACCAATTTCGGCGTAAATGGGTTAACAAAATCAAATTTCCCAAGTATCATTTTATGAAGCGGCCCCTGAAGTGAGAGGCTAGGCTACTCAGCAGTACTGTTCTGTATATTTTTGCAAAATCCTGTATATTTCGGCTGCCACGAAGCCTTTCTCAGCGTGTACGTACAGAGTGATTCAGTCAATTAGGTACAATTCTAATGGTTTATTAAGCAGGAACTAATAAACATAGGAATATCATATAGAGCTTACAATACACATTACACATTGGAATTTCACACCTCATGAACAACATGCTAGATGTGTGCTCCATTCAACACGACGAAGCCTGAGGGTAAAGTTTTGCAGCACTGCGCCGCGCATCTCATTGTCAATCAGTGCACAAGATTCGGCGATTGCCTGACGGACCTCTTCAATTGTGTGGGGCGTGTGCTGAATACCTTCTCCTTAAGGAACTCCCAGAAAAAGAAATCACAGGGGTTAAGGTCAGGACTGGTAGGTGGCCAGCTGAATCCGTCGTTGAAGAGGTTTGGGAAACGGTTGTAGATGATCTCGTTGTTGAATTTGCCATGGAGATAATGCAGAACCTCATCCGTGGTATGGGGCCTAGCACCATCCTGCTGGAATCGCAGTGCCATGCGCCGCCTACGGAGTTCCGGAAGGAAGAATGTACGGAGCATATCCAGTTAAGTCTCTGCGGTTACGTAGCCTTCAAAAAATAAGGGCCAATGAAGCCTACATGGGACAGGGCGCACCAGATGAGGACTTTCTGTGAAAGAAGAGTGGTCTCATTTCGTGGGGGTTTTCCGTCGCTCAAAACCATATGTTTTGTCGGTTTACGTCTCCACTCAAATGAAAACAGGCTTCATGAGTAAACCACACTTTGTTCACGAGTTCAACGTCAACCTCCATCGCGTTCCCAAACTGTCTAGCAAAGTCAATACGTTTCTGACGGCACACGCGGATCAATTGCTGCATAACATGCATTTTATAGGGATACATCTGCAGTATTCTCCATACTGTTGTGTAGGGTATATTAGTCTCCACAGTCTGCGGACCGATTTTCTCGTTGGTGACTCGACTACGCTCGCACGAATCTGCTCCACGTTTTTCGGTGTGCGAGCACGAATCTTGCTCCCTCCTTTCTTCTTACTGAATTCTCTGTTTTAACTCATCCTGAGTTCTTGAACGAGTCGTGTACACTTTACTCTTGAGATAGCCCCACAAGAAAAAATCACAAACGGACAAAACTGGCGATCTAGGGGGCCAGGGAACGTTACCGAATCTTGAGATCACACGGTTAAAAACATTTTTATGGCTAACGCACGCTGTTGCTCGTTCCACTGACCTATGGTTACTAAAATGGCAAAGTGTTTACTTGCTCAAGGTCACTGTCCCACAGTGCTGCCACCTTCTCGAGGCTGCCACTACGCATTTCAAAAATTCCCGTTTTTTGGGGGGGGTCACCCTGTGCAAGGACATTTTATCGTGTTTTCATAGGAATTGCAAGAAACCGAACATGAGCATTGATACATATAAAACCTGATCATGACTAATTACTCAATTTTTAAAATGCTAATACAAGTTGTGATAGAATCCTCACACTGTAAGGTGAAATGGAAGAGTTCACTTTTTTGCGCTCAATAGGTAGGGACGTCGTAAAGATACTATACTTTATACCCTCATGCGCGATCTGTAAGCTGATTTTTTTTTCACTCAAGCCTGCTCACAATCGCTCGTTGCAACCTTTTGTTGAAGTGACAGTATTTAAGGAAATTAGAGCATTTTAAAAAAATTTCCTTACCTATCCGTACCTACTGCGCGCGATAAAGTGAACTCTTCCATTTCACCTTACAATGTGAGAACTCTAGAGTCCATAACATATTTTACAGATCAGCCCCAACAGTCTCTGAACACAAGATACACTTCTTGTTTTATTTCACCCATCACCTTAATGGATGCAAGTATTGACCTTTTTACTCCTCTCAAATCAGTACAGTGTTTACGTAGTTGTTACTACAAGAGAACCAAAACGGCTTCAACATATATCAATACAACCAACCAGTCCATTAATAAGAGTCATGTTACTATTAAAACTATGTTTCTCATATAGCAAAAGGCAAAATACTTAACAGACCCCTGAGGCTGAATGAGAAAATTGGATAAATATACTTTACTCTATGGCTTCGCTGCCATGCTTCAAAATAAGAATTCTGATTAACACTGCTCAAGCCAAAATGCACATAGGAGACTGGGAAAGCAAAAATAGAGGAGACTAATAGAAGAAAGGTGCTTGAAACCATAAACTGGATGCACACTTCTTTTCCAGGTACACCACATTAAAGAACTTCATTTTTAGGCACAAAATCAATGGTGATCCAAATGTCAAAGCTCCGGACAATATGCAGTCTCATCGTTAAACATTAAGCAACTTGTTATCTTCATCAGTGGTAGCTTGGAGCCAAGATGCCCTTTGAAACCAGGTGCAGCCTTTTATTCTCCTTGATGGGGTTTCTGATCGCTTTACCTAATACCAGAGTATTTTGAATCCTGCTACGAAACCCAAAGATTCCATGTCTGCTACCTTCTCAAGAGGAAAAATAATTAGCCAAAAAATCCTATTCCTTTTTTTCTCAATTATCCCTCATTCAGCCTCGCGGCCTTTTCAGACAATTGCAACAACATCTCAATTCATGAAGGAGTTAGTTTTTTCCGTTGTGAGAAAATTTTTGTACCGAAACAATTTACGTCATTTCCGTTAAATGTTTTTCGTAACCCACGAGCATGGATGAAAAGAGAACAACCATTCGTGGTTTACATGTATGTATGCACGGATGCATACGTATAAACATCAAATAGTTGTTCAATATACGTCCATGCTCGTGCGTTATGAAACAAATTTAACGGTAGTGACGTAAAAAAAAGAAAAATTTCTCGTAACGAAAAGAAACTAACTCCCTGTTCAATATCTAGTGAAAACAATACTTAAAATCACTGATGCCCCCTTTTTGTTCAAAAAATCACTTGCGAATTCAGCAATCGCTATAATACTAAGATTCCGTAGCCAGAGTCTCTTAAAGTTTTTCGTTTTCGCGTTTAATTTTGAATATCGCGATTTCCTATTTTGCAAGCATAGTCGTTTTAAGTGAGTAACATATTTCAATTTGGTGTAAAACTGTGAGATACAGATAGTTCCCTAGTAAGTAATTTTTTTTCCAAACAGAACGCTGCATCGAAAGAAATAGAGGCTTTGCAGTAGCAGTCTGAAAGCCTTGCAACGGGGACTTCTCTCAACCACTCGTTTTGCAGTCCTCAGTTGTCGTGCTGTTGGCCCAGGCCGGCCTGCACGTGACTCTACAGTTTCCTTTTTTAGTACTTTGAACTATCCAATAAACATGTTGAAAGTGAACAGTGGAATCTGAAGTGTGCAGGAGATTTTCCTTCGGCCGACATAAACTTCATATTGTCCAACAGTACGCCCTCGTTGAAAATCACTCAATTCTGTGGCACCAGGCGTTCGAGGCATGTTCCTTTAAGATGACAATAAGTTACTGCAAACAATACTATAAAATATAAGTGTACATTTACAGTTACTTCTATGAAAATGTGGGGTAATGTGGGGTGTCTGTTTACTTATTGGGTGTCACTGTAGCTAAGGCTCTACATCGCTCACACGCAGTTGTGGACCCTAGGACTTGGACCCTAGTACGGTACCAAAACATCAAGCGGGAGATCTCTGAAATTAACTCCTCGTCAGAAACGAATTGTTATTCGGGAAATGAGCAACAACAAAGCAGCATTAGGGCAATTCACCAAACGTCCTGATGTTAATGCCAACAAGTCAACCCTCTCCAGGATTGTGCGAGCCACAGGACATTTAAAATACAAGAAGAAGAAGTGTGCACTTATGCTGACACATACCCTTTATGAAAAAAAAAGATTAGAATTTTCCCGTAAAACAATGTAGTTGAATGACAATTGGCAAACAGTGGCCTGAAGCGCTAAAAAAATCAATCTGGACAGTCCCGATGTATGGCAGTTTTACATCTGCTCCAAGAAGACATCTGCTCCAAACATCAACAAAAAGGTAGATGTGGCATAGTTTGGGCAGCGTTTAGATGGAACGGAAAAATTGACATTGTATTTGTGAGTGGCGGAATGAATGATGAAAATTATCAAGATTTGTTGGAAGCACATCTTTTTCCATTTGGAGAAGATATTGGTGGTTTTTCATGGACATTTCAACAAAAAAATACACCACTACATTTTAGTGGTTTCTGGATAAAGATGTTCGAATAATGGACATGCCTCCTTATTCCCCGGATTTGAATTCAGTGGAGAATCTATGGGGGGTTGTTAGCCCGTGATCATACGGAGGGGGAGGGGGGCGTATGATACTGTCAACGATTTGAAGCAAGCAATTGTAACAGCTGGGAAAGAATAGAAATTTCTGTCATGAGAAAGTTAATAGAATCAAGGCCTGATAGGATTTTCAATATTATTTCAAAATCTGGTCGTTTTATACGCTACTATAAAATGTGGCTTTATACAGGGTGACCAAAAAGTCTGGTAACATGGCAGATATCTCAAAGCTGCCAGGTAGGCGAGATCTGATGAGTGCGGTTTATAGGTAATAGGGGGGGGGGGAATTCATTGCCGCACTCAAATTTGACTTTGACTCCCAAATTTAAGGTCATCCATTTGCTAACTCGAAAATATTAAAGATAGAGAAAATTTTCCGAATGGTACCCTATAGAGCAAAGCCACATTAGTCTAAAAACAATTTTTAATCACACCCTTCCCCTTGAAAGATTTTGAGAAAATGGGCGAGAAAGAATCACTCTAGGTCAGATTGGGCTGGCCAGGTTGGCTGAGGTTTCTAACACAATTGCATTGCAGTGAAGCACACCTTTGCATTGCGGAATATTTTGAAAGCACACTTAGGAAATCCTAAAGATGTCAGCCCACCTCTGGGAATCTATTTATTTCAATGTGCGAAAACATTCCAGAAAACTTTACCATCCTCTTATACCCCAGACCTGTGACAATAAAAGAAAGCACTGATCATTGTTAAAGGCTATGGTTAACGAAACAGAAAGCACTGACCATGTGATCAAAACATCAGTTACATGTTCGAAGCACGTTACGCCAAACTTAAGAACTTCGACGATAGATGAACATGAACGTGGAATTTGTCATCGATGATGCTAAAACGCGGAGTTCACGTTTCACGTTAACGTGTCACTTAAACTAACACCACTTAAAGAAAAAGCCTGAGCGCGGAAACGTCATACATTGTTACATCATCATACGAAGTCATAATTTAGAGCTTATTATTGGTCACATGCGATTAAAGATGACTTTTTATGATGATGTAAAAATGTATGAAATTTTCGCGCTCAGGCTTTGAGTAGAGGTGGTGTTGCTTAAACTCTCTAGTGTATAGAGCACGCGTTTACCGCAATGTGAGGATGATTTGTCTCTTCCAAAAATTCACTACGCCCATTCTCCTCCACAGACAAGAAAAAGTAACTTGTCTCTGCTCTCCATATTGTAACGCAATGCTTTCTACTGACAGACGGACATCTGGACAAACCGATCACAAAAGCGCTTTTCTACGAAAATGTGCTAAAAAGGGGATGATCCATGGGCGACGCGAGGCGTTGCAAGTTGGTGAGATAATTATTTAATCCTCATTCTCCTGAGAAGATGTAGCATTCAAGATATTTATATAAAACTTATTCTTTCACTCATTTTTGAAGTAACCCAGTCATCGGTGTAATAAAGATGAAAACTTTCAGTTAGCTGAAGATAATTTCTGTACACAAATGAAACGAATTCCAGATAATAGATTTGGATAAGTTCATATAAAATTATTTACATGAAAATTTCTTTCAGATACATCTGCATAAGCTCCGGATCTTATTCATAAAGCTTTAATTATATTTTTATTGCAGGTAGGTTTACTTTTCTAAAATTCATGTACAGGGTGTACATAAACTCTAGTAACACTTTCAAAATGTTTGTATGAAAAAGCTTCGAAATAGATCACTACAAGTAATACGAAATTTTAGAGTTTTTTTTAGACTACAAACTTACAAACACCTTTGTGGGAGCCTCGTGTGAGCGACAAATAGCCACACGTTAAGCCAACTCTTGATAGACACAACCCAGCATGCCCTCCGTGACTGTGGATGTCGCTTGCTCGATTCTTCCCCCCAATTCCATAACATCTTTAGGAAGAGGAGGGACATCACCCGTCTGTCATTTACTAATGTCAATAGTTTCGTAACAATGAAATTTTGAGGCATAGAGGTTTTTCTTTCATATAAAGTTTTCATAATTTCATATAAGAATTTTTTTTAACTTCAAGAATTTTCTCCTATCTGTGTTCCATAATGATTTATTTAATTACGTCCCAATTGAATTAAGTTTATTTACGTAAAATTTTGATCATCATTCACTTAGCATTTTTTATAACACCCAAGTGCTTGGAATAACTTTCCACTTTCTTCATAAAACACATTTCCCGATTATTTTGGCCAATTTTTTTTTCTATCCAATGTGCAAAGAGAAGATAAATCCCGCGTCAATTGTTTCGGGTCGGTTAGTCAATATTAATCATGCATGAGCAATGACGTTATCTGCTCGAGCTAAAACAAATTGGCATTAACAGATGATGATGTGTAATGGGGGAAAATTATGCTTCCCTCGAAGACAATTAGTCATGTCGCTTGTGACGTCACCAACGGCGCAGCTGTAGCGCCTGTCTTTTAATTAGAACAGACGCATCGCATGCAAGCCATCATTTCCGCTTCCTCTTCCTCACGTGGAGCATTTCTCTCTATCCCCTCGATTCGAGAGGGGGGAAGACTTGGAATGGAGGTTGCAAAGGTTAATTGATATTAATTCAAACTCTTTTGATTTCATTACTCACTAAATTGTGATGGTATTCTAAGATTTTGATTATTCGCAACAGGGAATAACAACCGCAGAAGGGATTTACTGGAAACAGAAGTAAACTGGAAATGCTCATTTCGCATTTTTAATAGCCGATAACGCGAAAGTAAAAGGTTTCCAATATTTACGGAGAAAGAGGCAATTTCACTGCTTTCTAAATCGATGCATTTTACGAGGGATTATAACATAACGGTTTGGGATCTGCTGACAATTAATATTAGAAATTTAATGTATTTTGTGAGGGTTTATCAACGTCAACTATGACAAGGTCAGACTAAGATATCTGGAGACTGTGGGCTAAGAAACTTTAGGAGTCTCAAGCTTAATAGCATTTGGGCTAGTCGAGACCTCACTTGATTATGGACTTTAGAGCTGCAGACCGTTCGGTCTGTAAGTATTCAGAGAGGCTCAAAAATATATACACAATGTATAAATGTATATTCAAAGATATTATCTACGGCTTTTTTCAAAGCAGAAAAATCATGTTTTCTTTTGTTGAAGTGTGCATATTTTGCAACCCTCTATATATATAGTTACACAAATCTATGGTTAAACCTCTCTAAAGTTAACCCTCAAATCATAGGCCGTGACAAATATATACAGGGCTAGCCAAAATGATGGACCCGATTTCAGAAGTTTACTCTGTGAAATCTAATAAACATATGGTATTACTTCATCACATCAAGGTAAACGTTCAAAGTTTACTTCAAACTCATCACATCACATCACACCTCAGGTGTTTTAAGTGAGCGCTTTGCGTAACCCGACACACATCAAAACGATAGTCTATCTCCTGCCAAACCTTCTGGGATTACTTTCTGTGGGGGGTTTGTATAGGATTATGTGCACGTACCACCACTACCTACAGCATTGGATGGTCTGCGTGCCGGCATCACTGCAGCCATTGCTGATATCGACTACGAAAGGTTTGGCAGGAGATACACTATCGTCTTGATGTGTGTCGGTTTGTGATGTAATGTGATGTGATGTGTTTTAACGTTTGCCTTTCGTAGTACATGTTTCATGATACCATACGTTCTTTAGATTTCACAGAGTAAACTTCTGAAATCGAGTCCTGGATCGTCCATCATTTTGACTTGCCCTGTATTACACTGCATGTCTTCCACATATTATTTTATTACTTATTTGATGAATGATTCACGTAATTCATTGATTACTTCCATAATTGTAAATGTTTAATGAAGTGAGAGTAGTAAGGAACGGTATGATTTGTTAAATACAAGGTAATCATAGAGTTACTTTTTCTCATATAATTGTTGTAGAGTTCATCTGTGCAATTACTATAGGTGAAAGAAGGAAATTTTGAATACCTTCTGTGAAAACTCCCCACTTAAACATAAAATTCTTGGATATTTTGACTACGTCTAGTAGTGATTTTTATTTTCATTAGTAATGTGGAAGAAATTTTTAAAGCAACGCCAAATAACAGGCTTATACTTACTTACTTACTAACTTTTCAAACCCGCTTGTTATCGACCTCGGTGGCTCAGTGGTTGCATGATCGCCTCTGATGCCCGAGGACGCGGGTTCAACCCCGTCCGAGGATTTTTTTCAGGGGGAAAATCACGCACTTCGGAAGGGAAGTAAAGGCGTTGGTCCCGTGTAGTCGTTTGCCGATTGCACGTTCAAGAACCCTTGCGAGGCAAAATTTGCGGCCCCTATAACGCCGTCCTGAATTGACCATAGCAGTTGAAAAGGACGTTAATATCAAACAAACCAGACCAAACCAAACCAAACCTGCTTGTCCGTTGGGTCGCGGGGGCAGCATCCTATGAGGATCTCCAGTGCTCGCGATCTTCCGGCATTAGGCGCATGTCCTCCCTGGTAATACCCAAGCGACTCGAACCCAGATTCTCAGTGTACTCTAGCCATCTGGATTTAGGCCGAACCTTTGGTCTCTTACCCACCGGCTTGGAAAATAGCAACTGCCTAGGAAGATCATTTTGCGGCCTAACCAACGCAACTGAGATCTCTCAATGCGGAGAAGTAGCGGCTCAACAGCTAAAGACTCCCTTATTGTGTTACCCTCTAAATTGTAGGGTAACACCAGGCCTATACAATTTCCATATCATACCAACACAGACTTACCCGATCTGGAATGTGTCTGCATTAAGTTCATTTTAATTTGATACAGCTATACAGGGTGGTTTTGAAAAGGATGTCGTGAGATACCTAGCAATGCTCTGCACCTTAAAATAAACACAAGTTTCCTCATACGTTTGGTCGAAATTGCATTCCTTAAAAAAGTAAACAGCTCGTGAAGTTTGCTAAAACTCCACCCATAACATGAAAAAAATAAAAACCACCACGTGTTCCATTAACAGGTTTCTGCGAACTACCTGCGAACTAATGTGTTGGCCCTAAATTCAACCACTCTCACAGGAAAGCCAAATTAATGTAGCGGTTTAATGGTTTGAAGAGTCCCATAAATTAGGAAACATTGTAAATTACGTGTAATTTTTATTCGGAAAAAACGTGAGGGTGATTGAGTTTAGGGCCAACATTACTGCACAGGTAGATTCCAGAAACCTATTAATGAAACACGTGGTGGTGTTTACTTTTTTCATGCGCTTTTGTTCACGTTGTGGGCGGAGTTTAACCAAACTTCACGAGCTGTTTACTCCTTTAAGGAATGCAATTTCGACAAAACGTACGAAGAAACTTGTGCTTATTTTAAGGTGCATAACATCGCTAGGAATCTCACGACATCCTTTTCAAAAGCGCCCTGTATTACGTATTATTTTAAAACAGTATACCCCCACGTATTCAAAATTATGTAATTGTAATATTTTAAAAAGTCCCAGAATACAGAAACCACGTTTTCGAAATACAGGGTGATCCAAAAGCCAGGGAAAACTTTAAAACTCAGAGAATGCAGATAAAAAGATTTTGTTTTCACAGAATCGATTGAAATGAAGTCGGGTTTTTTTTAGGAATTGTTCGGTTTTTTGACCAACAGATAGCGTATGTCAGGTTACAGATATCAGTTTATGCACATTTTTAGACGGTGTAGAAAGAACAGCACTCGGAAGCAGATAGCGATAGTTCCGTCTTACCAGTCATGATTGCTGCTCGCAAATCATAGAGAAGGAGGTTCCAATTGTTGATGGTGATAAGAGGAAAGGCCTTCTGAGTGGTCGATTTAAGAAATTCATTTCGTAAGTAACGTTATTGATAATACATGCTTAAATTAATAAAATTATTAAATTGATAATTTTTTATTGTAATCTTCACCATTGATTAATGATTTCTGGATATTATTAGAGATTTCTAACTTTTTTTATTCCTGGAATATATGGTGGTTCCAGTTTAAATTTACGGGTAACCACGGCATATAGGATATTCAGGGTAACAAAGTGGGCGGAAGTTCAGGGTCGCGCATAGCCCTGCATAATTCTTCGAATTTAGCCATTAGTATTATGACGGGTAACTTTAAAATACAAGTATCATAGGCTTTACCTGCTAGATAATAGAAATATAGCCGGCCACTCGAACTGAGAAGGCAAATCCTCTGTAAATTAAGTTGGTTGCAACTTTGATCTTTATAATAAGACCATATTATGAACGTATAATTCATATTAGATATCACTTAAGTTCTTATAATTATGATGATTTCTCTCTATTTCAAAGTGTTTTAGGCCTTTCACTGGTTATCTGAGCGAAATAATTCCGTAACAAGATACTCAATGCAAGGTTTTAAAAGATAAGTTATCAAAGAAAACTCCAGACCTGCTGTTTTCTATTAATGGGCACTTTCATGTCTTACTTACATTTATTCCATATTAAAAAAGATTATTAAGCATTGGGGTGTGTGAAAGTTTATCATAGGACAATTTTTGAGCACCAATTTTTGAGCACCAATTTTTGAGCACCAATTACGTACTAGCCCTCTGTAAAATAGTGCGATTTCGCCCTTCAAATTTCATATATTAGGTGTTTCCTATGTTTATTGTAGACACGTTAAACAGCATGACATAGTACTTACAGGAAGGTTCAGAGAGCGCTTCTCTCAATGCATTTGCATATGCCCTGTAATAGTATCATTTGATATCATATCGCTATTAAATTCATTCAGAAATTAGCAAGATAATCTTCCTGCTCTTTACGTATTTAATTTCCACGTACGTAAATTTGTGAAGGATTCAAATTCAATATGTAGAAAAAATAAATTTTCATGGTTATTTTTTCCCACTAAGTGAGCTGATACAGTCAATTACTTTAAACCAGACTATCCTTTGATCATCTTCTATAAAAAATATTATTATTAACAGACCCCCCCCCCTCAAAAAAGGTCACTATTGCGGACCCAGGGAAGGGTTTAGTTTGTTGTAATTAATCATCCGGTTAGTTTCACGCTGACAAAGAAGGCAATGCCGTCGAAAGATACACATGTAGTCTTGTATTAAACTTATGGAATGTGTTTTCCTTGTTTCTTATGTTATCTGGCTTCTTTATATTTTTCATCTTTGCAAAAACTTTTTCTATCCTTCAAATTAACACACAGAAACACATATACTAAGTTTATAAAATTATTCTACCATTTCCTTGTGTCTACTTGTAAGAAAATTATGGCGAATATAAGCTGATTTTCTTTAATTAATATATTGTAGATTTGAATGTTCTTCGATCGATAATTTTATTATGCCTTCAAATTATAGATTTCAGAAAAAGAAGGGAATTCAACGCAAAATCAACTCTTTGGTTTTTCCTTGAGGATTATGCCCTATTGTATTTTTAAAAGATAATGATTCATTCCATTCTAGAATGTATATGATATTTTGCATAAAATTATAAGTTTCTTAAATTTCTATATATTTTAAAAAATCTTTAGATATTCTCCCGTTATCCATATTTAAGAATTAATTTTTTAATTTACACGGTTTTACGTTTAAATTCAAGTTACCATTGTATTTCCCCGAATTTTTCGCTTCAAAAGACTTTAAGAATTTAAATATTTTAAAATCATGAAAAAGTATAATAGAAGCATTACAATTACAATAAAACCTCAACAAAATTAGGAATTCGGTAATTAAAATTATTCTTCTCTCAACGTTTTATGCAATATATACGTAATAGGTGCATAACTAACAAAAAATAACAAACGGCTCTGAAGGGTCTAATCCTCGGTAATGGCGTCGATAACTGTCTCCTCCATCTGTCAACTGTGAAAGGTGGTTGACCTCTTGTGGCCATTTCATTACATCTGGAAAATTTAATTTCTCTAGCAGCCATTTAACACAGTTGCAGGTTGGAGGCCTTTAGTAAATCAGGGGAAAGGGTCACAGTCGGTCAATGTGGCACGACGTCGACGATGGCAAGGAAGAAGTAATGTCAGCGAGGGGAAAGGAACTTGAAAACAATCACCACTTTCTGCTGAGTGCAATGCCTCAATTACTTTTACGAAATCTCCAAACAAGATAGTTAGTCAACACCAGATGGTTTACATTGATTTCCTCTCTGAAACATAGTAGCTGTCATAATATCTCTAAATCATCGTTACTTTACATTGTTAGATATTTTATTTCATTAAAGTATGTAAAGCAATTATGTAATGTTTGAATGCAAGTTTGTTTGTTTTTTTCTTCTGTTGACAAGATGAAACTTTTTTTCATGTTCTTCTTTATATTAGTGTTTAACCATCCTGATAGACTAGCCAGTTGTAGAATAAATTCATTGCTCCAATCCATATTTCTATTCCACATGTTTATATATGTTATCAGTTTACTCAATATGATAAATAATTAATAATAAATTTTTATTTCTTTATCAGAGTGTTGCAGATAACTACAAGGCAGTATAACGGGAAGCCTACCCGTTCTATTGCAGGGGCCGGCTCGAGACATCAAATGATAATTGGGTAACTTTAATTTGTTAAACTTGTTTGTTTGACAAAGGGCATGGCCAATTAAGCCAAGATGAATGTCCTCCACAGCTAGAGGGGACCAACAAACAAACCAAAAATTCAACAGAGGAGAATAGTAAAAAATAGCGTTTCACACTTTTATTATTATTACTTTTGGTCGTCACGGGCTAACCCGGGTTGCGTCTGGTAGCGGACACACGGCCAAAGCTATGAGACGCAGCAGACCAGTTTGCTCTACTACTGAGAAAGTGTCACCTGGGAACAAGAACGACAAAAACATGACAGTTTTGACGTTCACTCCCCCTCCCCGACTGTGGAAACTAGTGGCTGCTGCAGGCCACCTTCATCTCCCTCCATTCTGCCAATCGACCTAGCCGGCCCCTGCAATAGAGCGGGTAGGCTGCACGTTATACTGCCCTGTAGTTATCTGCAACAAAAAAAACGCTCCCTCACTCGATGTTGCTATATTTTAAATGAGCGTTTACTACTTTCGCCACTAGGTGTCTGATATCGTTTAGTTCAGTCAGAAAATTATCTAAATGTTTAACCAATAAAATCATACCATCCTATTTTCTTCCGTACGGACTATTTTTCTAAAACATTTTAAAGTCAACAATAACAAAGCAATAAATATTGTTCACAATCATTATCCAAAAGTCAATTGAGAAGAAATATCTAAATTTTATCTTTAGATTGCAGTGTCGTGCACTTGTAATCAAAACACAGCAAAAAAACTGACATGCTAATCGATATCAGACCCGTAGTGGCAAAAGTAGTAAACGCTCATTTACAAATATAGCAGCACAGAGTGAGGGAGCGTTTTTTTTTGTCCATGACTGTACAAAGAAGGCACATCCAAATTTTTGCCAATCCCTCTCCATTACAATTAAATCTTTGATCTTATTTATAAAATTTTTCCATTCCATATTAATAATTTCCGTGTCCCTTGATATCGCTAATCTATGTACTAACATCTCTGTTCTTGACACCTTAAATCAAAATGAAGACATCAGGAATAATTGACAATGGTAATACGAGGGTTGGGGCAGAAGTTAAGGCAACTACTTTTTGTGAGAATTCGAGCGTGGATAGAAAATGTGAAATATACAGATGAAAGGACAAGGAATGGACAAAATATACGGACATATAACAAGGTTTTGCTCCTCATGTTTATTAATGTAACGTTTATGTGCGGTGGAAGTTAAACAAGAATACAGAAATGAGGAGAAAATAAATATTTTAATGATTTCCAAAATATAGAGTACAACATCACAAATGAAAGTTTAGCTTCACTGAAGTTACTCGTTCAGCGAAGAACTGAATACGGCTTGTAGCAGAGTTTAATAACTAAGATGCAATGGCTCAATGGAAAACACATTTAAACTGAAAACAGCATCAATAACGCACACTAATATTCTGTTTAGATGCTCTATGTTAAAATTACTAACAGTCCTTTATTTTTTAGGGAGCAACGTAATTCAATTCATAACGAGTAAGTTTGTTTAAAATCGTGTGCACAATCGTAGCACCGATACGGCTTACGTTGAAGAGATTTAATGTTTCTTTAAAGATTTAACTGCACCAACAGTTCACTATCGACAGGTGAACGTTCGTAACACAAAGAAATATGTTTAAGAATTGAAGCTCACCGGTGAAAATTAAAAAGTCACTTACAGCTCGTTTGATACGGCCCGCTGGCGTTGCCCGGGATAATTACACTTCTAGGTAAAGAGAACAATCTCAAAAAATTAAATTATAACTCCCAATTAGTTAAATAATAACTCAATCAATATAACACAAAGCAAAGGGACTATCCATTCTACGAAAAATACGTAAAACAATAAGTCTAGGTGATATACCGGGACTTTATCTAAACTTCTTGACTTGCCTCACCACTAGCAAGTTTTTCTTGCCCTTGACGTAGAAGCTCTTATACCCTGTTGCTCTATTCTAAACTCCCGTTGTTCAGATGTTTCAAATGCCCGTATAGCTTTTTCTGTTTTAGTTGCAGAGTTTCTCTGACCAATACTCGTTCTTTCTCCTTCCTTTCCAGATACAGCTAGCCTGAAATAGCTAACTTCTGCGAGAAACAGTGTCTGTACTATGTAGTACATCTGGTTGCTCCCAATTAGCTTATATTTCTTGCCTTTTAAAGTGATAATAAGATCTGCATAAACCACGACATGAAAAACTTCCAGCAGCCTACCATTAGACAGACCGAACTGTAAGCTTCTTCATGCGTTTTCCACATATACTTGTAAATCACTCAGGTGTTGGGAAAGAAGACAATTCATGAAACCATGTGAAATGTTTCAACTTATCTACAATCAACGAATTTCCTTATTGCACACTTTTTTCCATAGGTTAGCAGGTGCTTAAGTGTTGCATGTCGTTGGCTAATTTTTATACCATATGTCCTCGGTATTGCTTTGTAGAAAGGAAATTAAGAAACTGCAGATAAAGCTCAAGTAACTTTCTTAAGAGTTACCTTTTTTTAATATCCCAATCCTCTTTAATGCTCTCTGTCGCTGCATTCAGCTAACATTTTCATCTGTAGTTGTGTATTAGTTTTTATTTCTACATTAATAATATATGCTACCATATATTTCAATACCATAGCTCTCGATACATCTAATAAATGGATTTGTGTCAAGGGGTCGCTGGATAAATCCGCGCTAATTATTTGCCCTCTTTGGAAGTCGATAAGGTCGGATATCACCACAACAACCACGACATTCAGAGACTGATGCTTGCTAACTGGTGAACAGAGTACACGCTCAGAGCGAAACACGAGCAGTTTAGTTGTGCCTGTCATTTCAGGGGGTTGGGACAGCGTCATTAACATCAGACAAGACTACAATGGGCGTGCCCGTTATTTTGACTACCCTCTGCAGCTGACGTTAAACTACAAATTCCCCTAAATTTATACGGCACTTATCTGTTTTCGTTGGACGGCGTAGTCTAATTAATAATCTTAAAATTCTTTTAACTTATTCAAAAAAACTATTTATTTATTTCTAAACTAAAGTTAATTATATTCATTTAGTGTTAATATTTTCCTCCGTGTATGAAATTCACACAATAAAATTCTCATGAATTGATATTCAATTTCAATCAAAAGAGTAAAAGATAAAAACAAAAAGTTTGTAAATGCTATTATTTCATAACGTTTAATATCGAATTCTTTTTTGTTGTTTCTTATGTATAAATAATATTTGACAAATCCCAGTTAAAACTTCAATTCAAAGCCGCAAGTCAAATCATTTGACGAAACGAGATATACGGGGCAACTGTAAAATTTTAATTAACTCTGCAAACATCGAAAATTAATCTGCAGAATTCCTCGAAAGCAATCAAACCTTTGTCAGGCAGAAGAATGGGTGGGATATATTTTCGACATTTCTGATCAATTCCGTCAATTTAATAATTAGAATAGAAAAATAATTTATTTATATTGTGTGCTAGCTGAAAAAAGATCGGAATATTTATATATTTAATAAAAATGTTTTCTATCAACTTTCTCCGGTTATACAAAATTTATATAAATCAATCTACCGGGCCTAATCATCATGAAATTAGCGAAGAATTAAAACAGTCGAATGGATCGTTCAAGGAACGGGAATTGAGTGGGGCCGTGTTTTTTTCCGATGAGAGACACCTTTGCTGCTTCGTTCCCTGAGAAACTTCTAATTGCTTCGTGTCATTCCCGCTAACTCTCATCAACGTCGAAACCACCGAGAGACAGTCCCCTCGGAATCAGAACTAAATACCTTTGGTAGAAGAAAACTCAATTCATTAAAACCAAATTGCGGGTAAAGTTTTGGTCGAGGAAAGTTTCTCTCGTTAATTGCAGGCGTTAGTCTGTCATTAAAAGCACAACGCGATAAACAGATCAATAGTTTGTCCCTTACGTACATTGAAATATTTATCCACGTCATCAAATTACGCCAAAACGAAACGGTGCATCTTTTAGTAATTTTTATTTTAAATTTTAAATTAGCAATTACCGACACATGAATCAAATAGTGGAAGCCGCTGTATATTACAATTGATAGGCAATAATTTAATAATCTTCTCTAAGACCATATTAGTAATTTTTCATATTGGATAAACTGAAATTATGTGATCCTTAAAGATGCCTTTATGAATTAATATAACATTTACCCTAACCTTAAAAACTACGCTTAACACAAAAAGAGGTAAATTTTAAAAAATAACTCCTAAATAACCAATACAAAGATTATATGTAGCAATTTCAGAAACTCATGCAAAATTACGAACTTGTACGAAAAAAAAAAGATTTCAAAATTCGTTTTTACAACGTTATTCGAAACTTATTACAATTCCAAATGCATTTAAAAACATTTATTTAAAAGATGTTAATATTAAATTTTGAAACTTACCTAAAATCTTACTTTTGAGAAATCTTCGTCCGCCTAAAATGTGCAAGGACACTCGCCTTCAAGTACAATCATTGCAAAGGAACATTATTGAGGCAACCATTATTACTGGCATTGGTCAAGGGAAATCAGTACATATCCCACGGATTCCGCTCATACATCGGACTACCATTTGAATTTCAAACGAGTCCCATTCCCCGTAAAATTATTCTTTGCCATGACAATAAAAAAGGCACAGGGACAAACTCTTGATATGGTTGCCATAGATCTACGGCAAGACTGCGTTTCCCATGGCCAATTATATGTTGCCTGCTCAAGAGTTAGCTGTGCCAAAAATTTGGTAATATTACAATCTGAAGGCATAACATCAAATGTAGTGTGCAAAGAAATTCTTTGAAGCTTTGGACTGTTCATAAAAAAAAAAATTTCAGAAAAATATATGGCATGTTCAAATGAAAGTGATTCACAGGGCACTGAGACGGATTAAATGAAAGTATTAATATTTATCTTTGTTTATATGACAGAAGAACATCGTATAGTCACTACTATAGACGCGCAGTCCTAAAAAATCTCCACCTGCCGCAATACAGGACTCCCACTGGGGCATCAATCGGCCAATACCAGACGCAAAAAAGTCTGTTTTCTGCTGCTCTCTGAACCATGCTCGAACAAAGTCCTTAACCTCCTCATCGTTGGCGAATCGTCGACCTTTCAGTGCCTTCTTTAAAGGACCAAACACATGAAAATCACATGGTGAGAGGTCCGGGCTATAAGGGGGTGTCGCAGAACTTGCCACCCCATTTTGGTTATTGCTTCCCGCACCAGTCTCGCAACATGTGGTCTAGCATTGTCCTGGAGGAGGATCACCCCATCACCGAGCTTAGCAGGACGCTTGTTTTTCACAGCTTGACGCCAGTTCTGCAGTGTCTTGGTGTATGCGATAGCATTAATACGGGTTTGGGGTTCCATAAACTCCGAGGACCGTCGGAATCAAAGAAACACGTAAGCATAACCTTCCGAACTATGCGACTTGAATTTTTTGGGCCGTGGTGACGATGGATGCTTCCACTGCATTGTGGATACCTTCCCGGAGGGTTCCCAATAATGGCACCAGGTCTCATCTATCGCGATAATCTTCTTCAAAAGCGCTTCCCCCTCACGACTGTAACGTTCCAGATGATCCAAACAGCAGCCGAAACGCAGCCCTTTGTGCTCTTCCGTGAGCATTCGGGGTACCCACAGACAGCAGACTTTGGCATATCCCAGGCTTTTCACTACAACATATACGGAACCAATACTGACGTTGTTATCCTTCGCAAGCGACCGTATGCTGATCCGCCTGTCCTCACGAATTGACTTATCCATGTCTGTCAAAAGCATGTAATTACCTAATAATTTATGCAATTATGAACATCTGCAACAAATATCTATAAGAGGGTTTAGTTTTACCCTCTTTTTTATGCAATTTATGCAATTCTAAACAGTTTTTGCGCGGTTTTGCCTTTACCTTTGTACTTAATGCCCTTACATATGCATGGCAAGATCTCGCATTGAAAAGACATCAAAATTTCTCCACGTATTAAAGTTTGTATGAGCTAAACGTAAAGCTTTGTTTAATTCTTTACACGCTACTTGTACGAGGGTCGTTCAGAAAATAAAAAACGATTATGTGTATCTCACCAAAAAAACAAAAGATATCAAACCAAAACTTTTGCAACAATATTAAACCTAACACTACTTTTCTACATAATCGCCATTGTTATTGAGGCACTAGTCATAACGAGATACAAGTTTTTCGATGCCGATGTTATACTCATCTGTCGCCAATGATTGAATCCAAGCGCCAGGTCGTGGAGTGGCATCACGCGCCTTCTCCTTCAAAACAGAAAAGCAACTTCAAAAATTCAAAACAAGAGACGTGGAAAGTTTTCTGCAGGGATTGTGTTGATTCGTGCAGCTGCAGCAACACAACAAGAATTGCAACGCTTCAAGTGGGTCGCTTACAGTCCCGACTTGGCGCCTAGTAATTTTCACCTTTTCTCAAAAATGAAGGAGCTTCTCGGAGGAACACAATTCCAACGTGATGAAGCAGTGACTCCACGGCTTCAGTCATTGGCGGTAGATGAGTATAACATCGGTATTGAAAAACTTGTGTCTCGTTATGACAATTGCCTCAATAACAATGGCGATTATGGCGAAAAGTAGTGTTATGTTTGCAAATAAGGCTTTGCAAATAAAAAAGTTGTGTATTGTTGCAAATAAGGCTTTGTTTTTTGTTTTACTTTCCGGAAGACCCTCGTACATTTGATCGGAACTTGATTTCCCCCTTTTCTCTACTAAGTTAATAGAAGTTTGAAGAAAAGTGAAGTTTCATTAATCTTTAAGTATAGTTTACTTGCAGGAAGGTATAATTCATCAGATCAGGACAGGCACAAAAATATTAATGTTTGTAATGTGACATGTTTATTTTGAAAAACAGGAACGAATAAATCAAAACTTTTGTAAAAAAAAAAATAAAATAAAATAAAACAACGCACTACAAATGATATAACGCATTTTTTTAGTATCACATAGAAACCTGAAACGCACTCGTGAACCAAGTTGAAAAGAAAGGAAGAAAGAAACCTACAAAGTGAAACCTCTTAGATATAAGCACCAAGTGATACACCGCCCTGGGGTTGACAATGATGCCAACATCTGTCAAAAGCACGAAACAAAACCTTTCTCTTGGGACCGGAAACTAAGCCAAAAATGTCACTTTGTTGTCAAAACGGAAACTACGTTCCGCACGCCACCCAAAGAAAAAAAATAAGACAAACAAACGCCTCTTTTTTTCTCTCCCCATTCCTTTTTGATATTTTTGTAAAAAGAGGAAATAAAGCAATGAAAACAACAGAACAAAATAAACAATATCTGACAGAGTTTGGAATTCAATTAAAATCATAGGCTATAAAGGGAAAGGATAAAGGGAATCGTATCTTGTTCAATCCTAATTTCCTCCTACCTTCTTCCTAGTCTACTAACACTGAATCATTTGCTTCAATTGGAACCCACGCTCATCAATAGGCTTTAAATCTTCTCTAATGGCTCGATTTGGAATGCCCTGATCTTCTCGAAATTGAATTACAGTTTTAAAAGCCGAGAAATTTTAATGCAGTTTTGCACTTAATGACAATTTATTGTCGTCGTTTAACTCTTATTCCATCCTATCGGCGAAACGGAATCATTGGAACCTTAAACCTTTTCTATTCAATGTAATTGTCATCGGTATTAAGCTTAAATGGCGCAATCTCGATCCTTCATTTACCCTCCAAATGATATGGCTTAACAGTAATTAATTGAATGTTAATCGTGTTTATCAGTCAATTTATCACAGTAGCATAACAGATTTCAACGAAATTGGACACGAAAACTATTGAAGAAATTTTGATTTCCCTGATTATTAAAAAGTTATTCATTCAATGTAGGGCTTAAATTTTTAAACAGATGTAAGTTGGTAATTCAATAGCGAAACTGGATTTAAAAGATCACTACTATAGAGTGTCGTACTTTTCATTAAGTTTAAAGGATAAGTCACTCACTGATAAATTCAGATGCACAAATCAAACTTATATATGAATATTAAACCGCTACAATAATTTAGTGATGGTTAAAATTGAAAATAAAAAATTCTTTAGTTAATTTTCTGCCCACTTCAGCGATAATCTCACTGAATGACACGCAGGTTAAGCTCTCTTCTAATCACTATGTAAAACTTTGGTGCCATATTAAATGAAATAACTAGCATAAAAAAGTTGTCCATGACAGTTTATGCGAAGATCGATTTCATCTGGCTAAGATTTGGACCAAAATTCATCCAAATGAGTTCGCTGAAGAGAAGAAAGACATGATTTGTCAGGAGAAAAAAAATCGCTCTAGTGAAATAAAACATTCGAGGCTCCAAAATACAAGCACCTCTGAGGTGCCACCTCATATCTTAGTGCAATCTACGTCTTCGATTCAAAATCAAGACAAAAGACTCGGTCAATTTCTCAGCAAATACTACGCACAATTGTTTGTAAATTGCATGATATGATCGCGGCATTAACATCTTTTATTTAACGATTGGGGTTTATGGACCTATGTGAATACGCCACATAATCCATATATGGGATTTATGGACCAATGTGAATACATCAGTGCTTGGGATAATCCAGTGCGATGACAAGTATTTATGTGAGGAAATGACAGTTGTGCGATGGGGACGTGCATCATCTTGATCAAACCACTGATGTGTGAGGTCAGATCCGCAGAACCCTTGAATGACAGGAATGAATCGATTCTCAAGCACCTATCTGTACCTCTGCGAAGATGCATTCCCCTTGACACGTGTAAGTGCAAGACACTGTTGCTCATACAATGTATTGAGATTTTTTCGATATTACAAGACGCACTATTTCTGAACATGCTTAAGTATTTGATGAGTAAAAAATAGAATAACAAGCGAAAAGTGTAAATGATATGCAGGACATACAAACATGACGACGTTCGCGTTGCGTTACGTGGATTTGCACACCAAATCCAAGACAGCGTAACACTGAAAAAATCGAGACAAGGCTTGTAACATCTCGAAATTTCCTATCACTAAACTGTATAAAGAAGATATCTCAAACTTTAATAAAGAGGATAAAAATCTATCCACGCAAATATATCCGTTTTGAAGGACGAAGGAGGATTGTTTCATTAGACATTAAGGGGAAAAGGTTGTTTTTTTTTGTAAGCAATCCTCGCCAAAGGGAGACATCGCCACTCGAGTTGTGGCGCAGTTTTGGCGGAAGATGGGCGCCACATTTGCTGACCCCATTCCAGAAAAAGCGCCGCATAAACACATCTACCAACCTCCAACCTGTTGACACGATTCTGGAACAATCTATATGACTTTTTCAAAATATCGCATCGTCACAATGGACGAATATTAGGCGTATAACCACATTACCAAGAGAATAATGAGCTGGAACAGTTCCTCCAAGGTCTAACTGAGGGCATCTACGACTAGAGATTCTAGCAAGTGATTCGTCGTTGGAACATACATGTGGAAAATGACTAATTTGTTTTGCCGCACGTGCCCGAGGCTCTCTTCCATCATAGTGATTGTAAGGAATATATGATCCAACCTTATATTTGGAATAACTAGGACAATGTTGTTCGACGTCGAAAGCCTCTTTCGTTCACACTTTCAAGATTTGTGTGATCTTTAGGAATCTTTGGGGCATAAGAATCATGAACAATTTTTATCCATACAGAATCCTTACTGTTAAACAAAAGTGGATATGTATCAATGGGTTCATATTCTATAGTATTATCAGGCAAATGTTTGGAAACAAAAGTACTCTTCAAAAATCACACTGCGATTATTCATCCAGTTTATCGGCATGCTGCTAAACGCGTTAAGTCAGATGGACCTCTTAGATATAAGTTCTAACGCATAGCATTCTCGATCACCAAGAGTAATTAATATTTTAATAGTGCATTTGATTAATATTCTCTTTTGTTTTACAAGCTCTTATTTAACCATTTTTTGGTGAGAAAAGATAGCAAACCTTATCTTTTTCTAGGAAATATATTTTAAATTGCCCAGGTTAAATAACAAAATCGGAACATGCTACTCTGCAAAATGATTTAAGAATCGCTAATAAATTCTAGAAGATTACGGCCATTATTCATGTATTGTTTTGAAATTCATATATGCATTCCTTATTGTTCTCATGAATGAAGATTTCTACAAATCAGACAAAGAAATTCTTGAACTATGAACTCGGTATGCGAGCGTGTGGAGTCTGGTGGCCGTAGGAATCGTGATTTAATTACAGTGATGAACAAGGACCGCAAAGGAAAGTCGGCATCCGTTTACGGCCAACGGGGGAGCAGAGCTTTCCGCTACTATGGAACCCAGCAGAGCATGCGCCACTTATGGAATTTCATACGTCACTCAAGGCCTCGTTTCCAATTTCGTCGACTAACAACGCAGAGTCAGCATGGCGGAAGAACAGCAGTAGGAAGAAGTGAAGGGAGGGCTCTACGTGCAACGAGCGTTATTATCTCCTCTTTATGGCGAGCTCAGCCACCGTGGCAGGAAAAGGCGCATTCCATATAGGGAATTAAATCAACGAAAATTAAACCTGCGGAAATATCTAAGTGCTTTTTTCCTCCCTCTTTAAATTTATTTTTGGGTTTAAAGAGGAAATGTTTGTATATCTGAAAACGAAGAATGCTTAGAGATTATTAGAAATTAGATAAAACAAGGAAATGTTTTTTTTTTGATTTGCTTTCTTCATTGGAGATCTATTTATGTTTTAACTTTTCAAAGATAAAACAATTTGAAAACCTAAGAGATTTTTTTTTTCCTGTGGAAAAAAAAAACATTTTAAAAATCTTTTTATGTATCCTTTAAAATATTATTTTATTCTTTTGATGTAGCTTTTAAAAAGGCTTTATGCTGTAAATACTAGTAGCAGTTTCCAAATCCATCATCTAATGATAGACTTGGGAAATCTAAAAAAAATAGGCTATCATAGGAAAAGTATTTCTTTTTAACATCAGTGTCTTAAAGTACATATATGATATTATTCTAAAATTTAAATGGAACAGTATTCCATAAATCCTAATCATTTATCTAACCACATTAATAAATTTAAAAACAACGTCCTTCTGAACTGAAAGTCAGCTTCAACGCATTACAATTCTCAACGCGGCAAAAAATTTTCAACATATTCGGACGATCTTTCAGAGGGTTGCTAGGGATATATGGGAAAAAGTTGCAGAGTACCAGAAAAGATGGAAATCCCTTTTCCCCACCATCGAATGTGTTCACCTGCTTCCACTGCAATATGCCCTGTATCGCAGTTTCCACTGCAGGAGGCTGGAACGCAGAACACCAAGCCCAACTCTTGTTGACACGCTTTCCAAAGACCACTTCACGGTCGTCTTTTTCCGAGGGCCCATTTAAGTAGGCCAAAACCACAAAAATCCATAGGCGATGCGTCCAGCGACTTGATGGGTTTGGAATGGAGCAAATTCTGGTATCTTCTTGTATGCGTTCTAGGGACAGGCGAATTCACACGGGGATATGACTCGACGCCTTGTCTTGGTGGAATCAAACTTTATTTACTTCTGTACCGAACAAACAGGGGATGTCAAGGGTTAATATAGTGGTTAGAACGTCACTCTGATAGCATTTGGCGTTGACCTTGGCCTTTGACCCAACTTTGTGTAAAGTTAACTTGTCGCTGTAGCTGTATCCCGCCACGGTCATGGCACCTTTTGAAAAAGTTTCCTTGCATTCACGGTATCATTTTCTGAAGTCCTTGGGCGGTAAAAAAAAGATAAAAAAAAATGACTCGGCTCTTGTTGTGGTTGCTTAAATAAACATACGCCCCATATAGCGTGACCACGTATTTTCACGTTTTCATCCGCCAGGTATCGTTCTTACAGTTTAGGGCATTTGGTCCGTCGCTCTTGAACATGGCTCTTGTGTCGCTCGGCAACAACTTATGAACGTGGCTCTTGTGTCGCTTTTCCAGTTATGAATCACGGTTTGACAATTGTTTTTACCGTACACACAGATGAGGTGGTCTCGGATTGGCCTGCTTTTTAGCCCTAAAGAATGAGGCCGCTTCTGGTTTTGCCAATATTATATAGTACACTTGAAACTTCTTAGAAACTTTGAAGCCTAGCTTCTTGCATGCTTTCATAATTTCGGAATAGCTGAATTGATGTCGGAAAAGGCTGATATGTAGCCCTCCCATTACCAGTCAATATTCGGCGGTATAACTCAATGTTTTTAGCTTGCTGTTCGAATACTAAATATTTTATACTTGCCCTAACGATACTACACAAGATAGCGTATCTTTAAGTGCAAATTAATATAAAGTTCCTTATTAAGCAGTGCTTATATATTTACCAAGCTTTTATGATGATATCCCTCAACTAACAAGGATTAAAAAGTTATGCTTTCACTCGCAGTTCGGAAATATGCATCCATGTTATTACGTGATATTAGCCTGGGCTGCTAGTCCTCCGCAACGGTTTCAACACCTTGTTGAATCCAGGCCAGCACGTATTCAGGCGGTTCTCGCCGCTAAAGGAGGTGCAACACGCTATTAGCTGGATGTCTCTAATAAAATGGTCATTCAGTGTATAAGAAGGAATATTGTTAATATACAGTAAGTAACTAACTAATGACTATTTATATAATAATTAAATCGCAAAATACAGGGTGTCTCAAAATTCCTGGTACAAACTTTTAGGGTAGTTATTATGGGTGATTCTAAGAAAAAAAATTCATATGAACGTGGGTCCGAATTTGAACGATAACTGAGATATGATCACAAATAAAAATGCCGTCACCAAGATCAACATGTTAATAATTCAGGTTCCAGAATGCCTAGAATAATGAAATTTGGGAGAGTAATAGGGTACATAAAACTGTGTATACCGTTAAAACTTGGTCGTATTCCAACGAGTAGTTTCCGAGTTACGCATTCAAAGTCGTAACAGTGCTCACATGCGAGTACTAATCAGCACGTGTTAAGATTTTGACTGTGTAACCCGGAAACTACTTGTTGGAATTCGTTCAAATTTTAACGGCATACACGGTTTTATGTACCCTATTACTCTTCCAAATTTCATTATTCTAGGCGTTCCGGAACCTGAGTTATTAACATGTTGATCTTGGTTTTATTTCTGTTCATATCTCAGTTATCGTTCAAATTGGAACCCATGTTCATATGAACATTTTTGCTTAGAATCACCCATACTACCTCCCCTAAAAGTTTGTACCAGGAATTTTGAGACACCCTGTATATTGATGATATAAAAAAAAAACAATAGCAGTGCTGGTAATCTGAATCAATATAAATCGATATTTCCTAATTTGATTAAGCGGTTATTTAGAGCAGAGATTCTTCCAGCCACGGAATTTATCAAAACCAGAATTGGTACTAGATCGATTTATGTACACAAAGCACAAAGAATTTTCAGGGAAAACACGGTGGAAGTGTGTTCGAAAGAGAACTGTTAGATGCAAAGAAGCTCTCATAACATCGGCAAGTTTAGATTCTGCATTATCAAGCAAACCGCATTCGCATGCTCCAGCAGGTGTGGTGGCTGTTCAGCAGGCAAAATGCCGTAATGCCATGAAGGAGAAGGCTGTTCAGTCTAAAGACCGACCCTGTGTCATCTACGGAGAAGCAATGCGTCAGTACCTAACGAAGCAAAACCAACATTTGGGACAGGACAAACCATAAAGAGATCTATCCGAAGAAATCGTGCCATCCATTATCGGCCACAACCAGCATCAATATCTGACCTTGTTGTTGATGGGACTTGGTCAACCACTAGTTGCCCTAATCCAAAACAGTTCTTGCTTTTTGATTTGATAATAGGTCCTCTTCTATGTCACGTGGATCTCAGCAGCATCAGCGCTCCGCAAAACCGAAAGGAGCTGATGACGCGGCCAGAAGATATCAGTTTCGGAGAGCCACACCAAAAGCTTCACGTGGAAACGGGAGAGGAGAATGGCGGAAAGTGTCATAGCAGCGAGCTCGAAGGACGGAGATGCTCGTCAGGGACAAATTACAGCAGTCTAAGTCCCCGTCAAAGCGCTATGAGAAAAGGGAGCGGAGCGTTGGTATGAAAAAGGAAGAGAAATTTTCCTCGTACGGAACGGCCGCGAGCGAGTCGTTTTCCGACGGAAAGGTGCCCGACGAGACGGCGACAGCGGCTGGCGAGCAAGGCTACTCGTATATTCGTCGTAGCGGCTGCATGGGATAGCCTCCAAAATTCTCAGCGAGAAGCAGACGAGCCATGGAAAAATTTGCTCGATAAAGCAATTGAGCAAATTGTTGAGGAGAGCGAGAAGGAAGCCACGACGACGGCGAGTCATGAGAAACTCAACGAACTGCCCGTAACCCCTGCCTCGGGTTCGGCAGCGAGTGTAGAGTTCCCGGCGTTGGAGAGCGACCAAGTTATTGTGAGGTGGCTGGCTTGTGAATACGGTAGGACTTTAAATATTATACAGCTTAATTCAATAGTGCACGACAATGCTTACTTTAACGTTACCATTTTCGAGGCAACGATATTGACTTATCAAACGGAACTTTTTCAGAATAGGAATCTTGGCAGATTGTTCCCTAGACAGTTGATAACTTTCCCGGCCTTTTAAATCAACGCGCAGCGAGAATTTGGATCTAGACTTTCTATTGCGCACTCTCGCAGCGGAACCATTTTCTTCTCATTTACGAAGCAGTCGGCGTGCTGGTGTTTAAGATTTCATCAACTATGTTATCCACCGTGGTACGTGATCTTTTTGAGCTAACACCAGTTAATTATTTGTGTATCTAGATTCTGCAAGCTTCGCAGCTAGACGACGCTTCGCTTTCGTACCAGTGAGAAATGATAGTGGTGCATCACCTGACATCTTGTTAGAAGAAAGCTGACGTGGGCCAGTGTTATGTCTGTCGACAATATTGGGTGTGTGTATATGCTAGTACTCTGGTACTAATTAAGTTTAAAGTGTATCCACGATCATACAAAGTATTAATTGTGGTTTAGTGTGTGTGAGTGTATCAGCTACTATTTATTTTATTTTACGACCATTTACAGATGTGCTTCTTATTTAATGAGCTGAAGACATATCTTCGATTTCAGTGCTTGTAAGTGAATTGTGAAGATAAGACGTTAAAGTGTTGATTCAAGTGTGAATTGTGAATCGATAAGTTAAGGTTCAGACCTTTGCCCCAATTGTTTGTGCTTTCAAATTTGTTATCTCCGACTTATCAAGGGGCCATAATGCGTCTAATTTGGGAGCTCTAGTACTTTGATAGTCAAGCTCCGTTACGAAAGTGTTTCGGCCTACAGCGACGCTCTACATTAGCGACGAGTGTAAAGCTTTCATAATTTTTACCCTTCGACTGAATTTATTGATACTTCTGCGACTATAGTTTGTCACTAGCAACGAGATATCCGATATCGGTGTTTGCTGACCGTCTGAATTCCTCAGCCCCGTGGTTAAACCTGTTCATCCGTCAATCTCATCACGCAAGATTGTCTTTCACGCCATGGACTCTCAGCGTGCATCTTTACATAGTTTACAATATTTTCCAGGGGTATGCTATGACACGGAGTACCCTAGCCTCAGGTTCATTGCTACCTCGTCATATCATTCAACAATCCAACTCAACTCAATCGACTTCGAGATTATCTCTTTCCTCGAATCTTCAAGGACTCGTCCTCATTACTTTAATTGGTCTCCATTATCCGAACACATTTAAATATTCCTGGTCAACTCATATTTTTCCTTTTGATTTCTATTACAATTTCGTCAAGTCGACGACTGAAAGGACAGTGTATGACCTTTTTCAAGAACAATAACAATATTAAACTGATCTTCCACTGCAACGTTCTTGATCTATTTATTTATGTTTATCGATACTTATTTTTTTTGGGTTATTCTCCAAAATAAAAGAACTTTATTTTTGTTTATTATACATTCTCGCTTACTTGTCAATTTACTCTGCTTCATCTACATGACACTGCCTTCAGAATAACCATTTTCGGGACTACTCAATGTTTACGACTACTATCAAATGCGAAATTATGGTTCATGGATGGGACTTTACTGTAGCCCCTCAAGGATTTCTGCAGTTATATGTTATACATATTCCGCTGGGTTAATCGGCAGTTGCTGTTGTGTATACCCAACAGCTGTAAGAAGAGCTTTCAAAAGAGACTTTCCCGCTGTGAGGCCTTCGGCTATTCCCCGGACCCTACGACTGTGATCAGGGATTTCGAACGTTCAGCTATGCACGCTGTGATCGCGTCGCCATCCGTGGCTGTTTTTTTCACTTAACGCAAAGCACATGGAGAAAAAATTCACGAAGTTGGGCTTGTAACACATTATCGAGAGGATGGACGTTTCCGTCAATTTATCGGAATGTTGAACGGTCTTGCCTTTCTGCCTGTGAGAGAGGTTTCAAACGGAATGGCTTGGCTTCGTGCCACAATGCCAGATGGAGCAGAGTACGTTATTGATTATTTCGACAGAACTTATGTCGCTGGAACACACAGACGGGTCCAAAGCAGATTAGTGTCATGTGGATTTCGTCAACGAGAGCGGCTCTCAAGGAAAGAGAAAGCCGATGACGTAAGAACAGAGGCTGTCGTTGACGATGTCATCCCGAAGGGATCACCTGAGATACGGGGATCTAGAGGAGAGAAGAAAACATGGAGGCGACGAAGTGGGAAGGAGTGCTCAGGTCGTCAGTCTAAAACACGTGGAAAAAGTCCGAGTAATGGCCTCCGACGACACGAGCAGCGGTACGAAAAAAAAATTCTATGCGCTCCATGCCACGAGTCACGTCAACGAGCTCATTGCTGAGCGACGGGGACTTCCACGGCGAAATAGTGAAGACGATCGGCGAGCCTCGCGACCGAGACGAACAACAGCGAGCTGACAGCGGCCAACGTGGTGACGAGCAGGTGAAAGACGAGACCGAACTACAAGGTAGGCTTGAAAGAGCCATTGAGCGAATTATCTGGCATTTAAATTCCACCACGTTAACGGCGGAGAATTGGCTGAGCTTCGACGAGCTGCCATCTACCTCGCAAGAGCCAACATCGGAGAATGGACGGAGCCCGCCTAGTGAAGACGGAGGAGTACGTTTTCAACGCCTGTTTCGGTTAGGTTAGGTTAGGTCCCTTTGTTTTAATTGACTCTCTTTTGTGGTTACGTTTAAGCGGTATGGGTAACTTGGCCGTGTACGGATTTATATTCAAGCTTCGCTGTTTGAACTGTTTCGAATAACCTTCTATCCCGAGGCGGACGGGCTAATGGAAAATGACTACACCGTAGGAGTGTTTCCATTCTCTCTTCGTAATTACTGTTTGAGAGGAACAGGCGGATTCATTCCGAAGTGCTCGTCTTCTTTTCTTTAGAAATCACATTTCGGCGCAGTCTTTTTAATTTTGTGGAACACTGTCACTTATCCCGACAAAGACTTAGGCGATTCGGCTTGTCATTTGCATATCGACCGAATCTGACAAATTTCTGCAGGAGAAAAGCCTAATTGCATTGCCAAGCCTCTAACAGATGGTTTCACTTGGGAAGTTGCAACCAAAGGATATAGTATAGAAAGTTGTAGCAAAAGGGCAATGTTTGATGGAAGCTTCTGCTGAATTTGTTTGCAAACTGTAATTATGAAATCTCTACATCTGCTTTTTACATCATTAACTTCATATTCTGGCAATGAAACATATTCAAAATCATAACCAAAATAATCGATGCCGTATGCATCACATGAGGCTCAAAGATAAAGTTTATGGCATCTGCATCTGAAACTTTGCTTAGCTGATTTGAACAAAAACCGGGAAGAGTCATGGGAATTTCCTGTAACCTGGAAAAGTCAGGGTATTTTACAAAAAATCAGAGAATTTTACAAAATCAGCAAATAAATGCGGAATAGGAACGAAAAATTTGAAAAATATCAATAATATTATATCAAGATAGATTTTTTTTTGTTGCTGCTTATGATCAGGGAAAATAACGTGATCAACCGGAAAAAATCAAGGAAAAGTCAGGGAATTTTACGAAATCGTTTTGCTAGGCACACAGAAAACAAATCTTCTAACAATTTTGTTGCATTCACTAACCATCTTGTACCATTTAGTTTAGCAATTCTTTTTGGTTTTGCAGTTTCAGAATCAAAAACTCTAATTTTCTAGGTAATGTTTCACATGCCTTTTCTGCACTCAAATGTAGTGAGTGGCAAATACAACGAAGTACACACAGATGCGGGACCTCTGCTTTCAGCTTAGTTGTGAAAGAAGTATGTGATCCGATCATGACATTCGCATTATCTGAACCCCCACCAACTAGGTTAAATCGTCATAAAGACAAGGGGCAATAACATTTTTCAATAACATAGTACATTTGGTTCTATGTAGCTTTAGATTCTCTAATATCTTTGATTTGCAATCCAATTCATATAGTAGTTTACCAAGATGGTCGATTGTGTAGACGTAAATACCTTGAGGGGTGCGAAGTGGAGTAAGCGTATCATTCTTCTCCTTCTGCAAAGCGGTCCAAATGGGATTGTTACGAGCCGATAAACCTTTCAGCTTGTCATTCAACCTAGCGTCGCATAACTCTTTTATTTCTTCCTGGACTCTTCGTACTGGCGTGTTATATTTGGCTTTTAGCCAAGGTACACGATAACGTTGCCAAAGCCTACGGGTCCTGTTTCTTTCTACAATCAAGGGTTGGATTCCTGGGGTAAGCACAATTCGATGAGGGTGACTTATTTTATTTACTTTGTGAGGTTTATTTTGTGATTTATAAAGTGACAACAAAACGTTCCAGAATATAATTCTCATTTAAAATACTTTAAATTACCTCAACAGATAAAAAAATTGAAAATAAATCAAAAATTAAAAAAAAATCCCTCCAAAATCAAATAAAAACATATATATTTTTTTTTTATAATTTCATCCCTACTAAAATATCTATCTATATATATAAAGAAGGATGTTTGTGGGTCTGTCTGTGAGTGGGTCTGTGGATCTGTGTGTACGTTTTTTATACAAATCTACAGTTTTATTCCGATCTTGATAAAATTTCGCATACATGACCTTTAAAGCATGAGGAAGGTCACTGTCTACCTCAGATTTCGGAAAAATAATAAATATCGATAAAAAATCGATATTCATGGTTATGGCAAGGCATATTAATGAGAAATATCTCATGACCAACAATGGAAGGCAAAGTTGGTACAACAATAGGTATCAACAATGGTATCAGCACGCAATTCACAAACACACTGCATGAACCAACAATATATATCTCATGACTAACAATGAAAGGAAAAGTTTGTGCAAGTGTAATTATCCCGGGCAACGCCGGGTACCTCTTCTAGACAAAGTTTTTGCAACAATGGTATCAACACGCAATTCACAAACACTCTGCACGGACCAACAATATATATCTCATGACCAACAATGCAAATAAAAGTTTGTGCAACAATAGGTATCAACAATGGTTTCAACACGCAATTCACCAATAACAATGAGCTCAAAATGATGATACAATGATAAAGCAATCCTTTCCAAGAATTATAACAATGAACATAAAATGATGATGCAATATGGATAAGTTTCAATTTGTAACAATGCATAGAATTCCTGTTATTCAGGTTTTTCTTAGAAAAGAGAGTTCTTAGTACTTAACAATTTCTTGAAAATCTTTAAAAATGATCATTAGCTGGAGATAATGAAGAGTTAGCAGACTATTGAGAAAGAGTGGAAAGACGACAGAGAAAGCAAACCTTTAGCTCCGTGCTGTATTGAGCAAATGGGAAGCAAGTAAATAGAAGAATTGGCGACCGCTAGACTACCCAAAGTGATGAAAGGCCAAATTTTGCTTCAACACAGCGAGAGAAGAGTGGAAATTGCAACAACATCAAGTGTAGATCTGAAGTAAGATTATCTGAGTAAGAAATTATTGGAGCAGTCCATCCATTGTGAGCCTTTAAAAAGATTTTTTTCGAATTTTCATTAAGAATTTTTACTGTATTAATACTAAGCATTTTCATGTGTTTATTTTTAAGATATTGCAAAATTTATTTTAATTTTTGAGATTGTTCTGTTTACATCCCAAGTGTAATAATCCCGGGCAACGCCGGGTACCTCTTCTAGTTGTATAATAAATATGTATTACAGTTTGCCAAAACCACATTTCCAAATTACTTTTGGATTTTAATATTTTATAGATTTCAATATATTGTAAATAGAGAGATATAAATAGATGATTTTTAAGATAATTTGATGTTATATTGTTAAATGAAATCTTTTGAACTTTTAATGGAATTTTTATAAGTTACAAAAAAATATTTAAGCAAATCTAACTTTGATAATAATTTGGAAGAAATTAGCTATTCTCAGGCCTCGAAGTGAGAAATAAAAAAAATATAGTATATTATTTTGATGCATTATAGGCCTGTTTATATTAATTAATGCAAGCCCTATTTTTATTAATTGTATATACAGGTATACACTACATGATCAAAGGAGTTGGGACACTACATGATCTAAAATTTTTATGATTTTCAAGATGTCAATAATTCAGTAGATTTATGATCTGATCTTACTACAGCAGATCATTATGATTGAAGAAATAATAGAGAATAAAAGTTCATTTTTAGATGAAGTGGCAAGTTGCTTAAAAGTATTTTCTGACGTTCAAAAACCATTTTATCATCGTTTACTTTTAAAAGAAACTTCCTGAACACACAAGTACTTTTACCCTCATTAATATCTCGCATTAGAGAAATACACTACATGATCAAAGGAGTTGGGACACCCTGTGAACACCTGGGGTGTTTCTCCTGGACTGGACTGGGCCCGCTCATCAAGGTGGACGGAAACCTCAATGCTGATGGCTACAAGACCATTCTGGATAACGGGGCACTTCCAGCGCTGTGGGAACACTTCGGTGACGGGCCGTTCCTCTTCCAGCACGACAATGCGTCTTGCCACAAAGCAAGATCCATATCCGACTGGTTTGACGAGATGCGGGTTGAAGAACTGGATTGGCCCGCCCAGAGTCCTGATCTCAACCCCATCGAACATCTTTGGGACGAATTGGAACGACATGTGAGACCCAGGATGGTTCGCCCTACATCTGTCCAAGAACTGATCACGACACTCCTCGAGCAATAGAGGTCAATACCTGTGGACACATATCGTAAACTTGTGGACAGTATACCATGTAGAGTGGATGCAGTGATAGAAGCTCGGAGTGGTCCCACACACTACTGATTGAAGCTTTTTGCGGCTTTACGGTAGAGCAACAGGTGTCCCAACTCCTTTGATCATGTAGTGTATACTATATAATTTGCTTTTTTTTTTTCAATTTTCCATCGACTTTTCTGTAACGAATATGGCTTTAAGCCGTTTAGGTTTAACCTCCACTTAGCAAACCATTTCTCACACTGAGGCACGGCTAGGTGCGTTCTTCTTAGGACGGCTTTTTTAGCACACACCTAGCTGCGAGGTTACTCCCCCCCTGGTTCTATACAATTATACAGGGTGTAAATTTTAAGTTGACAAAGCAGAATAACTCGAAAAATAAGCTTCACACGAAAAAATGCGTATAATCCAAAGTTGATTATTTTCGAGGGGGCATCTGCTGGTGCTAAAAT
>JAHWFO010043799.1:244926-353775 GCA_023313115.1 Rhysida immarginata
CGTATCATTGTATAGCCGTTTGCGATTTGTACTAATCGGGTCTTTGCCATCGTTATCATTACTCCCTGAGCCGGAGGGGATAATTTCCATAGGCTGAGGATTCACACTCTCTGTTTCACAAGAGTCTCTTAGATAGTCAGAAGTTACACCAGTAGGCTGATTACCTTTCATTGACAGAGCAGAGAATTGATCTTTGAGGAACTGCTCCAACTTATTAAAGTTCTTGTTGGCTTCATTACGTGCTGCAGATATTTCAGCATTCATATTAGCAATTTTATCGTGGATTTCAGTTATGTTCCCTTTTAGTGACTCGACTTTTCCTTGTAAAATATCATACTTAGTGCACATTTCTTGGCGCAAAACCTCTAGCTTATCCTTAATTATAGCATCAAAAGCTTCGAATCTGTAATCTTTACAGGCATCTTTATATATCTCGCCATATGTATATTTACCGTCACTTGTTTTTTGGCTTGCAATGCCACTTAACGCTTTGCCTGAGTCTGGCATTATGATAAAATTTAAAATAATAGTCAGTAAAGAATAGTCAGACTGCTAGCCCTGAAAAGGGCTTTTCCAGAATAAGATCTGTAGAAAAAACAGCCTTAAAGAATAGGATATAAAAAAACCGCTGACCTTAAGAGAGTGTGCCTTCAATTACATTCCTTCTCCAATCTATACCATCTATGAGTAGCTCGAACCCGTGATGTGTTCTCTGCTCTCTGTCTCGAACAGTGCGCTCAAGAACTTGCCTTCTAATATAGTCTCGATCATTACCAAAGCCATGAATGACTGCTGGAAACTTGGTTACTTCCCCGACCAATGGAAAGAGTCCGTCATAGTTACCATACCAAAGCCTGGTCTAAAACCTGCTCTTACTGTCAGCTACAGGCCCATAAGTTTGCTACCCGTGCTATCAAAAGTTTTCGAACGCATCATTCTGAAGAGGTTTGACGAATTCTGTGTAGCAAACAATCTCGTTCGTGATGAGCAATTTGGCTTTCGCCCAGGTCACTCCTGCCAACTTCAGATCTGGAGGCTTGTTGCAGATCTAAACACTCCCCTTAACTGTGCTAAATATGGTGCTCTTGTCTTTTTGGATGTCCGAAAAGCTTTTGATCAGGTCTGGCACGAAGGCCTGATTTACAAGATGATTACTTGTGGTTTTCCGGACGATCCTTGATTAGATCCTTTCTGTCGAGCAGGATATTTCGTGTCAAGGTTGGCAGCTCCATGTCCAACCCGTGTGACGTCAAGGCTGGTGTTCCCCAGGGTTCTGTCCTAGGCCCTGCACTCTTCAACTTTTTCATCCATGACTTCCCAACGTTTACAAAATGCAATCTGTATCTGTTCGCTGACGACGCGTCCATCATGACCACTGACCGCGTTCCAGCTCACGTCATATCACGGTTACAAAAGGCCTTACATCTGTGCGAGAAATGGTTTGCAAAATGGAGACTCGACCTAAACGTTGACAAGTGCAAGGCTATGTTCATTACAAAGAAACTTCGGAAACCCCCGAGTCCTCTGTTCCTTTCTGGTAAAGAGCTCGAATGGGTGAAACATTACATATACCTCGGAATGGTAATAGATGCCAAGCTAAACTAGGGCGACCATGTCTCCTACGCCATCAACAAGGCAAAATTTAGTCTGGTAGCTCTGCTGGGGCGAAACAGCGCGCTTGCATTGGACTGCAAACTATTGCTCTACAGGACGGTAATCCGAACCATCTTGCTTTATGGTATGCCTGCCTGGGCTACAATATGTAAGTCCAGATGGAAGGACCTCCAAACCTTCCAAAACGTTACCTTGAGGACATTTGCCCAACTTGACAAGAGAGTTGCAACAAATACTTCTATTTCCGACGATTTTGAGATACCTCCCATTGGTAGCTATGTACAGGAGTCACTGAAGAAGTTTCTTCCGAAGATTAAGGACCATCCCAATCCTCTGGTTGCAGATATTCTGGAGCATCCACTCACGTTTAGAAGTTTCCTCAGGCATCGCAGGTCTCGACACGTCCTGGACATCAATTTTGACGTCATCCAAAAGGCCATCTTTCCCGACTACTGGATCTCATAGCTCCTCGTGCCCCTCGTCAATCAACAATCAGCTTATTCGTCCTTATAGGAAAGGACCCAATCTTATCCACTGGATGACTTAACTAGGTCTCATCTGGCTTCTTGACTAGTTCAGTGTACTTCCCCTGGTTAATTCCTGGATGAGTATGGCAGAGAAAGCGTTGCTTTCGGACCGCTCGTTTCGTTTTTCCCTGCGCTGTTCGATTGTCGATTGACTGTCGCATTTTGTGACTAAGACCACACATAGTGTTCTTAGTAGTAGTAATTTGTATGTAGAATCCGGATCTGCTTTTAGATTTTTTCTATCACGTCAAGTTTCCAAGTTATGCACATCGAAACTTCTATGTTAAAGTAATGGGAGTGAAGAGAAGCGGCTACAATGTTAATAAAGTATATATATTTTGGGGCCGCAAGGAAATTTGCCAGCCCCAAACACTTTGAATGATTTAAAAATGTTTCATTGTAAAACAAGAAAGCTGAGCATGCTAAGCAATTCAAAAATTGTATTCGTAATCAGCAGAAAAAATACTACCAAAAATCACCCATTTTCATTTTGTCACAAGAGAAACCTTAAATTTTGTTGGCCAGTGTTATTATTATTATTATTATTATTATTATTATTATTATTATTATTATTATGTGTATTATAATTCCTCCACTTCGAACCCCCTCAAGGTAATTACGTCCAAACTATTCAGGATAAAGCACAACTAAATGCAGATTCCCTAGAGATGCAGTTTGTTACTCCTGATAAAAATAATCTCGAGAGTCAACTCATGTCCCAGCGTGTAGAAGATGGTCTTATCAATCTTGACAATCGAACAGTGAAGTGTACATTTGTTAGGATGGGACGAAAGCAGCGCTTTCACAAAGCTCATCTGACCAGAAGAAACTCCAAATGAAATACACTGAGGTAGTCAAGAAGCCTAACCAACCCAAGCGGTCTTCCATATTATACAAAAAAGAAAATAAGATTGACGATTGTCAGAAACAAAAAACAAACGAAATAAAAAACACAAGGAGAAAGAAGATTATCACATCTTCCAGTAGTCTGGGAAGGAGACGTTGCCAATATCTTCAAAATTGATGTCAAGAACGTGCCTCGGTTTACGATACTTCGTATGCCAGTTCATATTCATTGAGTTCTTCAGTATCCCTTTCACAAGCTTATTGTCGTGAGTCTTCATCTTCTGTATCATAATCAAAAGGAGATCCTGTATAAACTTTCCGATATGGGCCATGTTTAAATCCAAGTGGATGGATTGGTTTTTCACCGTCCTCAGGGTATCATTCGGGAATGACTGTAGTTCACTCCATTTGGTTTTACAGATAGTCGCTCACGCAGGCATGCCATAGAGGAGTATGGTCCGGATAATCGATTTGTATAGAAGTAGTTTGTTGTCAATGCTGAGGGCGCTGTTGCGACCCATGAGAGCTATGATGCTGTACTTAGCCCACTTCGCTTTGTTCAGAGCATAGGACATATGCTGATTCCATGAGAGTCTTGAGTCAATGATAACTCCCAGATACTTGTAGTTGTCCACCCAGTCCAGTTTCTTTTTGAACAGAACAAGAGAATCTGGGGGATGCTTGAGCTTCTTATTGAGGTACAAAGCCTTGCACTTTCCGACGTTAAGGTTCAACTTCCAGCAGTTAAACCAGTCTTCGAACTGCTTCAAGGCGCACTGCAGCCGAGTGATAACGTGAGCCGGCTGGTGTGCCCATGTCATAATGCCAGTGTCATCCGCATAAAAATACAGATTACAATTATCGGGTTTCGGGAAATCATGTACAAAGTAATTAAATAGCACAAGCCCGAGGACAGAACCCTGAGGGACACCGGCCTTTACAACACGGGATGTGGAAAGATTTTCTCCAACTTTGGCTTGATAGGATTTGCCGTCAAGAAAGGATTTCACCAGCAAAATCAAATCGGCAGGGAACCCGTCTCTGATCATTTTGTAGACAAGGTCCTCATGCCACACTTGGTCAAAAGCTTTACTGACATCAAGAAATACCACCCCATAGTACCTGGATAGGTTCAAGGGGGTGCTGAGGTCTTCAACGACCTCCATATCTGCATCGGACAAGAGTGGGCAGCACGAAAGCCAAACTGCTCTTCCCGAAAAAGATCATTTGCTAGACAGTGATCTTGGAATCCGACGAGGATCGTTCTCTCTAACACCTTGGACATCGAGGGTAGCAAGCTAATAGGTCGGTAGCTCGCGGGAATTGCAGGATTTTGCCCCTGCTTTGGGATACTCAACACAATAGATTTCTTCCAAGCCACGGGGAAGTAAGAAAATTTCCTGCAGTCGCTAATGATATTGGTAAGAAAGTCAATAAAGTTCTTTGGGAGATTCATAAGGGCGTTATTACTCACCTTTTCTTTTCCTGGAGCCTTCTTCTTTTTTCAGTTTACTTATGATGTTGGCGATCTCTCCAGCCTCGATGTTGTACTTCGTTAAATGCTGCGGGACTTCATCAAAGTTGAAAATACCTTCTTCCACACGCTGAGACATGATTTAGCTCTCGGGCTTATCGTTGGTAGGAGTAACAAACTACATTTCCAGTGAATCTGCAATGACTCGGACCTTGTCCTGATCAGTTTGCACATAGTCACCTTGTGGAGTACGTAGTGGAGGAAGCGTATCATTCTTCCTCTTCTGTAAAGCTCTGACCATACTCCAAATGGAATTGTCGCGAGCCGACAAGCTTTTGAGATTTTCATTCCATCTAGCGTCGCGAAGCTGTTTTATATCCTCTTGGACTCTTCGCACTAGCCTGTTATACTTGGTTTTGAGCCAAGGTTCACGATAGCGTTGCCATAGTCTACGGGTCCTAGTTCTTTCAGAAATTAGGCGTTGGATTCGATGAGGAGTTTTATTCTCTGATGGATACTTACTAGCTTCTATGGCACTGTTAATACATCTGGTGATGTCTTCAATACGTTGATTGATGTTCTCTGTACAGTAAGCAACGTCGGGATGGCAGCCATATTCCTTAAGAATATCTTTGTAGAGCTTCCAGTCTTGATGATGTATCAGTTCCTCTCGGAAATTTATGTCGACATTGTCAAAGTTCAACGCCACAGGCTTGTGGTCAGAAGAAAGGTCATCAATCGTGAAGATATTGTACGGTTTGAAGAAACCCTTCAAGAGCGAAATGTCCAAAACGTCACTACTAGGGGAGTGGTCGCAGTAGTAGGTGTCCTCCACAGGTCTAGCAGCGATGATAGCATCTCTACCTTTTATGTACCTATAGAGAATCATGCCGTTGTAATTCTGCGTTCTGGAGTTCCAGCTTGGGTCACCAGGTAGGACGACTGGAGTGTCACCACTGAAGAGTTCATCAAGTTCACTAATGTCAAGATAATGTTTAGGTGAATTGTAGAGCACCACGAACTTCACTTCACCATAGGAGACGTCATTGATAATGATGGAGGCCGATTCCATACCTGCATAAGACTTGGAGACTAATTCTTGGTGTTGAATTCCCTTCTTAATGATGATCGCAGCGCCCCCAGAAGCACATCTTGCAGCATTTGAAGCCATTCGATCCTTACGGTACACACAATAGCCAGGTAGCTTGAAGTCGGTTTGAGGTGAGTTTCAAGAGGAAAGCAACGTCGATTTCTTGCTTGATCAGAAAGTTGTGAAGCTCGATACGCTTTCGGGGAATGCCCCTAGCGTTCCACATCACGCACCGAAGTTCACCTTTGTTGATTACAGTATAACGTTGTGCAGCCATACTAAAATTAGTTGGTCGTAAGGGGCCCACTCAACTGTGGGTAACTTTTGCCTAGATTAGAAAACAGATGACAGATACGTCCTATTTGCTTATACATACCTGGTAGGTCGTTGATGTTGAGGCCTTTATCTTCCGGCGTAGACACAGCAGCAGCATAGGATTTGCCTACTGTCACTTTAGAACTAGGCATCCTTTGAACCTGGGGGTATTTTGGACATTTCGTGTAACTTGAAGTGTGCTGTCCACCATATCTGATGCACTTTGGGGGGTCTTGTCCTTTGATCCTGGGGCAATCTCTTGACTGGTGCCCCTCAGCACATTTATTACAACGAGGATCTTCCGTGCAGCCCATGGATACGTGTCCGAAGCGCAGGCAGTTGTAGCACTGTAGTGGCCCAATACGTGTGATGTTTTTTAATGACTGGTTGTGTTCGGAGTTCGGGAGCAGAACCAAAACCATCGGCATATCAATGGATCCTTTGGCTTTCCTCAAACGAATTAAATTTTCCGGGAAGTAGTTGGCTCTTTTTAGGTCTTTTTGGAAGTCAAGCTTGATGAAGTCCCGCAATTGATATCGAAGATTAACATCGAGACTGGCGAGATACCTGCCATCATCAGAAATATCAAACTGAGGAAGGCTGCAGGAAGAGACAAGGTAAGTAATAACGCCCTAAGGAATCTGCCGAACAACATTATCAATGACATCTCAAATATCTTAAGCGACTGCTAGAAGTTTTCCTATTTCCCGACACCTTGGAAGCAATCTACTGTGTTAAGTATCCCTAAGCAGGGGCAAAATCCTGCAATTCTTGCGAGCTACCGACCTATCAGTCTACTCCCGTCGATGTCCAAAGTTTTGGAGAAAACTATCCTCACCAGGTTCAAGGACCACTGTCTCACCAATGATCTACTTCGGAAAGAGCAGTTCGGCTTTTGTGGCGCCCATTCGTGTCAGATGCAATTATGGAGGCTGGTTGAAGATCTTAGCATCCCACTGAACCTTTTCAAAGCACTGTGGCGTGGTCTTTCTTGATGTCAGTAAGGCTTTCGATCAGGTGTGGCACGAAGGGCTAATCTACAAGATGATTAGAAACGAGTTTCCTTCTGATTTGATTTTGATGATGAAATCCTTTCTTAGCGACAGGTTCTATCAAGCTAAAGTTGGCGAAAACTTCTCCACTCCCCACAAGGTAAAGGCCGGTGTCCCAGAAGGCTCTATCCTGGGGCCCGTTTTATTTAATTATTTTGTACATGTCTTCCCAAAACCAGAAAAAAGTAATTTATATTTCTATGGTTATGATGCTGCCATCATGTCTTCGGCGCACCAGCCATCTCACGGAAGAGAGTCAATTAAAACAAAGGCCTACCATACATGAGAAATAGGCGTTTAAAAACGTACTCTTCCGTCTTCCGTCCATTCTCCGATGTTGGCTCTTGCGAGGTAGATGGCAGCTCGTCGAAGAAGCTCAACCAATTCTCCGCCGTTAACGTGGTGGAATTTAAATGCCAGATAATTCGCTCAATGGCTCTTTCAAGCCTACCTTGTAGCTCGGTCTGGTCCTTCACCTGCTCGTCACCATGTTGGCCGCTGTCAGCTCGCTGTCGTTCGTCTCGGTCGCGAGGCTCACCGACCACCTTCACTGTATCGCCGTGGAAGTCCCCGTCGCTCAGCAATGAGCTCGTTGACGTGACTCGTCGCATGGAGCGCATAGAATTTTTTTTTCGTACCGCTGCTCGTGTCGTCGGAGGCCATTACTCGGACTTTTTCCACGTGTTTTAGACTGACGACCTGAGCACTCCTTCCCACTTCGTCGCCTCCATGTTTTCTTCTCTCCTCTAGATCTCCGTATCTCACGTGATCCCTTCGGGATGACATCGTCAACGACAGCCTCTCTCCTTACGTCATCGGCTTTCTCTTTCCTTGAGAGCCGCTCTCGTTGACGAAATCCACGTGACGCTAACCTGCTTTGGACCCTTCTGTGTGTTCCAGTGACATAAGTTCTGTCGAAATAATCAATAACGTCCTGTGCTCCATCTAACATTGTGGCACGAAGTCAAGTCATTCCGTTTGAAATCTCTCTCACAGGCAGAAAGGCAAGACCGTCCAACATTTCGATAAATTGACAGAAACGTCCATCCTCTCGATAATGTGTTACAAGCCCAACTTCGTGAATTTTTTCTCCATGTGCTGTGCGTTAAATGAAAAAAAAAACAGCCACGGATATCGACGTGATCTCCAAAAACTGGCACATAGATCTCCCGGCACGGTTGAACGCTCGAAATCCATGATCACAGTCGTAGGGTCCGGGGAATAGCAAAAGTCCTCATAGCGGGAGAGTATGGCTCTTGAAAGCTCTTCGTACAGCTATTGGGTATAAACAACATCAACTGCCGATTCACCCAGCGGAATATGTATTATTACATATAACTGCAGAAATCCTTGAGGGGCTACAGTAAAAGTCCCATCCATGAATCATAATTTCGCATTTGATAGTAGTCGTAAACATTGAGAAGTCCCGAAAATGATTATTCTGGAGGCAGAGGAGGACCCATTATCAAAAAGCAAGAACTGTTTTGGATTAGGGCTACTAGTGGTTGTCCAAGTCCCATCAACAACAAGGTCAGATATTGATGCTGGTTGTGGTGGATAATGGATGGCAGGATTTCTCCAGATAGATCTCTTTATGGTTTGCCCTGTCCCAAATATTGGTTTTGCTTCTGAACATCTTGCTAGAATATTATTGATATTTTTCAATTTTTTCGTTCCTATTTCGCATTTTTTTTTAGCTGATTTTATAAAATTCTCTGACTTTTTCTACTAGTCACCCTGCTGCTGAACAGCCACCACATATGGAGCATGCGAATGCGGTTTGCTTGATAATGCAGAATCTAAAACTGCCAATGTTATGAGGGCTTCTTTGCAGCCAACAGGTCTCTTTCGAATACACTCCCAACGTGTTTTCCCTCAATATACTTTGTGCTTTGTGTACATAAATCGATCTAGTACCAATTTTGATTTTGATAAATTCCATGGCTGGAAGAATCTCTGATCTAAATAACTGCTTAATCAAATTAGGAAATATCGATTTATATTGATTCGGATTACCAGCAATGCTATTGGTTTTTTTATATAATTAATATACAGGGTGTCCCAAAATTCCTGGTAGAAACTTTTAGGGGAGATAGTAATGGTGATTCTAAGCAAAAATGTTCGTATGAACATGGGTTCCAATTTGAGCGATAACTGAGATATGAACAGAAATAAAACCAAGATCAACGTGTTAATAACTCAGGTTCCGGAACGCCTAGAATAATGAAATTAGGAAGAATAATAGGGTACATAATACCGTGTATGCCGTTAAAATTTGAACGAATTCCAACAAGTAGTTTCCGGGTTACGCAGTCAAAATCTTAACACGTGCTGATTAGTAGTCGCATGTGAGCACTGTTACGATTTTGAATGCGTAACTCGGAAACTACTCGTTGGAATACGACCAAGTTTTAACGGTATACACAGTTTTATGAAACCTATTTCATTATTCTAGGCTTTCTGGAACCTGAGTTAATAACATGTTGATCTTGGTGGCGGTCATGGTCCTTGAGGATTTCTTTGAAGAGCTTCCAAATATTGCTGATGCTTGACTTCTTCTCTGAAATTGATATTGACATTGTCAAAGTTTAACGCCACAGGCTTGTGGTCAGAAGAAAGGTCGTCAATCGTGAAGATGCTGTATGGCTTGAAGAAACCCTTCATCAGCGAGATATCCAACACGTCACTTATAGGGGAATGGTGACAATAGTAAGTGTCCTCCACTGGCCCTGCAGCAATGATATCATCCTTACTTTGTATAGACCGGTATAGAATCATGCCATTGCAGTTCCGTGTTCTGGAGTTCCAGCTTGCCACCATCGAAGTGTCCATCGAGATCGCTAAAGTCGAGAGTATGTTTTGGTGAATTGTAGAGCGCCACAAACTTCACTTCACCAAGGGAGACGTCATTGATGATGACTGACGCAGATTCCATACCAACGTAAGATTTGGAGACCAATTCTTGATGTTTAATTTCATACTTGATGATGATCTCCGCACCACCAGAGGCACATCTTGTAGTGTTTGGAGTCATACGATCGTTACGGTACACACAATAACCGGGAAGCTTGAAATCCATATCACGCACCGAAGTTCACCTTTGTTGATCTCAGTATAATGTCTTGTAGCCAGGAGGAAATTAGTTGGTCATAAGGAGCCCACTCAACTGTGGGTAACGTTGGTCTAGATTTGTAAACAAATGACATATTCGTCCAATTTGATTATATATACCTTGTAGGTCGTTAATGTGGAGATCTTTTTCCTCCGGCTTAGACAAAGCTGCGAAGGATTTGTCCGTGGTCACCTTGGAACTATGCACCCTTTCAACCTGGGGATATTTTGGACACTTTGTATAGCTTGAAGTGTGCTGTCCTCCACATCTTATGCACTTCGCGGGGTCTTGTCCTTTAATCTTGGGACAATATAATTAAATACTCCTTAGAATATAATTACAAACAGCCTTTCGAATCCGAACTAAGTTTCTTAATTTATGTAATAACGGATCCAACTTGTGTTAAAATTTTTAAGAGCTTGGAAACTTTTATAAACTGATTTATAAAGTGACAATAAAACGTTCCAGAATATATTTTAATATATTGTAAAAAGAGAGATATAAATAGATGAATTTTAAGATAAATTGATGTTATATTGTTAAATGTAATCTTTTGAACCTTTAATGGAATTTTTAAAAATTACAAAAAAATATTTAAGCAAATCTAACTCTGTTAATAATTTGGAAGAAATTAGCTATTCTGTAATAATTCTTTCGTACGCGTGTAGTTTGAAAAAAACTTTTATATTTACGTAGTACTCAGAGTGGAGAAAGGCAGAGCAAAAAGTATGGAATTAGGGTTGGGCGATCCTGGATCGAGCTGAACCAATCTTTTGCTAGGATCGAGCTTAGCGAAGCCAAGCGATCTTAAGGCTTAAGATCGGTTCGATAGTTGAATGTCTGTATATAATCGACAATCGAACAGTAAAGTGTACATTCGTTAGGATGGGACAAAAGCAGCGCTTTCACAAAGCTCATCTAACCAGAATAAACTCCAAAGGAAATACACTGAGGTAGTCAAGAAGCCTAACCAACCCAAGCGGTCTTCCATATTATACAAAAAAGAAAGTAAGATTGACGATTGTCAGAAACAAAAAACAAACGAAATAAAAAATACAAGGAGAAATAAGATTATCACATCTTCCAGTAGTCTGGGAAAGAGACGTTGCTAATATCTTCAAAATTGATGTCAAGAACGTGCCTCGGTTTACGATACTTCGTATGCCACTTCATATTCATTGAGTTCTCCAGTATCCCTTTCACAAGCTTATTGTCGTGAGTCTTCATCTTCTGTATCATAATCAAAAGGAGATCCTGTATAAACTTTCCGATATGGGCCATGTTTAAATCGAGGTGGATGGATTGGTTTCTCACCGTCCTTCTGTCCAGCTGGGCAATGGTCCTCAGGGTAACATTCTGGAATGACTGTAGTTCACTCCATCTGCTTTTACAGATAGTCGCCCACGCAGGCATGCCATAGAGTAGTATGGTCCGGATAATCGATTTGTACAGAAGTAGCTTGTTGTCAATGCTGAGGGCGCTGTTGCGACCCATAAGAGCTATGATACTGTACTTAGCCCTCTTCGCTTTGTTCAGAGCATAGGACATATGCTGGTTCCATGAGAGTCTTGAGTCAATGATAACTCCCAGGTACTTGTAGTTGTCCACCCAGTCCAGTTTCTTATTAAACAGAACAAGAGAATCTGGGGGATGCTTGAGCTTCCTATTGAGGTACAAATCCTTGCATTTTCCGACGTTAAGGTTCAACTTCCAGCAGTTAAACCAGCCTTCGAACTGCTTCAAGGCGCATTGCAGCCGAGTGATAACGTGAGCCGGCTGGTGTGCCCATGTCATAATGGCAGTGTCATCCGCATAAAAATACAGATTACAATTATCGGGTTTCGGGAAATCATGTACAAAGTAATTAAATAGCACAGGCCCGAGGACAGAACCCTGAGGGACACCGGCCTTTACAACACGGGGTGTGGAAAGATTTTCTCCAACCTTGGCTTGATAGGATCTGCCGTCAAGAAAGGATTTCACCATCAAGATCAAATCAGCAGGGAACCCGTCTCTGATCATTTTGTAGACAAGGCCCTCATGCCACACTTGGTCAAAAGCTTTACTGACATCGAGAAATACCACCCCACAGTACCTGGATAGGTTCAGGGGGATGCTCAGGTCTTCAACGAGCCTCCATATCTGCATCGGACAAGAGTGGGCAGCACGAAAGCCAAACTGCTCTTCCCGTAAAAGGTCATTTGCTAGACAGTGATCTTGAAATCTGACAAGGATCGTTCTCTCCAACACCTTGGACATCGAGGGTAGCAAGCTAATAGGTCGGTAGCTCGCGGGAATTGCAGGATTTTGTCCCTGTTTTGGGATACTCAACACAATAGATTTTTTCCAAGCCACAGGGAAGTAAGAAAATTTCCAGCAGTCGCTAATGATATTGGTGAGAAATTCAATAAAGTTCTTTGGGAAATTCATAAGGGCGTTATTACTCACCTTGTCTTTTCCTGGAGCCTTCTTCTTTTTCAGTTTATTTATGATGTTGGCGATCTCACCAGCCTCGATGTTGTACTTCGTAAAATGCTTCGGGACTTCATCAAAGATGTAAATACCTTCTTCCACACGCCGAGACATGATTTGGCTCTTGGGCTTATCGTTGGTAGGAGTAACAAACTGCAGTTCCAGTGAATCTGCAATGACTTGGGCCTTGTCCTGATCAGTTTGCACATAGTCACCTTGTGGAGTACGTAGTGGAGGAAGCGTATCATTCTTCCTCTTCTGTAAAGCTCTGACCATACTCCAAATGGAATTGTCGCGAGCCGACAAGCTTTTGAGTTTTTCATTCCATCTAGCGTCGCGAAGCTCTTTTATCTCCTCTTGAACTCTTCGCACTAACCTGTTGTACTTGGTTTTGAGCCAAGGTTCACGATAGCGTTGCCATAGTCTACGGGTCCTGTTTCTTTCAGCAATAAGGCGTTGGATTCCAGGAGAGAGTTGGATTCGATGAGAAGGTTTTTTCTCTGATGGATACTTACTGACTTCTATGGCACTGTTAATACATCTGGTGATGTCATCAACAAGTTGATCGATGTCCTCTGTACAGTAAGCAACGTCGGGATGGTAGCCATAGTCCTTAAGAATATCTTTGTAGAGCCTCCAGTCTTGATGATGTACGAGTTCCTCTCGGAAATTTATGTCAACTTTGTCAAAGTACAACGCCACAGGCTTGTGGTCAGAAGAAAGGTCATCAATCGTGAAGATATTTTACGGTTTGAAGAAACCTTTCAAGAGCGAGATGTCCAAAACGTCACTACTAGGGGAGTGGTCGCAGTAGTAGGTGTCCTCCACAGGTCCAGCAGCGATGATATCATCTCTACCTTGTATGTACCTATAGAGAATCATGCCGTTGTAATTCTGCGTTCTGGAGTTCCAGCTTGGATGCTTGGCATTTAGGTCACCAGCCAGGACGACTGGAGTGTCACCACTGAAGAGTTCATCAAGCTCGCAAATGTCAAGATAATGTTTAGGTGAATTGTAGAGCGCTACGAACTTCACTTCACCACAGGAGACGTCATTGATAATGATGGAGGCTGATTCCATACCTGCATAAGACTTAGATACTAATTCTTGGTGTTGAATTCCCCTCTTAATGATGATCGCAGCGCCCCCAGACGCACATCTTGCAGCATTTGAAGCCATTCGATCCTTACGGTACACACAATAGCCAGGTAGCTTGAAGTCTTGGCTTGGTTTGAGGTGAGTTTCACAGAGGAAAGCCACGTCAATTTCGTGATTTATCAGAAAGTTGTGAAACTCGATACGCTTTCGGGGAATGCCCCTAGCGTTCCATATCACGCACCGAAGTTCACCTTTGTTGATTACAGTATAACGTTGTGCAGCCATACTAAAATTAGTTGGTTGTAAGGAGCCCACTCAACTGTGGGTAACTTTTGCCTAGATTAGAAAACAGATTAAAGATACGTCCTAATTGCTTATACATACCTGGTAGGTCGTTGATGTTGAGGCCTTTATCTTCCGGCGTAGACACAGCGGCAGCATAGGATTTGCCTGCTGTCACTTTAGAACTAGACATCCTTTGAACCTGGGGGTACTTTGGACATTTCGTGTAGCTTGATGTGTGCTGTCCACCACATCTGATGCACTTTGGGGGGTCTTGTCCTTTGATCTTGGGGCAATCTCTTGACTGGTGCCCCTCAGCACATTTATTACAACGAGGATCTTCCGTGCAGCCCATGGATACGTGTCCGAAGCGCAGGCAGTTGTAACACTGTAGTGGCTTCTTGTTCCCTCGAAAGGCCTCCACTGAAACTGCCAGCGGCCCAATACGTGTTACGTTTTTCAATGATTGGTTGTGTTCGGTGTTCGGGAGTAGAACCAAAACCATTGGCATATCAATGGATCCTTTGGCTTTCCTCAATCGAATAACTTTTTCCGGGAAGTAGTTGGTTCTTTTTAGGTCTTCTTGGAAGTCATCGAGGTCATACGTAACATCCACATTACGAATTACGTATTTCAAGACCTTCTCCGACTTCAGTTGATGATGCTGAATTTTTAAAATATTATCAGATTTAATGCCAGAGACTAACCTGTTGTGTGTTTCTTCATCTTCACATTTAACCTTGATGGTTTCAGCTCTGCCCGTATGAACGGCGATCTTTTTGACTGGAACATGCTTCTCGAGCTCAGTTAAAATCGTCTTAAACGGGACGCCATGAGCCCGCACGATAATTGGCGGTACATACCTCTTCGTGATCCTATGGTCTTTATTAGCCGAGCGACCTTGTACATTCTTCGGATTCCTCATTCTAGTCGCGCTGACGACTTCTTCATTTATACTGGAGACGGTCTTTAGGTTATCAATCCTCGTGCCTTTTCTGAATTTTTTATTAGTGACACCAATCCAGGGACTGTCGTCCACTTCTTCATCAGTTCCGTCAGAGTGACTTCTCTTACAGCCACCGTTTGTCGAACAGTCACTATTTTCTATTATATCCATAGACTCCATACTAATAGAAGAGGAAATAGTTTTTAAGACATTACTTACCTTGCTACTATCAACTGGATTATCTTCCGTGGAGTTACTTGCCTTCGGAGTCCCGGAGCATTTCCCAAGGCTTCCTTAAGTTCGCTTATCTTGTCAGTAACATCTCTACGAGAGTCCTTAATTTCCTTATTGATACCTTCGAACTTCTCCTCAAAACTTTTGTGTAGGGATTCGACTTTTTCCTCCAGTGCTCTATACTTAGCGTTTATTTCATCCCGGAGGGCTTCTAACATTTCGTTGAACACTAGGTCAAAAGCAGCAAACCTAGCATCCAAGCAGGCATCCCGGTAGGCCTTTTCGCAGGACACAGTTTTACCATCCGCCACTAGCAAATGCTCTTTAGCCGACTTCAGCTTGGTTAATTTAGACGAAGCCATCATATATAAATGTATAGAACCAAGGGGGGGGGGAGTAACCTCGTAGCTAGGTGTGTGCTAAAGAAGCCGTCCTAAGAAGGACGCACCTAGCTCTAAGAAAAAAGAACAAGTCAGGTTTGCGAGAAAATTAATTCTACGCCAGGGACCCGCTCGTGAATGATTAGAATAATAATAGATGATATGAGAAAATGTCCTTAGTTAGGTTTGCGAGGAAATTAATCCCAACGCCAGGGACCCAGAAGGATAATGAGCGTCTTGATGTATTGGTTTACGGGAATATTAATTCCAACGCCAGGGACCAGCACATAAGACGTAACAGAAGGGGAATATCGCCCTGAAAAGGGCGCACCGTGAAATGAAAATAATGAAATGATAACTGAAAAGAGAGAGTAGAGCGATACCTTGAAGAGCTAGTCCGTTTTGATCGTCCTCAGCCTAGGTTCCGTCCTCCTGATCATGACCTTATGAGGATGGTATCGTCTGTATATAATTATAGCTGCATATAATTATAGTGCCATGTGACTGGTTCAAACCTAACCTAAGCTACTGTGGATGTGACTGGTTCAAATACAAGTCCAATAAAACGCAGTTCACTGTGGGCTGCTTTTGATGAAGAGGTAACATTACAGAATCTCCGCACGTTTTATACTTAACGTGTTTACAGATTCACATTTTAATGTTTTATTTTGAACTTAATGTGTTTACAGACAGTGTTGCCAACTCAGTGACTTTGTCACTAGATTCAGTGACTTTTTTTTTCAAAAGTGACTTTTCAGTGATTAATATTTTATAGACAGTTTTCCTAAAGTTATAAATAAAAATTTTTGTGTGTTTTTAATTGCGGTGAAATTATTTACAAATGGTGAATGATATAAAAATCCATTGAAGCAATGGAAGATTAGAGCAGTGGTGACGTCATATCATTGTTTCTGCTCTTATGCAGTGTTGCCAGATATTTCTATCTCGAAAATCCCAAAACCCGTCCAAAAGCCGCGGGACTAAGCACAAAGAAGCCCCCAAAACCGCGGGACTTTGATAGCCGACTGATTTTAAATTACTGCACATAGTATTCGAAGTAATTCATAATAAAATAAATACAAACAACAAAAAAATTTTATTTTAAAAAATGAGATTAATTTCTTTTAATAAAATAATGTCACTTTTGATACAGTAATGAAAGTAATTCATACAATAAATATTTCAGCTGCGGCATCAAGTTCTTGTTGCTCTGTTGCCGAATACATTACATGAGAATTAAAATTTGCCATCATTCCTGTAGTTGGTTTAAAGTCATTGCAACATTTGTTGTCTATTTGCAAAGATGTTTGGACATGCAGAATAGCATCTAAAGTCCTTAAACATGTTCGATTCCTAAGTTTTGTTTTTACGATGTTCATTTTAGAATAAATACGCTCGACTACAGCATTACTAATAGGAAGAGTTAATAGTCTGAGTGCAAATTTGCTAATATTTGAAAATGCTAATTCACCATCAGCTCGTTTGACTTCATATGCAGCAGACCAAAACTTAATACTATTCCTTTCAACAATTTCTCCAAAGACATCAGACCAGTTATTGATCTTGACCAATAAGTCGCCATTCATTCTCCATGGCGTGTTTATCTAAATCGTTAATGGGAACCAAATTAAGGGGCAAGTCTTCATATTTCACGTTGTTGCACTGATTTAGGAAATAAGGAGGCGTTAGATATTTTAATTTTTCTAACAACCAAAATTTTTCAGGGAGACGCTTCTGAACGTGCACTGCCGCCTGTTTCAAAAATTTGAAACACCGTTCTCTAACAGTAACTAGTTGCTCGTGAGTTATTGCCCTATTCCTTTTATACTGTTGAGCTACTCTCTCAAAATCATTTCCAAGGTCGACATTATTTAGATCTTTATATATGCTTACAAAAGAAAAATTGACGAAAATGTGATTCAGTTCAATTTGCTTCGATTGTACAAATCGTTGGAACACAGAAAGAACAAAGTTCTTCAAGTCTGATAACATAATGAATAAAACTCCACCTGTCTTTTGAAATAGCAGATTAATTATTTGAGATTCTTTCAATATAGGCACTAAAAATGCTAAATACAAGTGGTTGGTTGCATCTGAATATATTTCAGAAAGTAATCGTGTCGTGTAACATTTCGTACCTACAGTCGAAAAATGCAATTTTAATGAATCAAACTGCTCATAGATTTTTTCTACCGCAGCCGCTCTAGACAACCATCGTGTATCACTTAATTGAACAAACTGCTTAGGTGTTTCACCATCATTAAGGGACTTATAAAGCAAATGGTACTCAAATTGACGTTTAGTACTTAAATGAAACCAATTGTAAGTCTCTCGTATTAAAAATTCCATTGCTGCGGGGAGTTCCTCTGAAGCTTTTTCACAGCATAAATGAATGGAATGGCAGATGCAATTAACCAAAATAATAGCATAGTATAAAGAGAATTATTCTGACCACACATATTGCTTGCCCCATCGACCCCTAATCCAATGATGTTATTTAAATTCAACTTTGCCTTTGCCATAAATTCTGATAGACAAGCATACAATTATCGATGGGTGGTTTTAACTACAGTTATTAAACCTAAAAAAGTTATTACATTTTTTCGAACGTGACTGTAATAACGTATACAACAGTACATGTATTTGGTGGTTGCAACATCAGTTGATTCATCAATAATCAAGGAATAGTATTCATTACCAATATCTTGAATCAATGACTTAAACATTTCTGGCGCAATGACATGTACAATCAGTGAGGTACATTTTGTTCTGTGAAGCCTAAGTGCTGATGTTTAAGATGAATGCTTACTGTCCTTATTCTTGAAATTGCTTGCTATTATTTCACCAATATAGTCGATGTTTCTGATTGCTGAATGGCATGCCACATTGACAGCAAGAATACATTCATACAAGTATTCTCATCAATTACAACAACACCTGTAACACAATACATAGAATGATTTTTTTAAAAAATACTAGAGTTATTAGTTAGACATAACCAGGTTTGGGTCTAATATTACTTCAAATGGAGAAAGAGAGAGACGAGTTTTGATATCTTACTTGAGTTTAAGGTATTTCGGTATGTTCGTATTGTAACGGATACAGTAGCCAATCTGGTTTATAAAATAATATGAACAGGGTGACTTGAACCGGGAAAATTCAAAGAATTATACAAATTTAATATTTAGTGACTTTTGGCGATCGTTTTAGTGACTAATCTCGTTTTACACTTGGCAACACTGTTTACAGATTAAAAGACAAGGTGTTTTACGAAATGATTACAACAGAGGAGTGGAACTCGAAATAGATGGCTACATTGCTTTGAAAAATAATCTTAGACAAAAGTGTCCAATAATATTTTGCAGAGAAAATTCTTACAGATTCCCCACACTTGCTCCAATGACTAGGAAACACTTGTGTACACAAGGCACTTCGGTACCTTTTCAAAAAGTTGTGAACTCATTTCATCTAAACGATCAAGACAATCGACAGTCGAACAGTGTAGTAAAAAAGAAAGACGCGAGTGGTGCAGGAGCCAAGCTCACTTTGCACGCTCGCCCAAAAAGTAAACCAGAGGAAGTACACTGAACTGGGAGAGAAACCTGATGAACCTCTTTAGTCCTCCAGAGATTCATACTTAGTAGCTGAAATGTTCAATAAACACATTTTGTGGAAAAGTGGTATCCACCGTCTCTCTCTGTTTATGATTAAACGATCAAGATTAAAGGAGAGCAATAATAATCTCTCTAAATACATAAAAATAGTCTCTTTGATTTGTGATCAATGCAATATTTATTGGAAATCATATACTAAATTACCTTCCTATAAGATAGGACAAATTATTTCTACTCTGGTTGCCGCTATTGTCCCAAAATGATAAAAAGGTTTGAGATCGGCTCGGTTTGAAATCACTGCAGCCAATGAATGAATGACTAAGGGAATGACTGGGCACCCAATAAGTGGCGAACCAATCATTATTTCCAGAGATATTGTTGTCACACAGAAATGTATTGAAAAATTAATTAGGAATGATACGATTGACCCTACATATGCAATGAAACTGACTGGCAATGACATTATACCAAAGCAGACGATAATAAAATAAAACAGATTTTCTTTAAAATTTCATATTTTATTAAAAGATCTTTTATTAAATCATATCTACATAACGATATCGAAATAGGCGGTCTTCTATTTTTTTTCACACCATTCATTTTCCTTCCTGACCTGTTAAAACAGAAAAAAATAATTAATTTCACGTGTAGATACGAAGTTTGAATAATACTTCACACCACATAAAAACAAAGCAACAGGCACCCCATTTTATCGCACTGAAATAATTAACATCACAATAAAAGTACAAAATCTGTAAAAATACATGCTAATCAGTTAGCATTTGCATGTAAAAACTCCAGCACACAGTCTGTTGGCTGACAATTATGGAAACTGGACAATTTCCAAATACATGCATAACTCATATACACAGAAAATGTCCACGTGTTTTGCTAATTATTTCAGAAAATTTTAAATCGTTCGTATAATAATTGTGGGTTTATTCATCTGCTGAACATTAATGAATCAAGGGCCCTCCCCTTCTGATGACCTGAAGCCAGGATGAAAGATCTCGTCGTCCTTCTCTTTCTAGTTCCTTTCAATTTATGTTCATTGAATTTCCACTATTATACAATGTTCAGCAGATGAATTATTATACTCACAATTACTAAACGATTGATTCAAATACATCTGCATAATATCTCATCAAATGTTATATCGATTCACCTGTTCTTCCTCTACCGGGGTGAAATCATTCTTGATGTTGAAAGTCTTTCGGATTTCTTCGGGAGTTTTCCCTTTAATCATATTTGCCACAGTCTTGCAAGTGACGTCCAACAATCCTTCGATATCTAAGTAATTAGCAGCCTAAATATTATGTGTACAAAAGTTGAGATTTAAGTAAAATTAAAAGTCATACAAAATAAAAAAAAAGCATGAAAAAAGCAATAAAACAAACATTTTACAAGTAATGAAGTCTTATATACCAGTATTAATTCAAATAAAGTTTCTTGCTCTACGTCGAGAAAGTTAGAATCCCATGAACTAATATCATCTGTTCTCTTCTCTTTGTTTTCATTATCTTCTGGTGGTGGAGGATCATTCTGCAATAATGTTAAAAGCAGTAAGAAATAGTAATCTTGTTATAGAAAAAGCAGTAACTTGCTATAGAGCCTAGTTAAAATGTCTTTTCAAGTTAAGACAATATCTTGGTAAAACTTATTCCACAACACGCATGAATAACTAACATTTGCCAAGTTTCCATTAATAACAGTATTACCTTATGATAAGTTGCCCACTGAATAACTTTCTTCAAAATTGCCGCATCCACATTGGGCAAAGGTACAACTTCCTCCTCATCGTCATCCATTCCAAGATCTATTCAATTTAATAAAGAAAAATTAAATGAAAATAGTGAACTAAAAAATACAAAACATATTTTGCATATGTACTATCAGCAATTGAACATACCTTCCAACATGGTTTTAATGGTAACTGATGCTTTGGCTATTTCGACATCCACTTCAAAAATTTCACCGTCCGAGCTTTGTAATTTTAAAGTTGGCATCTGGAATATAATATAATTATGTCATAAAAATGTTCACAATATCCATGGATTTAAAAGCAAGTTTCTGCATCTATTCTTGAAGGTTCCTCTTTCAGGGTGACTAGCAAGACGATTTCGTAAATTCCGTGACTTTTCCAGGTTGGTCAGGTAATTTTCCCTGATCACCAGGAGCCAGAAATACTAGGAACTAACTTAACAGAATACTATTGACATTTTTCAAAATTTTCGTTAAAATTTTTTTCTTAAAAATTCCCTGACTTTTCCCGGTCTCTAGTCCCCTTGCTCTTTTCTCGTAAGTTGCAATGTCCTGCCTATTAGTAAAATATTTGAAATATCACAATTGAGAAACTGAAGAACAGCTCAAGCAATTAATCAAAAGTGTGTAAAAACCAACAATTAAAGCAAATTCATAAATAGAGCTAAATCTTTATTATTAGCTCAAAATACACTATTTGAGTATTACACAGCAGTACTCAGTTGAACTTAATATAATACAATAAGTTAAATTAAGTACAAATTGCAATTGAATGGGAAACTTACCTCGAATTTGATGAACGAAATTTTTTCGCAGTTATAACCTCTTTCGGAAGTTGGGATGTTATCAGTTATATCCTTTTTTGCGAGTGGAATATTTTCAATTACAAAAATTGTAGCTTTTATGCAAAAACGTTGCTAGCCTAACAGCCAATCAGAAAACACAATTACTATTATAGCCACTGACACCCCATGCATTATTTTAAATTAATGTTGCCCGATTGAGATTGGGCTAGAAACATGCCAATTTGGTTATATTTTTCTTTCTTAAGCGAGTAAATTTTCATTCGGGGTGGGCTCGGGCTAATTACACTCAAGGTGACCAGATTGGGCGATAAACCACAAACTGGGCGTTTTTTAATGGACATTTGCGCCTAGAATTTGATTTGTGCGCTTTGCTTTTTTTTTTGCGAATAAATCAAAAACATGCGACTTTTGGGCGAATCATAATGAATTTGGGCTATTTCTGCGTTTTTTGTTCAGATGGCGCTTCAGTAGCAGTATCATTCATGAGATAAGTCTAAAATTTATACGTCATACAGGCTGACGCGTAGCCAATGAGATAGACAGGCCCCGGCGCGGAAAAGTCACCTGACCATACTAGTCCGAGTAACAATGTAACTCTCATTGTTTTCATCTTGGATTTTAACAATTGATATTTTTTCAACGATATATGCAAATAAAAACAACAAAGATCAAGAAGATGGTAAAGAAAATGAATTGTTTACTGTTGTTGAAATATTTGAACAAATTGGATTATAAGTTTAAAAAATTTTAAATAAAAGAATTTTTTTAATTGTTTGTTTTAATTAATTTTAATTTTTCAATTTTTTAAGAGAAACGTATTTATTTTTGGGCGTTTTAGAAATATTTTCGGCGCTTTTGGGCGTAATTTTTGCCAAACGAGGGCGCTTTTTAACAAGAGGTACCTGGTCACCCTGATTAGTGGTAATTTACACTAATCAACACGCATTTTGTGCCTAAGACCACACATAGTGTTCTTAGTAGTTATTTGTATGTAGAATCCGAATCTGCTTTTAGATTTTTTCTATCACGTCATGTTTCCAAAATATGCACTTCGAAACTTCTATGTTAAAGTAATGGGAGTGAAGAGAAGCGACTACAGTGTTAAAGTATCCATATTTTTGAGCCGCAAGGAAATTTGCCAGGCCCCAAACACTGAATGATTTAAAAATGTTTCATTGTAAAACAAGAAAGCTGAGCGTGCTAGAGAAATTTAAAAATTATATTCGTAATCAGCAGAAAAAATACTACCAAAAATCACCCATTTTCATTTTGTCACAAGAAAAATCTCAAATTTTGTTGGCCAGTGTTATTATTATTATGTATATTATTAAGTTTTTTGTTCTTAGAAATATATGTGTGTATAAGAAATTAGGACGTATCTTTCATCTGTTTTTCTCGTCTAGGCAAAAGCTACCGACAGTTAAGTGGGCTCTTTACGACTAACTAATTTTTAGTATGGCTGCACAACGTTATACTGTAATCAACAAAGGTGAACTTCGGTGCGTGATGTGGAACGCTAGGGGCATTCCCCGAAAGCGTATCGAGTTTCACAACTTTCTGATCAAGCAAGAAATCGACGTTGCTTTCCTGTAATCAGCAAATAAATAATAAAAAAGACAAGTTTGGATAATTGTAATGGTAAACTTAGAAATAATAAAAAACTTTTTCACCACAACGATAATAGATTGAAAATATACACCCTGATACTGGAAGTACTTTTCGGAAGCAATTGCTTCCATCATCCAGGAGCACCTCAAAGTTCAGTTCTCTCAGTTTCTACTCTAGCAATTGCTTCAGTTCTCTCAGTTTCTTTGAGGTGCTCCTGGGCTGCTGAATGATGGAAGCAATTGCTTCCGAAAAGTATTTCCAGTATCAGGTTGTATATTTTCAATCTATTATCGTTGTGGTGAAAGAGTGTTTTATTATTTCTAAGTTTTCCATAATCAGCAAAGGTGAACTTCGGTGCGTGATATGGAACGCTAGGGGGATCCCCCAAAAGCGTATCGGGTTTCACAATTTTCTGATAAGGCAAGAAATCGACGTTGCTTTCTTCTGTGAAACGCACCTCAAACCAAACCAACACTTCAAGCTACTTGGCTATTGTGTGTACCGTAAGGATCGAATGGCTTCAAATGCTGCAAGATGGCCTTCTGTGGGCGCTGCGATCATCATTAAGAAGGGAATTCAACACCAAGAATTAGTCTCCAAATCTTATGCAGGTACGGAATCGGCCTCCATAGAAGGAAAAGATGTGACGTTTTGGACATCTCGCTCTTGAAGGGATTCTTCAAACTGCACAATATCTTCACGATTACCTTTCTTCTGACCACAATCCTGTGGCGTTGAAATCTGACAAAGTTGACATAAATTTCCGAGAAGAACTCATACATCATCAAGACTAGAAGCTCTTACTTACTTACTTTTCAAACCCGCTTATCCGTTAGGGTCGCGGGGGAAGCAGCCCTATGGATGATCTCCAGCGATCGCGATCTTCCGCCATCAGGCGCATGTCCTCCCTGGTAATATCCAAGCGACTCGAACCCAGATTCCCTATGTAGTCTAGCCACCTAGTTTTAGGCCGACCCCTTGGTCTCTTACCCACCAGCTTGAAAAATAACAACTGCCTAGGAAGACTAGTTTGCGGCATCCGTATCACGTGGCCATACCAGCGCAACTGAGATCTCTCAATGCGGAGAAGTAGCGGCCCATTAGTGACCCAGTCGAGCTTATTTCCGTACAGGTTAAGCAAACCTGGGGGTTTCTGCGTTTGTTTGTGAAGAACATAGCCTTGCACTTGCCAACATTTAACTTCAGCCTCCACCTGTTGAACCATTTTTCGTAGAGATGCAGCGCTTTCTGCAAGCGAGAGATGACATGGGCAGGAACACGGGCACAGGTTAAGATGGCCGCATCATCAGCGCAGAAGTACAGTTTACACTTGTAGGGTTTGGGAAAGTCCTGGATAAAAAAATTAAACAAGGCTGGTCCCAGAACTGATCTCTGTGGGACACCGGCTTTAACCACACATGATTGGGAGAGGAAGTCACCAATTTTAGCTCGAAAAGACCTGTCAGAGAGGAATGAGCGCACCAGCATGACAATCGACAATCGAACAGTGCAGGTAAAACGAAACGAGTGGTCCGAAAGCAACGCTTTCACTGCCATACTCGTCCAGAAAGTAACCACGGGAAGTACACTGAACTAGGCAAGAAGCCAGATGAAACCTAGTTAAGTCATCCAGAGGATAAGATAGAGTCCTTTCCTATCAGGACGATAGTGTTGATTGTTGATTGACGAGGGACAAGGGACACGAGGAGCTAGGAGATCCAATATTCGGGAAATATCGCCTTTTGGATGTCGTCGAAATTGATGTCCAGGAGGTGACGTGGCCTGCGATGTCTAAGAAGGCTTCTGAAAATAAGCGGGTGCTCAAGAATACCTGCAACCAGAGGATTGGGATGGTCCTTCATCTTCGGAAGCAGCTTTTTCATCAATTCCTGGACGTGATTTCCAATGGGAGGTATCTCAAAATCGTCGGCAATAGAAGTATTTGTTGCAACTCTCCTGTCGAGTTGAGCAATGGTCCTCAAGGTAACGTTTTGGAAAGTTTGGAGGTCCTTCCATCTGGACTTACATATTGTGGCCCAGGCAGGCATACCATATAACAGAATGGTCCGGATAACCATTTTATATAGCAAAAGTTTGCTATCTATTCCAAGAGCGCTGTTTCGCCCCAGGAGGGCGACCAGGCTGAACTTTGCCTTCTTAGCCTTATTGATAGCATAGGAGACGTGGTCACCCCAATTTAGCTTGGCATCTATCACCACTCCGAGGTATTTGTAACTCTTCACCCATTCGAGCTCTCTACCCGAAAGAAGGAGAGGCTTCGGTGGTTTCCGAAGTTTCTTGGTAATAAACATAGCTTTGCACTTGTCGACGTTTAGTTTGAGTCTCCACTTAGCAAACCATTTCTCGCACTTATGTAAGGCATTCTGCAATCGAGATATGACATGAGCGGGAACGCGAGCAGTGGTCATGATGGACGCGTCGTCAGCGAACAGATACAACTTGCATTTTGTAAATGTTGGGAAGTCATGGATGAAAAAGTTGAAGAGTGCAGGGCCAAGAACAGAACCCTGGGGAACACCAGCCTTGACGTCACACGGGTTTGACAAGGAGCAGCCAACCTTTACTCGAAATATCCTGTTCGACAGAAAGGATCTAATCAAGGCAATAAGATCGTCCGGAAATCCACAAGTAATCATTTTGTGTATTAGGCCTTCGTGCCAAACCTGATCAAAAGCTTTTCGGACATCCAAAAACACAAGACCACCATATTTAGCGCAGTTAAGAGGAGTGTTTAAATCTGCAACAAGCCTCCAGATCTGGAGTTGGCAGGAGTGACCTGGTCGAAAGCCGAATTGCTCTTCACGAACAAGATTGTTAGCCACACAGAAGTCGTTAAATCTCTTAAGAATGATGCGTTCAAACACTTTTGATAGCATAGGTAACAAGCTTATAGGCCTATAGCTGACAGGAAGAGCAGGGTTTAGACCAGGCTTCGGTATGGTAACGATTACAGACTCTTTCCACTTGACAGGAAAGTAACCATGTCTCCAGCAGTCATTCATGGCCCTGGTAATAGTTGCAACAACATTAGGAGGTAAGTTCTTGAGGGTGCTATTAGTGATGGAATCGATACCTGCTGCTTTCCTGCTTTTAAGATGCTTGATGACATCGGAGACTTCCTGAACACCAATAGTGTCCTCACAGGTAGAAATACGATGAGTGACCTCGTATACGATACATCCATCGTTTACAAGACGAATATTTGGGAAATTATCCGGGTCGTTCTCACCAGGAGTGGTAAATTGTTTAATCAGGGATTCGGCGATCAGTTGAGCTTTATCTTGGTCGCCCGTGACAGCATTGCCATTTGCGGTAAGCAGCGGTGGTAAGTTGATGGGTCTGTTTCCTTTTAGAGCCCTTACAGTACCCCAGAGCGAGTTGTCCTGGACTGACAGGGCCTTTAGCTTTTCGCTCCATCTTTGGTTACGTAGAGATTTAACCTCTTCCTGGATCTTTCGAGCTAGCCTGTTGTATTTCGTCTTAAAGAAGGGAAGTCGTTTACGCTGCCATAACCTTCTATAGGAATTTCTTTCAAGTATGAGACGCACCAGCATGATAAGGCAAGTCAAATTTCTAGTCGCAGGTTTTATAAGATTTCAAGCGCGGACCTACTAGAGAACGTTAATGACGTCACATTTTTTAACGTTTGATTCGCTATATTCAAATTGAACCATGGATGAAGGAGAATTTGGCTGAACATAGTTTTTCCTCTGAATTCAACTAAATTTTGTTGAATTTCAAAGAACTTATTGATTCGGATTGCTTTCATAGCAGATAATGAATTTGTTAACAATATGAGATAAACGGATTGAATACCATGAATAAGATCAATTATCCTGAAATATCATATAAGGCCCCCCTGTATGGAGGATATGGTAAGATGCCTCATTTGAGATCCGTCCGTGTCCATAATCCGTTTGCCTGTGTGTGTTTTTGCATTGTCTTGCAGAAAACAAACACCACTGGTCGCTTTTTCCTTAGTGCCGGCTTCAGGGACGTCCTCAAAATGTCACTGTAGTAGGGCGCATTTTTGGTTCGACGTTTTTCCCAGATAATCGACATGAATGATATCCTTGATGTCCCACAAAACAGATCTTGTAGAATTTCAGCTCATCCTGGATGATGGTCCCCACACTGCCAGTGCTGACGTCCTGTATTGAAGCCAGTTCTCGAACATGAATCCGCCTATTGTCCATTATGAGCTCATCTGTTCGCGCCATCATTGACAGCAGTTGCTGGTCTTGACTTATGAGGATCATTACCGCTGGATTCTCGCCCTCACTCAAACTTTTCGCACTAAGCAGTGACGGATGATCGAGACGAACATGATCCGGTGGACTGTCATTTAAGCCTCTGATGAACTTCAGATGCTTTCATACCTTCGTTGTGGAGAAACTTGATGATTATTCATTGTTCCACTTTGGTTGAAAAAAATTGTGGTGCATTACTTTCTGGATTACCGTCGTATTTGCATATGGTGAAAGGTTTGTAGAGTAATTTTGAGACTATGAGGAATAAAAAAATCTAACGCAACACTATATACACGAGTCTTAAGTAGAGTTTGATCAGCATATTATCAGAAATCCAAACCTTGTTCAATTCTAAAACATAAACATACATAGAATTTACCAAACTAACTAACTACTTATTACAAAAGCAATGGCAAACTTTTTCGTACAAGATAGTGGCCCTGAAAAGGGCCGTTTGGAATACTGTTGCAAAAGAACGATGCGGTGCTTACGAGAGATCTAAGTTAACCACCGAAACCATACAGTGTTCTTCCTTGGCGCTTAAGTGCGTAGACAACGTCCATGGAAGTAACGGTTTTGCGCTTGGCATGCTCAGTATATGTGACAGCATCACGAATCACATTCTCCAGGAATAGCTTGAGGACACCTCGGGTTTCTTCATAGATCAAGCCGGAAATACGTTTCACACCGCCACGACGAGCCAGACGACGGATAGCAGGCTTTGTGATTCCTTGGATATTATCACGAAGAACTTTGCGATGACGTTTAGCACCTCCTTTTCCTAGACCTTTGCCTCCTTTACCACGACCAGACATCCTTTACTGTAGTAGTATAAAACGAGTAGATGGGATTTTTTTGCTAGATCGCAAGACTGAATGTCAAGTCCACGACAATCGACAATCGAACAGTGTAGTGTATCGGTATTCAAGTAGAACTTGAAGCATAGCTTCCATAATCTCACCCTTCATAATCATATTCCAAGGGAAATACACTGAGCTAGAAAAGAAGCCTGATGTACCCACAAGGGTCATCCAAAGTATGAAAGAAAATTGCCTCCTCTTGGTGGAGGAAAATTTGATTGACGACTGTCTAGACTAGAAGCAGACCACTAGTATTAGATAAAACACGACCTATGAAGTCCAGTAATCTGGAAATAAGACATTATCAATGTCTTCAAAATTAATATCAAGTATCTGCCTTGGATCACGATATCTCTTTCTATGCATAGGATGCTTTAAAATGCCCGAGACTAGCTCGTTGCTATGATTTTCTATATTGGGCAGCATGGATTCCATGAGCCCTTGAACGTATTTGCCAATATGAGTCATGTTGAAGTCATTATAAATGGAGGAATTGCGAACAATTCTCCGATCTTTTTGCGCAATAGTCCTAAGGGTAACGTTTTGGAACGTTTGCAGTTCTTTCCATCTAGTTTTACATATTGTGGCCCAGACGGGCATACCATAGGTCAAGATAGTCCGAACAATGACCTTATAGAGTAGGAGTTTATTATCAATGTTTAGAGCACTATTCCGGCCTAGCAGAGCAATCAAGCTAAACTTGGCTCTCCTGGCCTTATTCAACGCATAAGTTGCGTGGGGAGTCCAGGTAAGTTTAGAGTCAATAACAACACCAAGATATTTATAAGTTTCAACCCAGTCCAGTTTTTTGCCATATAGTGTTAGAGAATCTAATGATCTCTTTCTCTTCTTGGAGACAAACATCGCCTTGCATTTGTCTACATTCAATTTTAGCCTCCACTTGCTAAACCAGCTTTCACACTCCTTTAGAGCCTTCTGCAGCCGCGAGACTACTACGGCTGGTTGACGAGCACAGGTCAGTATAGCAGCGTCATCTGCGTAAAAAAAGAGCTTACATTTAGAAGGACTTGGAAAGTCTCGCATAAAATAATTGAATAATACTGGCCCCAGGACTGAACCCTGTGGGACACCAGCTTTTACTTCATCCATCCATAATCATTTTAAAAATAAGACCATCGTGCCAGACTTGGTCGAAGGCTTTGTGTACATCGAGGAAAACGACCCCACAGTACATAGAGAGATTAAGGGGTCGTTGATATCCGCTGCGAGCCTCCATGTTTGCAGTTGGCAGGAATGGTTTGAGCGAAAGCCAAATTGTTCATCGCGGATGAGATCGTTGGCATCACAGTGCTCAATGAATCTCTTGAGAATTGTTTTTTCCAGGATTTTGGAAATTGATGGTAACAAGCTGATGGGCCTGTAGCTAACAGGATTTGCAGGATTTTGTCCTGGCTTAGGAATGCTTAAGACAACTGATTGCTTCCAAGCATCCGGGAAGTAAGTGTTCTTCCAGCAGTCGTTAATCACTTTTGCAATATCTTGAATTGTATTTGGAGGTAAATTTTTCAAAGCAGTGTTCTTAATAGAGTCTTTACCTGGAGCTTTTCTCGTTTTTAAATTTTTAATGATGCTTAGGACTTCATTTACATCAATGCTATGTTTTGGGAATTCATTGCCGTGAATACTATAGAAGCCAGTTATGCAGGATTTTACTTTCTCGGACATATCAAGTCCTATTTGCCGACCATCAGTAGGCGTGACAAACTGTTCTGAAAGTGAGCTTGCAATAAGCTGCGCTTTATCATCATCATTCGTGATGAATTTGCCATTTTGGGCTAACAGAGGTGGGATATTTATGGCTTTCTTGTTTTGCAAGGCTCGAACCATGCACCACATAGAGTTATCGTGGGTCGACAGACTCTTAACTTTATCATTCCATCTGGCATTACGAAGTGCTTTTACCTCCTCGTGAACTCTTCTTGTGAGCCTATTATACTTGGTCTTAAGCCATGAATCACGAGTTCGGTACCACTGCCTTCTAACCTTATTCCTTTGCTCAATTAATTGTTTGATTTCTGGGGTGAGATCAAGGTGGTCAGCTCGCTTCGACTCTAAGGGCGAAGCACTAGAGTCAATAGCTGCATTTATACGTTCAGTAAGCCTTTTCACATTGGTATCTATGTCGCTCGTACTATGTACGTTATTTAGTGGGTCGTCATCATTTTTGAGAATTTCTCTAAAAAATTTCCAGTCTTGTTTGAGCCTCAGTTCTTCTTTGAGGTCAATGTTTACGTTATCAAAATTTAGTGCAACTGGTTTATGGTCTGAGGATAGATCATTGACAGTATAGATACTGAATGATTTGTAGAAGCCCTTCAACAACACAATATCAAGTACATCGCTTGAAGGAGAATGATCACAATAATATGTATCATCCACAGGGCCTACTGCAATAATATCAGATTGCCTTTGCACGTAGCCATACAAAAGGACACCGTTTTGGTTATGGCATCTTGAATTCCAATGCGAGTGCTTAGCGTTCAGGTCTCCCGCCATAATAACGGGAATATTCCCGGAAAACAGCTCGTCAAGCTCATTGGCATCGAATTTATACTTGGGCGCATTATATAGAGCCACTAGTTTCACTTCTCCCAGTGTGGCATCAGTAATGATAGCAGAGGCAGCTTCCATTCCCATATAGTCTCGGGTTGGTTCCTCCCGATGATGAATGCCTTTCTTAATAATAATTGCTGACCCACCTGACGGGGACTTTACTGTAGTGGGAAGAATTCTGTCTTTACGATAGACACAGTAACCAGGTAGCCTGAAGTCGCGGTCTGGCCTTAAGTGTGTCTCACATAGAAATGCTATGTCTATATCCCATTGGGTTAGGAAGTTGTAAAACTCAATACGCCTCCGGGGGACCCCCTGGCGTTCCATATTACGCAACGAAGTTTACCTTGATTTGTAATAGAATAACATCGATCAGCCATACTGGCAGTGTTTATTCGTAAATATTCCACTCATCAGTGGCATTTTCTTGCCCAGTTCGTTTAACAAATTGCATACACTGCCAATTTGTTTATACATTTCTTGAAAATCATTCACGTTAATGCTCTTATCTTGTTTGGAGACCATTGAGGCATAGGAAATCTCCGGGGACACTTTAGCACTTTGCACTCTCCTGACTTGCGGATATTTAGGACATTTTGTGTAACTGGAGGTGTGTTGTCCATTACATCGAATACATTTTGGGGGATCTTGTCCTTTTACATTTGGGCAGTCTTTTGACTGATGAACTTTAGCGCATTTGTTACAACGGGGGGATTCCGTGCAACCCATAGATACATGGCCAAATCGCAAACAATTATAGCATTGTAAAGGTTTCTTATTACCTCGAAACATTTCAACACTGACAGCTAAAGGCCCTATGCGGGTCACATTTTTAAGTGTCTTATTGTGTTCAGTGTTTGATAACAGAACCAGAATCATGGGCATATCAATTGATCCTTTGGCTTTTTTAAGCCTAATCACTTTCTCAGGGAAGTAGTTGGCCTTTTTCAGGTCTTCATTAAAATCGTTAAGGTCATAGGTCACGTCTACATTTCGTATAACGTATTTGAGGACTTTTTCCGATTTAAGTTGATGATGCTGAATCTTTAGCACGTTATCAGCCTTAATGCCAGACACCAATTCACTATGAGTTTCCTCATCATGACACCTTATTTTGATCGTCTCTGCTCTGCCTGTGTGTACAGTAATTTGGTTAATCGCCACATGCTTTTGAATCTCGCCCAGGATTTGCTTGATTGGCTGACCGTGAGTACGTATTATGATTGGCGGAATATAGGAGCTGCTCTTGGTATTTGGCTTTTCAACATTTTTTCGCTGTTCGGACTTGCTTTCTCGAAAAGCAACAGCGATTGTATCATTTAAATCAACAACATCCTTAATGTTGTCAATTTTCAACCCTTTTTTAGCCTTTTTAGATTTTGCAGGTATCCATTTATCCGTATCATTGTATAGCCGTTTGCGATTTGTACTAATCGGGTCTTTGCTATCGTTATCGTTACTCCCTAAGCCGGAGGGGATAATTTCCATAGGCTGTCAAGTCCACCTCTAGTCGCAGGTTTTATAAGATTTCAAGCGCGGACCTACTAGAGAACGATAGTGACGTCACACTTCCTTACGTTTGATTCGCTAGATTCAAATTGAACCATGGATGAATGGGGATTTGGCTGAACTTAGGTTGAATTAGATATTCCTGTATGAATTGAACTAAGTTTTGTTGAATTTCAAAGAACTTGTTGTTTCGGATTACTTTTCATAGCAAATATTAATTTGTTAATAGTGTGAGGAGTTGTCCAGAACGCTGACTAGTGGCGTTTTTTGAAAAGAATGTACGGGAAAGCATTCTCAGTGTAGGTGCAGGAATGCATTCTCACGAAATAAAGTCTTGCAGCGTTTGAATCCGTTTCTATCTTTGAGAGAGAGAAATCTATCTTTCTATCATTTGAAAGAGAAATCTATTTAATTTTCTGAGAATCTACTTACGACAATCGAACAGTGTAGTGAATAGAAAGACGCGAGTGGTCCAGGAGCCAAGCTCACTTTGCACGCTCGCCCAAAGAGTAAACTAGAGGAGGTTCACTGAACTGGGATAGAAGCCTGATGAACCTCTTTAGTCCTCCAAAGAATAAGTCCCAAGAAGGGACGAGAGTCAGATTGTAGATAGACGAATAGAGTCCCCAAAAATCAGCAGGATCTAAAAGATCCAGTAATAGGGGAAGACGGCCTTGTTAACGTCATTAGAGCAGACATCCAGGATATGGCGGGGTCTTCGAAACCTGAGGGGATTCTTAACAACGAGTGGATGGTCCAGAATACCAGAAGCCAGAGTATTTTTATGATTCTCCATCTTGGGTAGCATGTTCTTCATAAGTGTCTGGACAAAGATGCCTATATGGGGGGTCATTCCCAAATCGTCATAGATAGAGTGGTTGTTGGCAACTCTTCTGTCAAGTTGGGCAATGGATCGGAGAGCAACATTTTGGAAGGTCTGGAGATCCTTCCACCTAGATTTGCAAATAGAAGCCCAAGCAGGCATTCCATGGAGCTAAATAGTACGAATCATAACCTTGTATATCAAGAGTTTGTTATCCACACAAAGAGCGCTGTTTCGCCCCAGAAGTGCAATCATACTGAACCTCGCTTTCTTTGCTTTATGAGCGCGTATTGGACTTGGTCGTTCCCGTTTAGTTTGGAGTCGATCATAACACCAAGATATTTATAGCTTTTTACCCACTCAAGTTTCTTGCCAAATAAGAAGAGGGGTTTGGAGGTTTTGCATTTGCGAGTGATAAACATGACCTTGCACTTTTTGACATTCAGCTTTAATCGCCACTTAGTGAACTAGCTCTCACACTGATGTAAAGCATTTTGTAGTCGAGTGATGACATGTGCTGGGTTTCGTGCCCAGGTTATGATGGACCCGTCGTCAGCGAACATGTAAAGATTACACTTTGCAAACTTGGGAAAGTCATGGATAAAGAAGTTGAATAAGGCTGGCCCCAAGACAGAGCCTTGGGGTACACCAGCATTAACATCGCAGGGTTCAGACAAGCAGCCCCCATTCTTAAGACGAGAAGTCCTCTTTGACAGGAAGGAGTGAACCAGAGCAATTATATCGTCAGGGAACCCGTAGGTAATCATTTTGTAAATGAGCCCATCATGCCAGACTTGGTCAAAAGCCTTTTGGACATCGAGGAAAACTAGACCATAGAGAGGTTGAGAGAATCTGCTTAAATTTTCTGGGAAGCTTATACTTCCAGATAATTAGCATATTTAGTTGAAATGACTTCGTCTAGTCATTCTCACAACAGCTGTTGTGTGTATGGCTGGAGCTCATAAAATCTTAAAACGGGCTTCTAATAATCACTTTTTAAATTTAATCTGTAGAAAGAAAAAGAAACCGTGAATTTTTACATCTAATAGTCGGTTCTACAATACACATTTTATGCCTTTGACAACATCTAAAAAAAAAAAAATTTCAGCAGTAGGTCTTCCTCTCTTTATTTTTAGATAAATGAATTAGAATTTTATTCTTCATTTACTTGTAAGTTAAAATATCAGAAAATAAACTTCCTTCCTCTCTTTACTTTCTTTTTGATGACTTTTTTCATTAAAGAGGAAAATTAATTTTAGACTTATCTCTTTCTTAATTACTGATAGAAAAAAATAATACCAGAAAAATTTAACGTTTATTAATGAAATAAAAACAATTAAATCACCACAACTAAATTTTATAACTTAAAAAATGAGTTTTATTTTGGTTCCAGTGTATTTTTTCAAAGGCTTAAAAGGAAGAGAAAGCATTATTAGAAGTTCTTCAACATACTTTGGACTTAAGTTTCATCTTTTTTTTTCTTTGTCAGTTAAGTTTCCGGCTTTTGAAAATAATCACTCGCAAAGGACACAGGTTGCTTGTGTATATAAGAAATTTAGCGCAATATCGCACAAAATTGGGCTCGTTACTTTCATACCTTTCCGGCAGTTCAGAGGATCACTTTCACGGTGAATTAAGGGTATGTCAAAGAAAATTTTTCAAAGTTGAACAGAGATTATTTGACTGTTCTGGCTTACTGATCTTACAAAAACTCCATATATTGTTAGGACCATTGTCTGTAGATTTTGACTGCAAACATTGACGCTTTTCCCTTCTTTTTAACTAATTGTTCAAATATGTAATTGCAGTTGCACAACATACAGGGCTAATGGAACCTTGGATGAAGCATATAGAATTTTTCCCTCACGATGTTTTAATCATCGATTTATCGAATGACAATCGATGTAGTGCAGGATCCTATTGTAACAATTGCTAGCCCATTTTTCTTGTACCCTGATGTAGGCGGGATTAAATGCCGAAAGTAGATGTAATGTGCTGTACTGTAAGGTCTCTTTTCATTTTGAATGAAAAATGCAAAAATTACGAGAAAAAATTTCTACCATGTTGCAGAATGTCCCTAAAAGTTCCTTTCTTAGACACTTATTCGACTTCGTTCCTAAAAATTTAGGAACAGTAAGCGACGAGCAGAGAGAAAGGGTTCCATCAAGATATTTTAACCATGGAACAGAGATACCAAGGCCAATGGGACCCTGGAATGAGGAGTGATTACTGGTGGATACTGCAAAGAGACAGTGACCGCGAACAGGAAATTTTTTCTAAACTTGTTTGGTTGTTGCAATTTTGTTTTTTGTTAGTTCTTAATATCAACTTGATTCAATTAAATATTTGAAGGTAAAAATATCAAAAAATGCAATCTATTTTGCTTTAAATATATTTTTGTTAAAAATAAACAGACTTTTCTTTAATTGGCTGTCATTTGTTTTTTCACTTCATAGAAATAAATGTATAACATATTCATCAACTTTTACTATAAGTGTATGACTTTTGTTTAAATTTGTTACCCAGTGTTATATTAGATTACATATCACTTGTCGTAGCAAATAAGCCTTAATTCTCTTCCTCAACCAATGTTAACTGCATACAAGCAGATTGACCGTTTTTTTTTTTTTTTTTTTTTTTTTTTTTTTTTTTTTTTTTTTAATAGATACTCAAACACAGAAGTTTCACTCGGAACTTTGTGAGACCTGAGCCAAAGGTCATTTGCGTTCATTACGTGTCCTGTCATTTGCTTCAAGGGGCGACAATTAACCCTTCGTGACTGACTTAGGAAAAGTAACCCTTTCTTCACAGTGTTTGACATTCATGGTCTCCAATAACGTTCTTCGTCCGAAAGCTGTAGCCATGGATACCCCGTCCGCATCTTAAATTAAAAAAAGAACACTGAGAGAGATAATTACAGGGAATTTATTTTCTGCTCTAAAATTAAAAAGACATTAAGCAAAATAAATGAATTAAATAATATGAATAAAAATCGAGTAAGAAGTATATGGAAGCATAGTGCAAATATGAACAGTTTTTTTTAAATTTATTTCAAGATATCATACTTGTTCAGGAAAAAAAGGACAAATAAAAACAGTAAATTAGTAAACATTCTTCCTATTTTCATATAAGGTACAATTGTATGCCTTGCCTTCATAATTAATTACTAGATGGAACCCGTCAAAATTTGACGATAAACAATCTACCTCTTGAGAGCAAAATGTTTTATAAACTTCAGCGGATAAATCCACGACAAAATCTTCATTAAACTCCTATTCATTAAGTATTTTAGAAACTGTTTTTAACCTGATTTCACGATGTCTGTCTTCGGTGTTAAAAATACAATACGAAACAGCCCGGAATAGGCAGTTCCCGTCAGCTTTAATTTAAAAAAATCTTACTCTCCATCTATTTAATTTAAAAAAATCTTTAGAGCAACATATAGAATAATAGAGCAGCTTAAAAGCAGAGAACGTTGCACGCTTCCATGTTTGTTAAAGGGACAACCTTCTACCATAGCCTAATGAAATAATTTATTTCAAATAAAGACAGTTTTTATCATATCACTAAGCATGCACTTAAAGCAATTTTTAATTGTAAATTACACTATTAAATTGTAATTGTGTCAATAGTAATTATGGACACAAACACTAACTTTAACAAATCTGCACACTAAGATCTTTCATTTAAGACCAAAATGAAATTCAGAGATGCAGTAGTTTTCTCCAACGAATTGTCGAAAGAATCACCCTTGGATGAATATAGATTATTTTCCATCTTTTCGTTTTTCCTTGAATGTGATAATTAAATGTACTTTAAAGTGTTTAAATTTAATCAAAAACTATTGGAAAATGGTCGAGCCTTAAAAAGACATTTGTTTTCATCTTCCAAATCAGGAAAATATTTAGCAGCTCCAAAACTGCTGAAAGACCACATTTATTTTTGAACACAACAGCAGTTACAACGAAGTCACTTGTATTTTTCTGTATGCTATAATCAGTCGGGCAATATTAAAAGAGAGTTTGCAAAGAATGCTGATCTAACTCAAAGGTATATTTTTGTTGAAGCAATCCATGAACTGCAGCGGAAACAAAATCAAAGATTTTCGAAAATGACCGGTATTATATGTTCGTATAACAAAGAGCTTTGTGAGGATATTCCAGTTCACTCGAAGATAAAAGATTGGTAGATTTATTAGCTTTGATCTATGTATTAGTTATTATATGCTTCTGGGGGAGCTGTTCTACTTAATGATATAAAGGAGCTAAAAGGCATCGAAAGATATTAAATCCATTTTAAAAATATTAAATTCATTTTAAAAGGTAAATTCAATGGAAAAATTGGACTCTATTTTTGCATCCTAATATTATTCAAGGATAATAAAGTATGTATCATTGAAAAATATTTGATTTAACCTCATATTTTACGTACTGGGTTATCATTATTATCACGCTAGTTGCCTACACCAACTGGACAATCAACTAGGTTTTTCCATTAAATGTAAAATGATTGCTTCAAAACAATGAAAAAATGCGTCGGAATATTAAAAATTTGTTTTTGGTCCTCCCTTCCCTGCTCTTGAGGATCAGCAGAATCATTCCTTGCCCGCAAGAATCTGCCGGGACTCCCGTCTCCGAAAGAAGTACTTTCGATTCTTGTCTCGAACGACTCTAAAGATCGCAAGATTTCGCTAACCTATTTTCAGTGTAGAAAGCGTTCAAACTCTTTTGTAAAGAAACAAACTGATAGCAATTTCGGCACTGCAGTTGATACATGTGCAGTTCATTTTTTCACTTGCAGTTCCTTCGCACTTCGTAATTAGTGACGGATCGAAAATAGAGCATCCCCTTGAAGGCAGAGGAAGGGAATGAAAGCTTTTCGTTTATTTTATTATTTTGAGCTCGAAGTGGAAAATTGTATGTAAGCTAAGTGATTAGTATTTAAATCTCCGATTAAAATTCAACGACGTTACCATTTGGAATATGGAGAACACCCACCTGAAAACTTTTCAGTGAAAAGAGATCATTCAATCCACTGTTTAAAACAATCTCAAGTCTGTTTGCACCAGAAGCGTTCACCTGCACCCAAGAGAAATCAACGCGTCGAGAAAGTTTGGAACTGAACATTCCATGGACCACTATCCTTAAGGTTTTGCATATTCGTTTGAAGCTGTACCCCTATTAAATCACATTGTTCATGAACCGGAAAAGAACGGCAAACTTGACAGATTGACAACGACATAAGATTGTTTTTTAACCATAATGCAATATTCTGCGTGTCTGGACAAGTTAAGACACAATTGCAGGATATGGGGATCGAAAAATCTACACATGTCACATGCAGGACAGCGAGAAAGTAAACGTATGGTACATACTATCGCGAACGGAGGTGATAGGACCGTTCTTCTTCGCTGACAAAACAGTGAACAGCACAAATTACCTAGACATCCTAGAAATTGCGTATTACCAATCATGGAGGAACATCAGCCAAGCGTGTTTTTCCAACAGGATGGCGCATCACTCCATTAAGGACCTCACGTTCGGGAGACTTTCAATCACGATTTCTCAGACAGATGACTAGAACGTGATGGCCCGATCTTTTGGCCGCCATGTTCACCCGACACAACTCCTCTTGATTTTTTTCCTGTGGAGGGTAGGATAAGAATACGGTATATAGCAAGAAAGTAAACAAAATACATGAACTAAGCCGGCGAATCGTCCAAAATAATCCATCATTCAGATGATACGCAATAATACTTGGAGAGAGAGATTGAGTACCACCTAGATATTTTATGCGCCACAAAAGGAGCTCATGTCGAGATGGACTGATTCGTGGTGACATGACTGTGGCTAGAATAAAACTTTTAGAGTTTCCGTTTCCATTATTGCAAACCGCATAGCGATAGCTTTTCTAGTTATAACATTACGAACGTTTCTTATGGGACCAATAATTTACACCCAACTTTTAAGAATTTGAAAAATTTTGTCTGTCACCAAATTCGTCTTTCTAAATTTTCCTGTCAAAATTATAGTAGAAAAATATTTAATCGTAAAGATAACAAAGTGTATGAGAGTCTGATTTCTTTGTAAAATGAAAATTTAACATACCATTTTTGTTAAACTTAATCCTGCTTTCTCATGCTTAACGTCTGCTTATTTGTGCACACAGGGGCGTATAATTTTTACTAAAAATTGACGACACTTCAAAATATATATAAGTCTTAAAATTTGTAGACGCCTTTATTTATTACTTCGGGCACATAGAATCTAAATCGCAGAAAAACACGGACTTTCGTCGCCTCTGTGTGCTTAACAATTCATTGCCAAAATCGTTGAAATGTGATATAAAGATTAAGGAAGTAATGAAAAACTTCAAATTTTCCATTCTTCTATAGTAGGCAGTTTCCATAGAAATAGCATTTTTCTTGGTAAACAAGAAAGTATTTTGATAAAAGCCTGAAATCAAAGAAAGGGCTCGTTAACACCCGCCTTGTCTATAACCGTGAATTCCAATGCTATTAATAAAGGATTAGCCTTAAATCTTAAGGGACTGCAGTGAAAGATGCCTTTGGCTAAGGATCGATATGTGTCTGTTCCTTTTTCGTGACAGCGAGTGGTGGCTGTTCGACATCCTGTGCTACTTTGACCCACGACCATGTCCTGACAAACCCTCCTCCTCCTCTTTTCTTTCTCCTGCTTTCCTTTTCCCCCCTTGTTCGATCGAAACTCTGAACCACCTTATTAGAAAGAAATTGCATCATTCTATAGTGACATTTCAAGAACGGCGAAGAATTTGTCTTCTATTCTATTTCGCTTCAGGTAATTTTGGAATAGCTGCAACCACTGAAAATTTTCAAGAGTTTGAAAACTTTTATTATTTTGTCGACATGGAATCAAAGTTTATTTATGGCATATCTTTTCCAAAAAAAAATTCAAAGTTAATTTACACTTCTAAATTTATACTTTTTAAATAAATTTTTCAATAGTAAATTAATAAAGGTAGTTATCCATTTGATGCTATTATATGTTGTCTGTTTGTTTTTAGTTCTGTGTATGCTAAGTAATGGAAAGTTAATTAATAATATACACTCAAGAATTTAATAAGCTATGCTTGAATAGGTTTATCTGAAGATTAAACATTCGAAAGGATCTTAAAAAATAATAATGATAATAATTGATGAATCATCACATTTAAAGAAAGAATTTAAATAATTTTGAATTGGAATGAGTTTTATCATTAAACATTAAACTCATTAAAATGTTTGTAGAATAATATTGCGCAATTTGCCTAATATTTAAGAATAATAAAATTTGAAAAATTATGCTGTTTATTTTAAATAAAGAGAATTATTGGAGTTCAAGTTTATTTAAAAATTATAATTCAATTTGTGCAGTTGTCAAGTAAGTAACTCACGCGAACCGAATAACAATTTCCTGATATAATCACCACGGAGAAACGACGGTATTTACGTGTGTCCAACCTCTACAGCATTTAATTGGCAAAGATCTCGACTCATCTGGACAATTTTCAATCGAAAAGCGATAGAATGCTCTTGAATTGGTAGCCACTCTTCCAATGGAGCGACACTAAGGCCAACCAGTAAAATTGGTAGATGTGACCGACCCCGCAGTCGATTCTAAAGCTCAATTCCAAAGATTACAGCGGGTTGAATTCGAAATTCAAGGCAAGGGAGATTTTTCTATATATCCATATTCTCAAACTCTCAATGCAGAAATTTCTAATCCTTATACCACCGTATTTAAACAGAAAATTTACCCAAAACTTTGCTACCAATTTTCCTCCACATTAAAACTAGCGAAACGACCCCAAATCAGTACTAAATGATATTTTGGCATCTTATGTTTACAAAGTAATAATTAGAGTTCAAAAACCAATGAACGTGGTAATAATAACTGTACAAACGCATAAACTGAGTAGCTGAAAGATTCTGTCCTAAAATATGATAATGGCATAAGGAAACTGTTCACCGCCCTGTTTTTTTGGAAATTTTTGAGCATTCTGACATCGCGTTTCGTCTTTGAGTTTGCTCTTCTAAGGTAGTCGTATGTTTTCGCGGTTTGTAGATATCCGAAAATCCGAAGAATGCAAAAAGTTATTTATTATATAGTCAAATCTAAGATGATGTGTGGTGATATTTTAAAGGCATATTTCTATGGAATTTTGGGCAATCTTACTGCTCTAAAATAGTTTTATGTTTTTCAAGATGTCAATAATTCAGTAGATTTATGATCTGATCTTACTACAGTAGATCATTATGATTGAAGAAATAATAGAGAATAAAAGTTCATTTTTAGATGAAGTGGCAAATTGCTTAAAAGTATTTTCTTACGTTCAAAAACTATTTTATCTTCGTTTAATTTTAAAAGAAACATCCTGAACACACAAGTACTTTTACCCTCATTAATATCTCGCATTAGAGAAATACACTACATGATCAAAGGAGTTGGGACACCCCTGTGAACACCTGGGGTGTTTCCCCTGGACTGGACTGGGCCCGCTCATCAAGGTGGACGGAAACCTCAATGCTGATGGCTACACGACCATTCTGGATAACGGGGCACTTCCAGCGCTGTGGGAACATTTCGGTGACGGGCCGTTCCTCTTCCAGCACGACAATGCGTCTTGCCACAAAGCAAGATCCATATCCGACTGGTTTGACGAGATGCGGGTTGAAGAACTGGATTGTCCCGCCCAGAGTCCTGACCTCAACCCCATCGAACATCTTTGGGACGAATTGGAACGACGCGTGAGACCCAGGAAGGTTCGCCCTACATCTGTCCAGGAATTGACCACGACACTCCTGGAGGAATTAAATTAAACAGGAAATGAGTATAACAGTCGATATACAGGGTGGCCCAGATTAATATATACAATTTTTAACAAGGCCGTATGCCCTAATTATTTTAATACCTGAATGTAACACCTGTGGACACATACCATAAACTTGTGGACAGTATGCCATGTAGGGTGGAGGCAGTGATAGCAGCTCGGGATGGTCATACACACTACTGATTGAAGCTTTTTGTGGCTTTACGGTAGAGCAATAGGTGTCCCAACTCCTTTGATCATGTAGTGTAGGTGGCAATAGGAATCAAAATCATATAAAATAGGAATCAACATGGCTGCCTGCAACAATGATTGTCCATACTTTCTTTATATAGTGCTTTAATTTTAATTAAAGTTCTATCTATCTAGAACTTTAATTTTATTTGCTTGTATCGCCATCTGTTGTGTTTTGTGAACCAAAATATAACTTATCCGCATGTCAGCCGGTATACAACTACCAGCTTAAGAGAGTTCAGCCTAGAACTCAGCTTCTAAACGGCATATCACGAAAAATCATAAATCACTTTGAAGTTACACCTAAAAAAATGCAACAATGAAAACCGCTTTAATTTTGTTTTAGTAGTTTTTGTGTGATGAGTTAACAAACAAACATACAGACAAAAAATCTGAAAAAGATTGTTTTGGCTTCTGTTAGTGTTAGTAACACCTATCGCAAAGGATTCTCACTTAAATATTTTTCTATGTACAGACACCGGTTCGGTTACAGTTTTATTATAGGTATAGATATAATATTAAGTTTATTATTTTTTAATTACTAATTTCAATTTTTTGAATATTGATTTCATTCATGAGTTTAAATATTGTATTTTTCCATGCATGCCCCTCCTCCTCCGGGGGCCATAATACCTACATATGACCTCATCTGATCTGTTTGGACTGACACCAAAAAACACATGATTAGCATTACATTTATTTCAAAAAACTCGTACATCATGACAACATAATACCACACTTTCATGCCTGGATTTAGGATAGCTCATAAGTTTTTTATATTAAAAAAACAAAAGGGAGGGCCATATTACCACCTACTCTAATAAGATGAACTATTCTGGCTCTGCCATTTAAAATTATTTTTTTTAACTATATTGCCATTACTAATAATCTACTTGAAATGGAATTTTTGCTTGCTCCAATTTTTGATATTCTGTAGAGATCAAAGAATTTTATTATAACTTAACTCTATAAGAACTATGGATAACTTTCTTTTAAGTTGATCTGAAGTTAAAATTGTACTATGGGTTGAATATATAAATTATTTATCTATTTATTAAATTATGGATCTATTTATTATCTTGCAATTTTCTAAAAATTTTAGAAAAAAAATCGATATGTAATTTTTAATCAATAAATAAATTTAACAGCCAATTTCTTATTTCTGATCATAAAAACTACGATGAACAGGAAGGGTTAAAGCTCAGCCTCAAGTTCAATCATTGACTCCCAAGTAATGGTAATCCTTGCTAAATCCTTTTCGTTTTATCCGCCATTACCAGCTTAACCGTGATTTGTGTCTCGCTCTCCTTGGGGACTCCTTCACGTTGGTCATTGCACGTACTGTCGACCCTACAGTCGAAAACAAGGAAAACACTCTAAGGGGTCGGAGAAGTGAGGCTCATCTGTTTTGATTTTCCCCCAAGCCCGCTGACGGTAACAAGAAAAGTCACTGAAATTTAACCCATGATAATAGACCCTTTCTGCACCCTACTAGCTGCAAACATTAATTTTCTCTTTTTAAGTTGACAGATGAAAAGTTTGGGAACAAACTTATAAGGTTCCAGTTTATCTATTTTTTATTTTAGACAATTTTATATGATATTATTATACAAGCCTAAATTTTGAAAGATGCTATTATACAAGAGTTAATAGCATTTTTAAAAACTGAAAGGAAATATTTTTTGTAATTAATAACTTATTCATAACAATTAGGGGATGTTTCAAAATGTAAGCGATAAAAAAGTAACATGGAGTTTTGTTTATTAAACAAGAACATTAGAAAAGCAAATGACAAGTCAAAGAAAGTTATCCGATTTTTGCAAACTCAATTTCGTGATTGAGTAGCGAGTGACAAATTGGTAGGGATGAACAGAAGCATGTCAAACTGGACGAGAACGCCACACATACGCGCGTATTGACTGTTCAGTAGGCTGTATGGTCACCCTGGATTGCCAAAACACACCGACAGCGATGAGGTATGGACAAGACCAGTTTGTCCAGCAGTTCTTGTAGAATTCTCTTGCTCCAGGGCATCTTTAAGCTCAGGAAGTGTTGTGGAAGGTATTGCCAGATATCTTGCCAGTGCATTCCAAGTATGTTCAATGGGATTTCAGGCCTTGAGAATGAAGAACAGTCCATGCTTTCGATTCTTGCCTCCTGAAGCATGTTGTTGACCAGATGCATTATCGTCCATGAAAAGAAAGCTGTTTCAAACTTCTCCAGCATAGGGTAATACTGTAGGTTGCAGGATCTCATCTCGATATCTGACAGCAGTCAGCGAACCGTTTCCGTTGATCCAGAATCGCAGGGATCATTGCATACGCCACAGAGGTGACTATTTGAAGCTGCCAGCGGAAATTTGAGTGTAAGGCACGTTTTCTGCTTTTTACAAGAAAATTTTCGGAGATTTTGGATAGCACTCCTACATATCACTTTCACCTTTTGCTTGTTCTGCTAATTTTCACCCAATAGAATGACTGCCACCAGGCACTTAAGCATGTTTGCAAATAGTGTGCCTTGTAACATCGAAAATATCTTAACACATTGTATAAGCAAGGAGTCTTGCATTGACACATATCGCAGAGGTACAGACAGATGCTTGAGAACCCGTTCATTCCTGTCATTAATTTTTTTTTTGTAAAGTTTGTAAATACATTTCCATCTGGTCTTATAAACAGTCGAGTCACATTAATGTGGCCACCTGTTAATATCCGGAATAACCACCATGAGTTGGGAGAGACACTGGAAAGTGTTCACAGGGATACTGAGCCATGCTAACTACAGTTCAGAAACCATGGTAAAATCGATGGGCATTTGTAGCACGTCGATTTGCCCGAACGCACCGCCGCGGCCGCCGTTCCCCTCATCTATGGCTCGTGGAGCACTACAAGTTCGCTTATTTTATATAGTGCCATTCTGCCTTGCGCAGTATACTTTTACCAAAGCAGCACGCGAACAGTTCACAAACTCCACAGTTTTTGAAATGTTGCCACCCTTGTCCCGAAAGCTAATAATCATTCCTTTATGTACGTCTGATAAATCGCTCCGTTTCTGCATTGCAAGAACTGAAATGTTTTTGAATGCTTACCAATAATTGTATGCTGCGGTTTAGACGTATTTTATTACCTTATTTATTTAGTGCTTTCTGCTATTGGTTATTTAGCACTGACACCACAAATAGGAGGTGGCCACTTATAATTTCTTAATAGTGTGTAAGTTTCATTGCGTGCTAAGAAGATTCAAATGCATATAGAATCTTTTATCTAATCATTCAAACGCAATGGTGTCTGTTTCCTAGCGAAGACCTGTTAGTTAGCCTTTTTTTCCCTAGCAAGAAAAAAAATTCTTTAAAAGACGTTTTCTGTGGAGATTCGCCAATCCGTTTTTATTATCTCCTCGCACAATAAACGAACTCAGTTCATTGATATTATAAAACAGCTAAAATTTAAGAAAACTATGTTTTTGTCTAAATAATTATTTTAAATGAGAGTCTTGGTTAATAAGAAATTTATTTGAAGGCGAAAGAGCATTAAAATCAAAAGTTCAAGAAAAATTCAGAGAGGCATAAAAGTTTGTCTCCGTTATTTGTTGATTAATTTTCTACACCTAACAGGAAAAAAATAAAGCCTAAGAACTCCCTCCCCCCGTCGCCATTCTCTTTTTCTCTTCCTACCTTTGGCCTCCTAATGCCTTCTAATGTACTTCATGACTGCAGAGCTCCTCTTATGGATCTTAACAACATGAAGCGAAATTGAACTCTGTTTCTCCATTTCTCTCTCCCCTTCTGAGGTGAAATGAGTTCAAGCCGGGCGAGTGACATTAATAAAAGAGAGACTGGAGAACAAGAAGAAGAAGAAGGGGGTAAAGTCATTATTTGGTCGAGTGCAAAGAATACGAAAAGAGCGAGCGGTGCATGAAGGGAGGGCTGGCGGAAGAAGCTTTTCTGAAATGAAAAATTGTACGGAAGCAAAGCATAGATTAAGAACTGGAAATATGGAGAAATAAATAAGTCGGCAATTAATTTTTAAAAAGCAACCTCCATGCAAAATAAATACTCGGAAAAGCCCCGACGGAGTTTCATCTTAAGGGCAGAGAGTGCGGTCTTACCTGGGAGAACATCGATTCAACACTGGGTAGAGGAAAAGTGACGAATGAAGTCTTCTTTTATAACAATTTTATCCGTCTTTTTCATGTAGAAGGGAAAATTTCCCATGTTCAAAAATAAATACATAAAACTAAAAAAAAATATAGGGTGAGAACTACCAGCAGCTTATATTTTTAAAAAGCTATACTTATAACAAAATCTTGCCGATAAGAGCAAGCTTTGCTAATTAAAGTTTTCGAATGTTTTTCTGAATCAAAGGAAATTAGTAAATGCCATCATGAATTTGCTATTCCTTTCAGGTAATCACATTTTCTTCATAATATACTTACTTAGTGCTGCTTTTCATATCAAATAAATCAAGAAGGCTTTAGTCAAAGTTCCAGCACGCGCATTTGTTGTCATCAGCATAAGTTATTTATTTATACTATCTATAATTTATAAGAGTCGACTTCCGCCTTTCTTACGGCATCTTCAGTTGTGATTTTACATTTTAGCAAGGATTTAAAGTTCTTATATAATTGTTAAGAGAGAAAAAAACGTTACTCCTTTGTGACGTAGTTGTCATTGTTAAGAATTATTATTTATTTATTTGTCATTCACATATCTTTTTTTATGTTTCTACTAGCTGATGTCCGCGATTTCATCAGCGTGAATGATTAAAAATTCTAAACCGGAATATAGTTAAAAATAAGTTTGAAAGTATAGAAATTATTATACGTATAGGTACTTGAATATAACCTTTGTATAATAGAATACAATACAGATGTTCTTTATTGACACCAAGGAACACATACAAAGAATATAAAATAGAATAAAAAAGGTAAGGCAACACCTTTATTATCCCTTAAGGTAAAGCTTAATTTGCCGTTTATTTAAAGGATTTCTTTACGAACAAATGAACAGATTATCTGCGCTAGTGACCCGAAAACCGGCTACATTTAACTGTCCGTGCGAGAAGCAGCTGGTTCTGAGATCGAGGCCATCGGCCCGGAGTATCTGCCTTTGGGACTTCTTAATGGTCATAGCAAAACAGACGCTGGCTGGGAATATTTAATATTTTATGGGGGTAGTATTTGTTCATCATGAAAATTAACATGTCATCCTTGTGTAAAATTTATGGGACAACTATGGTTACAAGAGAGTAATTTACGAATGGTCCTCTTCCATTGTTATATGATGTATGTAATTTTCGTTTTTCAGTTGTTCAATATAATGGCTGATTAATGTTCGTGTGTATGAGTCTCTGCCTCCTCCCTACACCTACTTCCACGCAGACAAAAGAAAGTTTACCAACAAAATGGTTATGGGCCCAGCACGCTTCCACTGCGCATTGAATTGAAAAAAGAACCGGCAAAAAGACGAAAAGTGAGCCGAGCCAAGCAGAGCGACCACGCCCGGGACATTTAGGCCTAATCACCAACGCAGTGAGTATTAACGAACTTTCAATTTCCACAATGGAAGTGAGCGGAGCGGCAGTGAGCAACAAACTGAGTATTACCAGACTTAATGAAAATAATTATGCAACATGGAAATACCGACTGACATTAGTTTTAAAGCAGAAGGGCTTTATACTGCCATAACCACAGATTAAGGAGAAAACAATAGTCGCGTTCAATTTCCCGTCTAAAAAATGACTTTGCTTAGTCACATTTCGTGAAATTATATAATTCACTTGTCAACTGAACACATGGCTTATGTATAGCCACTTACAGAGAATTCTGGGTAATTTTACTCGTCATGCTATCATAAACCACCTTGCAAAAATTCATAAAGGAAAAATAATTATATTCTGGTTTCAATCTTACCTGATCCTTTCCCAAGTAGGGATTTTCGATTATATAATTCGCTATGGCCGTTTCTTCTTCACATTTGCATGTTTTAATACACGTACGACGTCTTTTAGTTTTAGGCGGTAAGTCGGCAGCATGTTGAATCTCAACACGAGCAGAGTTGTTAGGAAAAGCAAGTCGGGAGTTGCTTCTCCGAAAAGCGGCTTTTCTCCAAGCCACTTCTCGTTTTGTGACGTTTTTTACGTCACTTCCGTTCTTCAAAAGTGACTTCACGGCTAAAGCCACTTATGAGGGAGATATTGAACGCGGCTATTGTTTTTCTCCTTAATCTGTGCCCATAACGACCCCAGCAAGGTGACCAGATCATAGAGAAAGGAAGTAAAAACTCTAGAGACAATCGACAATCGAACAGTGAAGTGTACATTCGTTAGGATGGGACGAAAGCAGCGCTTTCACAAAGCTCATCTAACCAGAATAAACTCCAAATGAAATACACTGAGGTAGTCAAGAAGCCTAACCAACCCAAACGGTCTTCCATATTATACAAAAAAGAAAATAAGATTGACGATTGTCAGAAACAAAATACAAACGAAATTAAAAAACACAAGGAGAAAGAAGATTCTCACATCTTCCAGTAGTCTGGGAAAGAGACGTTGCTAATATTTTCAAAATTGATGTCAAGAACGTGCCTCGGTTTACGATACTTCGTATGCCAGCTCATATTCATTGAGTTCTCCAGTATCCCTTTCACAAGCTTATTGTCGTGAGTCTTCATCTTCTGTATCATAATCAAAACTCCAGAGTGTGGATCACGTGACTTTAACATTGAATGGAGCGTGGAACCGGAAGTACCCAGGCGTCTATGTTGGAGTAGGAGGAAAGCCAAGATTTTATAGTTTAAAAAAAAAATAAAAGCATATGGATTAAAAATAATAAACGCAATCTTAAATTTAACTTGTGAGCATGAGCTTAATAGAAAAATTTGAATTTCTTTTATTATTTTCTGAATTCCTATTTAAATGAGAGGCACCAAAAATATTTTTTTTCTTTTTAAAAATGCATATTATTTAATCTAAATTTTTTAAATCTTTTTCTGCACTCGCTAAAACAAGACAACTACACAAAGTGGTATATAGAAGGTAGGTTATTTGATTCATGGGTCGTCTTATACTATACCAATATGGCGCCTGGATTCCACGGTCAAAGTCACGTGATCCACACTCTAGACGGTTTACTTCCTTTCTCTATGGACCAGATACCTCTTGTTAAAAAGCGCCCTCGTTTGGCAAAAATTACGCCCAAAATATTTGTAAAACGCCCAAAAATAAATACAACGTTTCTCTTAAAAAATTGAAAAATTAAAAGAAATTAAAAAAAATAAAATTAATCAAAACAAAAAATTAAAAAAAAAATTTTTATTTAAAATTTTTTTAAACTTATAATCCAATTTCTTCAAATATTTCAACAACAGTAAACAATTTATTTTCTTTACCATCTTCTTGATCTTTGTTGTTTTTACTTGCATATATTGTTGAGTCAAAACAAAAAACGCACAAATAGCCCAAATTCATTATGATTCGCCCAAAAGTCGCATGTTTTTGATTTATTCGCAAAAAAAACGCAAAGCTCACAAATCAAATTTTAGGCGCAAATGGCCATTAAAAAACGCCCAATTTGTGGTTTATCGCCCAATCTGGTCACGAACCTCCCGAACAACCAAACGACGCTCATCAAGCATGGCAAACCATCAACGACAAAGCGATGAGTTTTATCACCTGTGCGTTAGAAGACGGACAACTAGCTCAAATCATTACATTGCAAACTGCAAATGAAGTATGGGATAAACTCTCTGGTATGCATGCAGCAAATACTGATATCAAAAAAATGGAAATATGGCGAGAAATCGCTAAGGTCAAAATGCAAAGTGATGAGAGTTGGGTCAACTATATTTCAAGAGGAAAAGCATTGTGTGAAAAAGCTAGATCCTTGGGTTTACAAATAACAGAAAAAGAAGAAGCCCTAAATATATCTAAAGGATTGTCACGTAAATATAGATCCATTGAAATGATGTTTAACGCCACTGGAAATGTAAGCATTGATTTATTAAAAAGAGCTTTATTATCTCACGACGAGAAAGAAAAAGAAGATTCTAGAAAACGGCCAGTTGAAGCAGCATACAAAGTAAAGCAAACAAATAGAAATAAGAATATTCGTTGTTACCATTGTAAAAAAATGCGACATAAACAACAGGATTGTTGCTTTAAAAATGGAAAGAAACTTAGCAATTAGTGGTGTGCGATGGTTTAAAAACCACCATCGATGGTATGAACCATCATCGAAACACAATCGATGGGCACAGGAATACTATCGATGGGTTCAGGAATACCATCGATGGTTCTTTTAATTTTTTTATCTCAATAAAATAGCATAAAATCACATAGATAAAGCTTTTTTCTTTTTTTTTCATTAAATTAGCCACAAGTTCAAATTCATAACCAAAATACATTCCATATGAGTGCATAGTATGTTCTTTAAAAGGAAAATGGACTACATCTTCATTTTTGATTTTCTCTAGCCGACTTGGTACAACAAATTTTTTAAGAGTGTTTCTGTACAGCAAATACAAATCCTCTAATATTTTAAGAGTTTCAATATTTTCACCTTGAAACATTGCATTGACTTTGCACACTTCATCGAAAATGGTTTTAAGAAATACAAGATAAGTTTTAAATGCCGGGCAACTGTTCAGCAGCGTAACACTTATCATGTTCCTTTGCAAGTTTGAAGAGCAAGTGAAGTACTTTCCATTGAGAAATTATTGTAGAAACAACTGAATGGCGTGCAAGCCACTGAGTTTTGCAGTTCTATTAGGTAATGTTCCATCATTCACGGCACCATAAAGTTTCTCCCCTAAAAAAAAATATAACTCCCCAAAAAATCCCTTAAAAATATTTACCCCCTAAATTTAGGGGGAAATCCCCTAACTTGGCAACACTGCTTACTATTAACAAATTCGTTATTTGCTATGAAACGTAATCCGAAATAACAAGTCCTTTGAAATTCAACAAAATATAGTTCAATTCATCGAGAAATATCTAGGTTCAGCCAAACTCTCCTTCATCTATTGTTCAATTCTCATGGTTCAATTTGAATCTAGCGAATCAAACGTTAGGAAGTGTGACGTCACCCCTGTTCTGTAGTAGGTCCGCGCTTCAAATCTTATAAAACCTGCGACTAGAGGTGGACTTGACATTCAGTCTTGCGATCTAGCAAAAAAATCCCATCTACTCGTTTTATACTACTACAGTAAAGGATGTCTGGTCGTGGTAAAGGAGGCAAAGGTCTAGGAAAAGGAGGTGCTAAACGTCATCGCAAAGTTCTTCGTGATAATATCCAAGGAATCACAAAGCCTGCTATCCGTCGTCTCGCTCGTCGTGGTGGTGTGAAACGTATTTCCGGCTTGATCTATGAAGAAACCCGAGGTGTCCTCAAGGTATTCCTCGAGAATGTGATTCGTGATGCTGTCACATACACTGAGCATGCCAAGCGCAAAACCGTCACCGCCATGGACGTTGTCTACGCTCTTAAGCGCCAGGGAAGAACACTATACGGTTTCGGTGGTTGACTTAGGTCTCTCGTAAGCACCGCATCGCGTCGTTCTTTTACAACAATTCTCCAAACGGCCCTTTTCAGGGCCACTATCTTGTATGAAAAAGTTGCCATTGCCTTTGTAATAGTCGTGAAGCATATAAATAAAGTTGTGTAAATTTTATGTGAATCTATAAAACTATTATTTCATATATAAATTCCATTTATATTTATGTTTCAGATGTGAATAAGGTTTGGTTTTGAGTCTGGAAAAACTTATGAAACTCAGTAATAATCCAAAATTGACATCAAGGATATGGATGGATTACGGTGCCTTTTTCTATGTAAAGCACGGTTTTCATGAGCTCTTGAACATATTTCCCGACATGGGTCATATTAGTGATGGGACGATAGTGATAGTTTATCGATTGTATGGGTAACCGATAGTCTTTCGATAGGTTTTCAAAATATCGATAGTTAGAAATTTTTACAAATGGTTTTAATTTTTATATGAGCTGCAAATTATGGCACACAATCAGTGTGGCCAGATTCCAGACAGCGGAGGTGCTACGGTGCCACCCGAAAAAGTGCTACTAACAGGGCTGGCGTACTATACATGTACAACAAAAAATATGCTATTCCGTAAACTTTCGGAATTTTATAAATGTATACATTTTTAAATGTAGACAATTTTCACTTTTAATAATAGAAATAAAATACAAATCATAGAGCTTAAATTATTGATTTTATTTAATAATACAAGACTATGATACCAAAAGCATTTATCAAGTGGACACTTCAAAACGTGTAGTTGCATTTTGTCCTCTCGCGACTATCCAAGAGTGGGGATAATGACCGCATTATATGGCAAACATACAACTTACCTTCTGTTTTGCTTCATATTTTCTTTTTTTGCTGTGTTTGCGTGATGTATTCTAACAACTTTCATCTAAACTACATACATCCATTAGGAATTTTTTACCTGATGTTTAAAGTGTATGAATAAACCGCCTATGAAGTGGTCACAACTAGGGCTAATAAAATAAAAAATAATTACTAGCTAGCTTTTAAGCTATCGAAATGAAAAACATAGTTAGGTTTGAGAGAGAAGATAAACCTAAAAACTGTGAAGTCTTCAAAAATATTTTTGCCTAGTATATGCTGCTGGAGTTTATCGGTAGTCGACTGACAATCGGCAATCGATCAGTGTAGTGATAAAAGTAGTACGAGTGGTCCAGGAGCCTTTAGCTCACTTTACACGCTCGCCCAAAAAGTAAACCAAATGAGGTACACTGAAGTAGGAAAGAAGCCTGATGAACCTCTTTAAGTCATCCAGAAAAGAGTCCCTTCATGGTAGGGACGAGAATCGGATTGCGGATTGACGAATAGCTAGCAGATCCAGTAGTTGGGGAACTCGGCCTTATTAATGTTCTCGAAATTGACATCCAAGATATGACGGGGTCTTCGAAACTTGAGGGAACCCCTGATAGTGAGTGAGTGGTCCAGGATACCAGCAACCAGGGTATTTTCAAGATGTTCCATCTTGGGCAGCATGTTCGTGAGAAGTGTTTGAACATAGGAACCAATGTGGGTCATCCCCAGATCTTCATAGATAGAGAGATTGTTGGCAACTCTTCTGTCTAGTTGAGCAATGAACCGGAGGGTAACATTTTGGAAGGTCTGAAGATCTTTCCATCTCGATTTGCAAATGGAAGTCCAAGCAGGCATACCATGAAGTAAAATGGCACGAATCACTACCTTATATAACAAGAGTTTGCTGTCCACTCTGAGAGCGCTGTTTCGCCGCAGTAGCGCGATGAGATTAAACTTCGCGTTCTTAGCTTGGTCGTTCCATTTGAGCTTGGAATCAATCACAACTCCGAGGTACCTATAATTTTTAACCCACTCAAGCTTCCTACCATGTAGGATGAGGGGCCTTGGAGGGTTTTTGCGTTTGCGTGTGATGAACATGGCTTTACACTTGTTAACATTCAGCTGTAAGCGCCACTTAGGGAACCAGCTCTCACACGGGTGTAAAGCTTTTTGCAGACGGCTGATGACGTGGACTGGATTACGTGCCCAGGTCATGATGGACCCGTCGTCAGCATACAAGTAAAGATTGCACTTTGTAAACTTAGGAAAGTCGTGGATAAAGAAATTGAACAAGACAGGCCCCAAGACAGAGCCTTGGGGAACACCAGCATTAACATCAGAAGGGTCAGACAAGGAGTCACCAACCTTAACACGGAAGGTCCTGTTTGTCAGAAAGGAGCAAACCAAGGCAATCAGGTCATCAGGGAAGCCACAAGTAATCATTTTATAAATGACTCCATCATGCCAGACTTGATCAAAGGCCTTTTGAACGTCAAGAAAGATGATACCACCAAACATAGAAAGATTGAGAGGACCGTTCAAATCAGAAACAAGCCTCCTTACCTGGAGCTGACAGGAGTGAGCTGTGCGGAAGCCGAATTGCTCTTCACGAATAAGGTTGTTTGCCTCGCAGAAGTCGTTGAACCTCTTGAGAATAGTTCGCTCAAAGACCTTGGAGAGCACTGGCAGTAAGCTAATGGGCCTGTAGCTGTTGGGAAGAGCAGGATCAAGTCCCGGCTTGGGAATAGTGAGGATGATTGAGTCCTTCCAGGCGCTAGGGAAGTGACCGTTTAGCCAGCAGTCATTCATGATCCTGGTGATAATGCAAACAACATTAAGAGGCAAATTCTTCAGAGCACAGTTAGTAATGGCGTCGATGCCAGCTGCTTAATGGTGTTCAAAATCTCAGAGGTGCCAATGATATTAGGATGAGTAAGAGCGCGTTGAGAGAAGCCAAACTAGTCACATACTTCCTTGACTTCACCAGTAATATTAACCAGACAGTCCTCCTTGTGCGTATTGAATTGACTTTTCAATGAGTCAGCGATAGTTGAGCCTTGTCCTGGTCACTGCTAACAAAATCGCCGCTTTCTGTAAGTAGAGGTGGAAGTTCAATGGCCCGGTTGCTTTTAAGGGCCCTGACAGTATTCCAAAGAGTATTGTCTTGGACGGACAGACTCTTGATCTTGTCATTCCACCTTTGATTCCGTAAGTCCTGGATCTGCTCGCTGACCTTCTGCGATAGCCTGTTGTATTTCGTCTTGAAATGCGGGAGTCTGGTACGGTGCCAGTCTTCTGTGAGTATTTTTTTCCTGAATAGTCTGCCTGATGCGGGGAGGAAGCTCAAGATGGTCTGGCCGCTTGTAATCAACTGGAGAAGCACTAGCATCGGAAGCCATGAGAATGGTGCGAGTGACATTTTTGACACTTTCGTCGATGTCATTGCTGCTGTCTGGATCCTGATATGGAATGCTACTATCTTTTAAAAGTTCCCTTAAAAATTTCCAATCCTGCTTGTAACGAAGATTTACCCTCAGATCGATATTTATCTCCTCGAAATTTAAAGCAACAGGGAGGTGGTCAGATGATAAGGCATTCACTGTGTATATGTTGTATGGTTTGAAAAAACCCTTGAGGACAACTATGTCAAGCACATCACCAACAGGTGAGTGATCACAGTAGTATGTATCTTCAAGGGGACCGACGATGGAAGTGTCAATCTGGTCTAACATGTATCTATAGAGTACTGAGCCGCTCTGATTTGTGCATCTAGAATTCCAGTGAGGGTGCTTCGCATTTAAATCACCTGCCATAACAACTGGAATGGGTCCGGACAAAAACTCATCGAGGTCGCGAGGGTCGAGTTTTTGCCCTGGAGGGTTATATACGGAAGTAAACTTGACCTCACCAACGTCAACATCTTTAAGGATAATGGATACTGCTTCCATTTTCACTAAATCTGGAGTGACGATCTTTGTATGATCAATGCCTTTTCTGATAACAATAGCTGCCCCTCCAGAGCCTGGATCAGTAGCTTTTTTAGGGGTCCTATATTTTCTGTATATATAATAACCTGGCAGGGTGAAAGATCTGCTTTACTTGAGGTGAGTCTCGCACAAAAAGGCTACATCTATATTCCAACTTGTGAGAAAATCGTAGAACTCATGACACTTGCGAGGGATCTCCCTTGCATTCCAGATAGTGCATCGTAGTTTTCCTTGCTTTAGTACTTTATACGGATGTCTAACCATGATTATTTCCTGGTCTCAACTGGAGTAATCTGTGGCAAATCGTTGCCACTTTCTTTCAGCATATTCATTAAGTTACCCAGAAATCTTTGAATTTTAGCCAGTTCTTTGTGGTCAACAGCTTCCTTACCAACTGAAGCAGAGGCAACGGAAGCGAAAGATCTACCTTCAACTACCTTAGAATTTTTACATGTTACAACTTTTGCAGTTAGACGGTAAGCGTTCCCAAACAAGACGAGTATTTTAACTTCGGGGCATACACAAGAGGTCTACTCGATCTTAGACCATGCGTGTAACCTGTCGTAAATAGCCAATCATTATTTCTTGGCTGAATAAGCCTACTTCGCTTAATTGCTACGCATGTGTAAGCTGCATTGCCTAACGCTGTTATTGCTGTGAAGCCGAGCGTCTAATTAACGATGGCGATAATAGAGATTGTAGTGTACATGAATTTCGAAAAAGCGGAGTAACAGGTTGTTGAGTTACCACTGGCAATTTCGATGGTTCGGTGGGATGAGCCAAAGCCACCCTTAGTCATCACCCTTAGACGATTTAATAATAGTCATCCCATTTCCTCCCACGGAGGATATCGACATAGCCAGCTGCACCCAGCCACAATGAAGCTATCTCAACAGTAGTTCGAAAGGGTGACGTTTAGAAGATTTTTGAGTTCCGGGAGCATCGATTACCTAAAGTAGAGTGCCGACACTTGTTCGTTCGTGACGGACGCCGTAGCGGATGACAACGGCGTGTTTGGAAAACGTCAGTGATGAAAGTACTTGGCAGTGAAGAGCGCTCGAAAGACTTTCGTTTATTCCCTATTGGGTAATATTAAATTATTAGACTTTTTCCCAAGAGCTCAGTGTAAAAGATAAAATCTGTGTGGAGATAGTCCGTTCAGGGAACAATGCCTTAGAATATATTAACGCGTGAAACACGTTCGTTTTGAAGATTTTGCTGATTAAATGTAAACTAAGGGATTCTTTATCCCGTATTTAAGAGCAATTAATGATTAAGGTTTAAGGATTTCTAGCATTTGATATTATCTTTATAGACCTAGCGTTCCTAGACAGTTAGCTATAAGATAATCTTTATTAATCGCTGACTTAGTATTTTAGTGTCGGTGAAATGATAAATGGCTTTTGATTTGTTAATTGTTTACTAGTTGTTGCCTTACAGATAATTTGGAAATACGCTATGTCTGATTTCTGATTATGAAAGAGGTAATTATTGGAATTGATATGCATTGTTATTATTATGATGGGAACACATATTAGATTTAGTACTTAATTCTGTCTGTTTTCTTTGAGAAGTCATAATTCTGAATCAGCTATTGGAAAACGATATTATTTCAAAAAAACGGAAGGAAAAAAGTTCTACGACCTGGATTCGAACAAGGAACCTCGTGTGTCATGCTCAACGCTTCTATTGGAATTTAACCATTTTTCGAGTTCACTGAAAACAATCCATTATACACAGTCACAGAAAATCTGTAACATGCAATTAAGGAAAAATGGCCACCGAGTCATCACCGATTGGTCCTGCAGCACGGCAACAGTTGTCCTTATGTTGCTTAAATGCTAAAGGGCGTCCTTAACTCTATCCTACTCCACCCGGCATACTCTCCGGACTTGGTCCTTCGGACTACCATTTATTCCGGTGGATGATGAAGTGCGAAAATGAACCACCGACTTCATCGAGTCGAAAAATGGAATTGTTCTTCCGCCGCTGAATCCAAATGTTGCCAGAACGATGGGCAAAGATGGCGGCACCTTTATTTTTGTCCTTTTCTTTTTAGTAATAGCGGCATGTTATACAGAGTAATCGTAAAGACTCTTTACCCAAATGAGTTGAATAATTTGGAATCTATATTATTACAGGGTGATTACAAAAGAACTTCACACTTTTAAAAATTTATTACATCAAAGCTATTCAGAATATAGACACACCACATACGGATTCTTAAAGAAAAACTCTTGAAGTTCATTGTGACACAATTAAAGATGTTCAATATGCCCCCCTGTAGTCGAATTCGTCCCAAACCCGCATTAACATGTCTCCAGCAATCCCACTTATCGCTAACGTAATGCGTTCTTTCAGCTCGTCTAGGTCACAGGTGAAGACCTTGTCCTTTACACATCCCCATTAAAAGAAATCACAGCGGTGGATTGGTCGAGCAAACAATAACCTGGAACTTGCAAAGTGGCCACCGCGGAGCCCCGACCTCACACCTTGTGATTTCTTATTTGTGGGTGTGTGTAAAGGACAAAGTCTTCACCCTACCCCTTCCCCGTGACCTAGACGAGCTGAAAGAACGCATTACGTTAGCGATAAGTGGGATTGCTGGAGACATGTTAATGCGGGTTTGGAACGAATTCGACTACCGCATTGATGTATGCCGTGTCACGACAGGAGGGCATATTGAACATCTTTAACTGTGTCACAATAAACTTCAAGAGTTTTTCTTTAAGAATCTGTATATGGTTTGTCTATATTCTGAATAGCTATGACGGAATAAATATTTAAAAGTGTGAAGTTCTTTTGTAATCACCCTGTATTTAAGTTCCAAGGGTGATTATTTCGACAGTTCGTTAAATAAAACTATTGCATCTGTAAACTTCATTTTGGCCTTAAATGAAAGATCTTAGTCTGTAGATTTGTCAAAGTTAGTTTTTGTGTTCACAATTAGCGGTAATTTACAATTTAAATTTGCTTACGCTGGCAAATCAAACAATTCCTCCACAATGACGCACAATCAACAACTTTGGTAGCATTGATGGTCAGATTAACAACAAGTACATACAACAATTAACAATATAACAATTAACAACATTACAGGCAGTCATTACGTCATGATTCTACTGTATAGAGAGTTTTCATGTGACGTCGCAACAATAAGGCGGCCATACTGGTGCACCAGCGCGAGCGCAAATTCCCACGTAGTCAAGAAAGCACCAGTGGTGCACCAATATGGCGGACAGTTGACGTTTGATGACGTCAATGAAAAACCTCTATATTAGATGGAGATGGAGATTAATATGAGGGTTATTCGGAAAGGTCAGTTTTGTAATAAAAACAAAACTACTATACAGGGTGTTGTTAAATTTCATGTCAAAAATGATAGGGGTGATGGAATATGCGATTCTAAGCAAAAAAGTTGATATGAACCTGGGTATGAATTTGAACGATAACTGAGATATGAACAGAAAAAAAAATGCCGCCACTAAGATCAACACGTTGATAACTCACTTTCTATAACACCTAGGATAATGAAGAAATGATAGGGTACATAAAACTTTTATACAGTTAAAATTTGAACGAATTCCAACGAGTAGTTTCCGAGTTACGCACTCAACATCGTAACACGTGCTCACATTGTAACGCCAAAAAAAAGGATTTTGACTAATGGAGAGACGCCCACTGAAAATAGACTTTTTCGAAGACCGTAATTTTTAGTTGTCATAGACAGAAGAAATTTCATTATGGATCCCGTTCAACGTGGAAAACTACTAGCCACGCTTTACCAACGTCGTTTCCCTCCGAATTTGTTGTCGGTGATGGTCATCAGTGAACTCAACACTTATCTACATATAGAGGGATTAGCAGGTGGGAGTCCAGAACAAGTTTTGGAAAGCCATTTGAAAAAGATAAAGGATGGAGAGGCAGTGCATCCAGATGCTACAGAATGGGAGGTGGCCGACGTGGAAACATTCATTAAACAGGATTTGCAAAAATACACAAAAATGCGCTGATTACTATGCCACGGACCGCATGAACCGAACGTTGGAACGACAGGTCGAAGTGCTGGAGATATTCGTAAATACCGCCAGAGGCTGAACATAGCTTTATTTGATGGATATACTGATATAGACGTATATATAGCCAATTTAGAAAGTCAAGCTTTAGTTCATGAGATTCCGAGACCGATGCTACGTAGGATTTTCCCCCCCTGATTATCGAACCGCACTTAGCTCCATGGATAGGCGAGCTATTGAAGGAAACAGAGTCGTGGACTGATGCCAAAAAACAATTAAAGGAAAGATTCGGAGAGTGCAAGACTGAAGCTGAGCGAAAGAGAACATTGTACACAACGAAAATTGCGAATCTGAATGTGGGAGAGACATTGGACGGGTGGACGTACGCACATTAAATATGACCCAGTCGGCCATGGATTTAACTATACCCCAAAATGGATTTTGTATGTTAAAATTAGGCTTGGCTGAACAAGAGGTAACCTTTATGTTAGACACGGGGTCGAGCTTGTCTATATCTCTCGCAGAGGTGGCCAAAACACTCAGTGCTTGGGAAAAACGAAGAAGGGCCGATAGACTAATCAAGGTAGCCAATGGGGACCAGCACTGTTTACACGAATATATCTTGGAAGAGGTCTACCGAATTCAAGGGACTCCCTGTAAACCAATCAAGATTAAACTTTGGGTTTCGGATAAGATACCATGCAGCGGAATTCTCGGCCTAGACACCCTACGGTCGTTCCATCTACGCTTCAGCTTAGGTATTGAAACCAGGTTATTTCCGTTTGAACGAAAGGAGAGCATAGACGAATTAGCCTCCAGTGTTGCATCTAATAGAAAATTGTCAGAAAAGCATGGAGCGTATCACCAAGAAGTATCCCAATTATGCTCATCACATCGATACCGGGGACTCAAGACCGGTGAAAGTCCGGCCCTACCCTCAGTCGCCAGTGAAACTACAAATTCTGCGGAAGCTAGTCAGCGACATGGAAAGCAAGGGGGTAGTGGTCCGAGTTGAAAGTGCTTGGTCGCTACCCTACTTCTTGATAAACAAGAAAGACGGCAGCCACCGCTTCGTTCTCGACGCACGGCGTCTCAATGCCGTGACAAAACCTATGGCCTATTTCCCCCTGCCTATGGAACAAATTTTGCGAAAGCTGTTCACATACGCGAATTTTTCCCATACTTGACCTGAAAGCAGCATATTGGCAGGTGGAATTAGACGAGGCGTCGCGCGAGAAGACCGCTTTCGTGGTTCCGGGACTGGGTCTCTTCGCCTTTAAGGTTATTCCCTCTGGAATCAGAAATGGGGCGCAGGTATTCCAGTCCCTTATGGATCAAGTCCTCGACCCGACGATCGAGCCCTGCTGTTTCCACTATATGGACGACATTATAATGGGAACACCAGACGTCTCATCTCATCGCATCGTACTTCAGAAGGTATTGGACAGATTAATGCTTTATAACCTGAAAGTTAATTTCGAGAAATCAAAATTTCTGCAGAGCCAAGTCGATTTCCTTGGATTTTGTGTTGACGAGCAGGGGTTACGGCCGTCTTTAAAGAATGTGAAACCCATGGTGGATAATGGTTCCACTAAATCCAGGTTCCTTTGAACCAATTTCGACTATCATTTATTTTACGTTATATTCATGCATGACATATCATTCCAAATTGTTTGATATATTACATGCCATATTTTAGCATTGAAAGTATCGAATGGACCATAATGGTTCCATTAAACCACATACCCTTGAACCAGTTCTGATTGATATTGACCATCAGGGAAGACGATCACGTGTCTTCACTTAATTCACAAGCCTTTTCTCTGCTTTATGTATGGAATGCCAAAGGAAGAACAGCATTTGGTAATGCACAGGCCATTTATACAAGGAATTGTATAGTGAAAAACGTGGTCCCCTATATTATTTTTGACGTTTTGAACCGGAAGTAGTTTACCAATTTCTTTCCACCAAAGAAACTCAGTCTTCCGATTTCCCTAAGTTGTCGAATGGCGAAAACGGAAGTAGAAAATCGTTCGAAAGCTAGAGCACTAACAGACAGAAAGACGGACGCACATTGTGATGGTTGGTTTCGTTTGTTTGGTATTAACGTCCTTTCCAACTGCCATGGTCATTTCAGGATGGCGTTATAAGGGCCGCAAATTTTGCCTCGCAAGGGTTTCTTTAACGTGCAGCCGGCAAACGACTACACGGAACCAATGGCTTTACTTCCCTTCCGAAGGCACATTGTGAAAACATAAGTACCTATCGGTCCTAATAATAAAGAAAAAAGGCTCTCTGGAGTATTTTTTAGTGAAAAACTACCAAAAATACCAAAACCTTGATTTTTAATTATCACCTTGGAAGAATAACTACTTTCAAAGTTTTGTTCGTACGTACCAGGATTTGTGATATTTTAATTTTTAATGTGTTCAATAAGCCATATTTTTTCAGTGTGCAGTGGATGAAAAAATTGCCCTTGTCTTTCCATCTCTCAATAAGTAAACCCAAACCTCATCCAAGGTGACTATGTTGTTCCATTTGTTGCCTGCCAAATAGCGTTCATACAGTTTTCTGCTATTGGTTCGCCTCTTTGCAATGTGTCTTGGCAACAAAGCGCGAGCTCGGGCCTTATGACGGCGTGTTCTAATTTCAAATTTTGACGAATAATAGGGTTTACGATGCAACAGAAGTTACAATGGCCCGTTGTGTTGGCGGATTTTCTGTAAGCACTAGCTTTTTTACTGTTCGAATGTTAGCCTTAGTATATACAGTAAGAACGGGGATGCGCTGTTCGTTCAGCAACACTGCACTGCTGATTGTTTGGATGATTTTTCTTATACCATTCTTGAAAATAATGAAACCTTTCCCTTCCTCTTTTCTATTATTCTGAAATAAGAGCAACCAGCGTAGGATAGGGCTACGAGGTAGCCTCCCGAGAAGGATTCAATTTTTGACAACATTTTGACAGCAAATTTGAAAATGAAGAATGGAAAGATAAGTTCGATTGTTCATTTCACGACTTTGCGCATTTCAAACTCGTGTTACGACGTTTGAGCAATCGTCACCATAAATATCAAACAACCGTAATATTAGGGCGAATACTAAGGAAACTACCAATCCACACAAAAAGAGTTTAATGACCTGATATATATTTCGGGGGCTATGGCTCCTTCATCGGTTGTATTCATAGTTTTTGACTCATTAATAAGGTCAAGAAAACTGTCGATTAGTAACACCACCGACACCTGAATCTTTCAATATTATTTGAATTCTGAGTGCCAATTTACAACTGAATGTTATTGATGCTTAAAATAAAAATACTAAATTCCTGTTATAAAAAAAACTATGCCTATTACAAAGAAGCCTATTACGCTTTTTTTTTTTCAAAGAAAGCGTAACTAAAGTGACCATGATTAAAAAAGTTATCGACGCTTTTTAGTGTCATAAAGAAAGATCTCTTGGAAATATGGTCTATTGAAATCTATTAAAAATTATATGACAAAAAAAAAAAAAAAGCAAAATTTTTGATTTATCTCTACAACAACCTAACACAAAGCAGATAAATCCTGAAAGTGAGCATGATGTAAGGCGGATGTGAGCGCTTTGAATTTAATAATAGATAAAAGCGTGGACGAGTTGGGGTTGGGGAGGGAGATCATCCTCCAAAGACCAACATTGTGCGGAAATTCGTTGTACGGTGCGTGCCGTTTGGAATTCTCCCTGTGGGAATCTCGGTCGCCAAGGCTCTTTTCACACCCTGACACGTGGTGTCGTTTTACGGTCGATGGAAACGACGCCAGTGAACTCGCGAGCGAGCGACTATTCATAATTCACAAAAGAGAGCTGGTTCCGGTTTTACACCCTGGGAATTTACCACTTCCGATTTTATCTTTCTCATCTTGTGAACCGTCTAAAACATTTTCTTTGGGTTAAATATTATTCCAGCCATTAAATTTCATCAGAACAATAGTTATATATTTTTCTCTTTTTCTCCTTTTCTTATTTTCTGAAATTAATATTCTATTATAAAGGAAATTATATTATTTGTTTAAGATAATTAAATTATTATGTTTATTATTATTTTCAAATGTGTATCATTCACTTCAGTTTTTGATCGTGGGTCTTTATTCTATTTTAACACAATTGTAAAGATCTTTTCTTGTTTCAAAATATAACATGATTTCTACTAAGTTTCATCATGAGTTTACTGAATTTATCACGACTATCGGCAGAGGCGATTAATGAAATCTTCTTTTACAGCCGCTATCTTTCTTACAGTCCTGGAATAAACGATAAGACCAACCTGAAAATAAAAGTCAGTTAAATAATTTGTCATTTAGATGTACGTAACTTACTTATTAAAGTTGTTTAAAGACAAAATCAATACAATACAAATACATTATTTTTGCAATTTATACAAAATTGAAAAAAAATTAATGTTTTAAACAAAATATTCCTGGAAATACACTTAAGAACACTTGCAAAATACATTAGGAAAACTCCAAGTTATAATTTCATTGAATTGAATTGAATTTTATTTCAATTAAGCGATCATTCATTGAATTACACAACTTTTTAATTCCATCAGTTGGAATATCATTCCATGCACAAATATAGGCATCCTTAATCGAGTTATATTGGGTACCTTTTGCATAAACAGTCCTAATCGGATCTCTCCACAGATTTGCTATGGGATTCAGATCAGGAACGCATGATGGCCACTCTATAACATTAATTGAATGCTGTTTTGGCATTATGTATAGTGCAATTTTCTTGCTGAAATACAATACACAGTCCTGGACAAAATTATAGGACCAGTCAAGAGATGCAAAATGAATTTATTTTATTCACAATTCGGAGTACAGTATAATTTGTAATGGACAATAAAACATTTGTAAGAAAAAAAAATAATATTAAAAAAAAATAAAACTAGCATCATCTTTTTTCATTTGTGAGCTACAAAACGCAATGGACAAAATTATAGGACCACCTTCAAACTAACGAATTATTTCGAATTTTGAATACTTAATTTGATTTTTTTTTCTGTCAAGAATTCAGTTATTTTCATTACTTTAGTAAATAACAAAGTTCTGTTTGGTATTGAAGAAAATCATCATGGGACGTGATAGAAAATTAAGCAGTGAACAACAAGCTCAAATTACAGCTTACAAAAACTGTGGAAAAAGTGAAAGAGAAATTGCTGGAATTATTGGAAAGTCCAAGACTGTAGTCCACAATTTTTTAAGTGATCCGCATGGCTATGGAAAAAATTCTCATCCAGGAAGACGTCCGAAGCTGTCAAAAAGAGACAAACGTGCTATCCTGAGAATGGCTTCAACCAGCAGAGGAGTAACATCCTCTAACATCACGTATCAGACAGAACAACTCGTCGCGTGCTCCAAGCATCCACCAACAACACTTACAAGAAATATAAATCCAAGCCAAAAATTAACTTCAAGCCACATGCGTGCAAGACTGGCCTTTGAGAAACAGTGCATTGGGAATTCGCAAATGTGGACTCATACTATCTTTAGTGACAAAAAAAAATTTAATAAGGATGGGCCTGATGGCATAAGATTCTACTGCCATGATCTAAGGCAGCCAGAACAGTTTCTTTCAAGACGAGTGCAAGACGGAGGTTCTGCTATGATCTGGGCCGCTTTTTCTACCAACGGCAAATCAAGTTTGAGTTTTGTGAAGCCGAAGTCAAATGCAGACGATTATCAAGATGTTTTAGGAATTATTTTTTGCCATTAATTCCGGACTTTGTCTTTCAGCAAGATAACGCGCCCACACAGGGTGCAGTATCCACTCAACAGTGGCTTCATAATCAAGAAATTCGTGTTTTGGACTGGCCAGCGTGCAGTCCTGATCTCAGTCCCATTGAGAACTTGTGGCATGTGGTGCGAAGCCTTTATTCCGGTGGAAAGCAGTTTCACACCACAAAAATTTTGAAAAGTGCCATTATAGGCCCATAGCCAGGGGGTCTAGGCTGAAGTCATCGACAAGCTGTCGATCTCGACAAAATCTAACCGTCAATAAGTGGCATATTACACATTTATACACAAATTTACACACGTATGGCTAGATGATATACACAAGTTTACACATATTTACACATAATTTTAAACATTTATTCATGTATACACATAAATACATACATAAACACATAACTGTAGACACACTATATTATTATTTTCACAGTTCAAGTTTCGTAGCACAAGAGAGTACTTCATGTATGTAAATATTTTTAAACAAGATTTTGTTAATATTTTTAGAAAATGTGTATTCTTGAGCTATGTGTATTTAGCCTGCAGGCCGGAAACGAAGGAAAAAAGATTTTAATAAGAAATCTGTTGCAAATTCTGAAATAACGATCGCCAAGTGCATAGTCGACTGCTCTTGAATTGTAGACAAGAATGGCAGAATTGTAGGCAGTTGCCGATGGTCAAAGTCTACACTCGAAAATCGACGGTGTAGAGTCTGTACACTGTAGACTCTGTAGACAAGTAGACAAGTGTACACTGTAGACTCTGTAGACACTGTAGACAAGTCGTGTTCATGCTAGCTCAAATCGACAAATGCGTCATTAACCACGTGACCATCGACACTTGTCGACAGTCGACTGCTTGTCGATGAGCTCAGCCTAGACCCCCAGGGGGGGGGGGGGGGGTCGACGACCAACCCATTATGGAAAAAGGTCCGCCTCCCAAATATGGAAAAAGGTCCGATTCAGTGGAATTTTTGAAAAAAAGGTCCGGAATATTTGAAAATCGACCCCCCAAGATAACATCCTGGCTACGGCCCTGCATTACAAAAACATGGGCTGATATCCTACTCGACAGACTGGAATAATTGGCTGAGTCGATGACAGACCGTTTAATTGAAGTGATACGTTTAAATGGAAAGCAAACAAAGTCGATTGTAAACAATGAAAAAGCTACATCATTTCAGATCGGAAACGTCACACGCGTTCGCATCACGTTCACGTTTACGTGTAACTTAGACTCTCTAATGAAGCCTTTCACCCTGTCTCCAAGGTGTGGTGCAGGCAGATTGTGGCTCTATGAGGCTGTGGGCAAGCATTTTCAGTACAGTGAACAGGGTCCTGTCGTTGAAATTAGCACCAGGCTTATCCAGCATCACTATCATGATATTATGGATGGACAACAATGTCTTTTGTGAATCACATGAAGGATGTCTATGACCTGGACGATGTCTACTATCAAGACGATAGCTGCAGGATTCACAGAGGCTAGATCCGTGGAGGAATGTTCGACGAGAATGATCAGACCGTGCAATACCTCGATTGGCCCGCCAAATCCCCAGATCTGAACCCAATAGAGAATTTGTGGGATCAGCTTGGGCAATGTTTTAAGCGGAAGAATCGCCATTCGACTAACATCGCCGAACTGCCGTATAAATTTTATGGAGCATTGTTGGATATACTGGATATAGATAAGGACTATCTAAAGACACTCGTACAATCAATGCCCAAGCGCATTAAATCTGTAAGTAACGCGAAGGAATGTGCAATGTACTATTAACAGCAGGTGACTAATGTTTTGTCCGATGTGCTTAATTGGCCAGTGTATCTTGGTAATCTAGAACATTACATTTGGGTTTAATAAATGCTATTTCTGATTTTACGAGGTCTGTACAAAAAGTATTGGACCATTGGCCGGGAAAACTAAAGTTATTCACCTGTAGGATTTAAACATTATTCCCCTCCCAAATACTCTCCTTGGGACTGCACACATTTCGCCCACCGCTCCCGCCATTGTTGGAACATCTTTGGAAGGCCTGATTAGGAATGGCGGACGTTTCCGCCGTCGTTTTCTGCATAATGTCTTCTCTTGATAGAAATCGGGCGTTTTGAGCTTGAGGAAGAGCCAAAAGTCGCATGGCGCCATGTCAGGGGAGTAAGGAGGCTGACGGACCAAAAGAGTGCTGTGTCTGGTCAGGAACTTCTAAATTAGAAGCGATGAATGGGCAAGTGCGTTGTCGTGATGAAGCGAACAACTTCCTGTTGCCCAAAGGTCGGGTCGTTTCCGTCGTACATCATCACGAAGGCGACGAAGGACAGTCAGATGGTTTGGCCTTTCGAGAAAATCGAAAAACTGACAGCGTGTACTACATTTATTCTCACGATGCCAGGCAGCAACTCTCGAGCTCGGCGTACATGACCAACTGCACGTTTGCGGATGAAATTCACCTACACCTCGTCGCCAGAGGAGAAAACCCGCGGTTCATTCGTTTAAGCAAGAAAAATAAAAGTTCTGTAAATGTACACCAAATCATAACAGAACCTTCACCACGACCCTTCTTGAAATTTCTCCTCTTGTCTTAAGTCATCCCAGTAGTATTGGATTTTATCTGGCCCATCAAGGTTAAATTTCTCTTCATCACTGAATGCAGCATGGTTCATAAGTCACTATTGCCTATGTAAGTTCATTCTGGTCTTCGTATGCTTAGGATTCAGTCTTGATGTTGCCTTCTTTTTGGTATGAATGTTTTCATTTTCATGTAAAACATGTCTGATTGTTCTAGAGGTGACAGATAAATCCAGAGCTGCAGTAATTACAGATGATGATGATGCGTCTGTTGATACTGGCATTCTAAAAATGCTTCGTTTATCTCTCTTTGATAATTTTGGTGGACGTTCTGAACTTTTTCTCATTATAAACGTCAGGGTTCTTCAGAAAATTGTGATCACTAGTTTTGATTTTCCAATTAATGTAGCAATTTCACGTTCAGATTTGCCACACTCGTGGTAAGTAGTTATTTGACCTCTTTGAGCATGTGATAAGTCTACACCTTTGCCCATTTCTAATAAATTACACTTGAAATAATTTAGCATAATCCTATTTGCTATAATCTTCGATCATTTCATGGCAGATTTAGTTTAAATACTAACTTTCCAAATTTGTAAAAAATGCAAGCAATTTATTTGTAATTTATTGTTTTTCTTTTCTTTAAACAACTTTAATAAATTACAAATTATTTAACGGGCTTTTATTTTCAGCGTGGTCTTATTATTTTTTCCAGGACGGTATGCGGACTTTAAAATTCTTCCCATGCCTTCTACTTAAAACTTCATTAACTTTCATACAATCTAAATTCTCGATGGCTTCTCAATTTTTGAGATAAAATTTCTTGTACTAAAACTCGGCAGTTCAGCTATAGAAATCCCTGCCAAAAATTTAAGTGCTTTATTTCTTCCAATAAAATTTAGAATCGTCGTTTTATGTGTTTTAGATTAAATTGATTATTGGGCATTTGAACAAGATTGTTAATAACCATAGAAAAAAAATTAACATTGTTGAAAATAAAAAAAAGTATTATGACAAATATCTGCAATGCTTTTAGATCGACGAAGAAATGATCAAGAGAGAAGCACTGTGAAACTTTAATGTCGGCTCATAAAATTGTCAGTCAAAATTCATGGGCTTAAGAGAAGCAAACAGAAAAATCAAAATACGCAACTTTAAATTGCCGAATGCATTTGTCAATTCGGTTAAATAATTAAATGCAAATAAATTCTACGTGATGCATTCTACTCTGAACGAACGAATTAAATTATATGTTTGCTGTTAGGAATATCGTTCTGCTTCCACTGCAAAAGCATGCATTAAAAGCGTAAGACTGGCCCATTAGTGTAGTAGCGAGGGGTTGGGGGAGCAGGGACCATGATGCCCCGGGCGCCAGCCTTTTTATCTTTGTCAGCGAGGACAATTCTCTTTTTATCCCATTCATTTGCAGAACCGTTAAATTATCCGATTATCTTTTACATTTTAGTAATAAATATAATCTCTATCTAATTTTAAATTTGTGAATAAGAATTGGTACTACCTCGTCTCCAAGTGATAGAAAAAACGACAAACTCTTGATATGTAAATATCATGTAAATCAGTTAAATGGTTAAACGAATGTCAATTCACGATCGGATTATCTCAGAAATGCAAGTTTATGCAATGTGATCAAAGTGTAATAAATACAGTAGAGCAAACCATAGGTCACATTATACACTCTTGCAAGCCACGCTAGAACTTGTTACCGTTGATTTTGCGTTTAATATGGATCACGCATTGATTTTGTCATGAAAGGCACAATAATCGGAAGACTCGAAGCGGAAGCAGTCGTAAACGAAAGTCTGCTGAGAATTGAATGTTCCACAAAGTGTGATTTCCAGACATTGGAGACAATTCCAAGACATTAGCGGACCCTATCTGCCAGGCAGCTGTCTCAGGAACAAGGGTTTCCAGACAAACTCTTCACTGCAGTATAAAGGAAGCTAGTCTTATGCCAATTTATGTCCTGCTGATCTCTGCGAGTCGTAGGATCTGTTTAAATTGGAGTCGAGAATATCGTAACTGGTCTTTGCTATTCACCGATGAATCCAGATTCAGCATATAAAGCGCTTCTCGTCGAACCACTGCCTGGAGAGAACATAGAACCGTTATAATCCCAGCAAAATCAAGGAATAGGGCCCTGTGGAACCCTGGTAGAATTATGCGTTGGGGAGGCATCATGGTAAACGGACGCATAGAGCTCCACATTTTTGAGAGAAGTACCGTTAATGTTCGGAGATACAGAGACGAAATATCGGAAGGTCATGTTAGAGGTTTCAGAGGTGCCGTGGTTCTAGATTCTATTCTCATGGATGAAAATGCACATCCCCACAGAGGTCTGCTGTTGGAGGACTTTCTCATGGAGTTGGCTGCAAGATCTCTGAATATGAATCCGATTGAGCAAGCGTGGGATGCACGAGAGAGAAAAATTGCATGCCGTCAGCCTCCACCAATGACCATCCCTGAGCTCAAAACTGGTTTTCGCCAGAAGCGGGACTTGTTGCCAACTGAACTCTTGAACACCCTCATTGAAAGCATGGAACGCAGGTGCACGGCTTGTGTGGCCGCTAGAGGTGACCATATCCCATTTTAGCTAGAGCACTAGAGGAAGAGTGCAGTGACAACTTCTGTCTCGGTGCCATTGTTGTGGCAACAAGCAATCCTTCCTAATGCTGCATTATGGAATAGCCATGCAGAATTATGATACGCCGATTCGAATTACAGTTTGTATAAGACAGAAATAAATTCAGACAGAAATAAATTAATTTACAAATTAACTTAATACTTAAGTTATGGGGAGGCCGTGGGATAGGGGGCTTTTGCAGAAGTTAAGAATCGCCTAGCACGACTATTCACTGATGGGTGACCATTTAGTGATGCGAGGCGCGGGAGATTAGACCAAATACCCCCTGTGGGGGATGCCCATGTCCTGCAGTGGACTGAGACAGACTGAAACATTTTCTTTACTTTTACTTAAGTTAGAGAATGGAAAATAGAGTTATGTCTATTTGTGATATTTTAATGCTATCCATAAGGGAAAAATTAGCTACTAAAAATTAAAGGTACAGAGATGGAATGTATTGTGTTTTAGATTGATATGCCTGGCGATAAAAGTGATAATATCTAACTGTATTCTATTACAACGCTAGGCATATCCATCTAAAAAACAATACATTCCATCTACACAAACATATATATGTACTTTTAATTTGTAGTTGCTATTTTTCCCTCATGGTAATCATTAAAATATCACAATTATTAAATTAATTCACTTATCCTTTTTCTAAATAATGAATTAATAATTCAATAAAGACTGATATTTATAATTATAAAATCTCTTTTGTAGATTATTTTTTGACAGATATAAAGAAGACAAAAGATGATACATATAGTAAATGGAATAATAACTTATTTGCTTAAAATTTTAATTTAAAAATTATAATTTACGGACAGCGTTTCTCGTGCCAGCATATATATGAGGATTTCTTTTCCGGATAAAGGAGAAAATTCGGTACATGTGTATTTTAGTATACTAAGGCTCATACTAATTCAGGATACAAAATAAATTTTATAACAAATTTTATCCACGCTGATAATGATGACTTTGTCGTCGAAATGTACATACGTGGTATGAAAATATTTTTGTGCATTGTGTGTTTGTTTGTGGGTGGGTGGGTTTGTATTTTATGCAAATCTACAGTTTTATTCCGATCATGATGAAATTTTGCATACTTGATCTTCAAAGCATGAGGAAGGTCACTGTCTACCTCAGATTTCGAAAAAATAATAATTATCGGTAATAAATCGATGTTCATAATGATGGCAGGGCATATAAATGAGAAATATCTCAAGGTATACATTGCCGATGGCAATGAATGCTAATGGAAAACATTTACAAATTCAAATTCAAAGAATCCGTTAAAACTGAAAGAATTTTCAAGCCTGTTTTATTGGCATGTGATGTGTTTTGTAAAGGGACTTGACGAATAGATGCTACAAAAGAAATTCACCCTTGAAATTGAAGAAAGCATTAAAATACGCAAAAATTAAAGTTCTGCATATACGAGTAGCTACTCCTTTATTTATATGGTTAAAGCGTTCATATTTCAGTTCTAATGTCGGGAGTTCAATTCTAGCAAATCCCACTCTTCTCTCGATGTCTTGAAGCAAAATTTGGCCATTCATCACTTTGTGTAGTCTAGTAGTCGCCGATTCTTCTATTTACATACTTACCATTTGCTCAATACAGCACAGAGCTGCTTCCTTTGTCGTCTTTCCACTCTTTCTCAATAGTCTGCTCACTCCCCATTATCTCTAGTTACTGATCATTTTTAAGGATTTTCAAGAAATTGTTAAATACTAAGAACTAGTGGTGTGCGATCCATCGAAAACCATCGATCCATCTTAGTAAGAACTCTCAATTCTAAGAAAAGCCTGAATAAGAGGAATTCTATGCACTGTTACAAATTGAACCTTATCTATATTGCACAAACTTTGCCTCGCATTGTTGGCCATGAGATATATATTGTTGATCCCTGCATAGTGTTGGTGCATTACGTATTGATACCATTGTTGATACCTATTGTTGCACAAATTTTTTCTTGCATTGTTGGTCATGAGATATATATTTTTGGTCCGTGCACGAGTGTTTGTGAATTGCGTGTTGATACCATTGCCTTTAGAGAATTATCCTTTTTGCTTTGATAAAGGATAGTCTCTATCCGAAACGGCAGCTTTTATTTGATTTTATATTTCTAGTTTTATTTTGATTTTATTTATTATTTAATAATTATTTTGTTAATTATTATTTATTTTTCATTTTTATTTAAGAACTTATTATTCATTGTATTCCAGGCTTTTTGTGTCTCGTCCTTTTCTCTTATAAATATCCGTTTTAGAATTAAACAAGAATTTTTAAAAAATCTTCGTAAGAAATTTTAAAACGCTAATTTAAATATTATTATTGCTAATATTGAAAGTGAAATTTCTTAAATTCAATTTTTTTTTCTGCTTCTTCCACTACTAAATACTGTACTTCACTAATGAAATATTCTTTAATTAGCTTTACAAAAGATTCAAATTGTCGGAAATTAGTCTATGGATAAAACTTTTTATGATACGAATTTAATAATCAATTGAGAATTCAAGTTTTTCAAAAATGGAAAAAGAAATTTCAAAAATTTTATATGGGTGAATTAAAAATTGCTTTTTTAATTCGCCTACTCATTAACTGATGCGTTATCTTCTTTTGCTTAATTAAGTTAACCTTAAGTTTTAAGATTGCATGAGATACGCCATCTTCGTCGTTTCTGGCCGAATTAAAAATTTTATTTTAGTCTTCACACGTTTGAAGAAATAAGCAAAAAAATATTAATTAATTTGAAAGCAGATGTTGCCTTCTTATTAAAGAAAATTGCTTAAATTATATCTTTATTGGTTTTGGTTAGAGAAAAAGTAAACTTAGCCATCACATAACAAGTAACTATATGGTAAACACTTGTCTGAACTTAATTAATTTCTAATCAATTTTCTTTCTTTCGGGAACTTCACACCCATTTAATTTTTTTTTTAGGAATTTACCGTATTCTTTATTTACTTATTTGCTTATGCTATTCCTGTTCTATCCATCAATTACACATTATCATCTCAGGTTCTTTCAAAAGTCGTTTAGACTGCTGCAATAGATTGATTATCATTCCATATGGTGGCTGGCTTCGCAACAGAATAACATTTGCTCATTTCTGTTCCTTATTTTTTTTTTAAATCTTTTTGCTTCGACTATAATGTTTTCTTCCAACATATGGTTAATCGAGAGATAATAGAACATGTAGCATTATTAATTTTACGTTAAACTCGCGTTTAGTCTGATTGTTTGTAAAGGGCCTATTGATGTACTGCGTTTCGTTATTAACTAAATAGCCATTACGGGTATATTGATTCCAAAAATTTCTTTCAATACAAAATTATTAATAAATTAACTTATCTACTAATATTTAGTGCTACAGAAATTTTACCTCTAAAATTACGAGTTTTCTCATGGTTTTAAACTATGTTAGTTATAAAATAGTGATAAAAATATCAAAAGAGGAATATCTTCTTCTTCTTCTATCCGTGTAATAAAACTGTAGAATCGTCGTGTCTGTACATTGAAAATATTTGCCTATATTTGATTGCGGGCGATGTAGGGAGTGTAACAGAATACAATAAGACCATTTTTAAAAATTTTATCTGTCTGTTTATCTGTTTGAATTCGCTAATCTCCAAAACTACTAGATGAATTTTCATTGGGTTTTCACAGGTAACTTGAGCGTAGGTTGGGGCAACATATACGCTTTATTTCATAAAAATCGGCTCAATAAAAAAATATCTTAATTTAAAGTATTAGAAGAGTGCTCAGCCATAGCAGACAATGATAAGGAAAGCCTGCCTAATAGCTCGCTGCTCTATTGTTGCAATGATGCGAAATTTTGAACAATAATCTTCTTGCTTTGCCACCTAGTAGCGCTGATAGTGATCGCTCAACTTTGCTGTGGATAGTTGTTTACTATCTTATGCGGATTCCAAATAGATAGTTTGTCACATTTTCATATTGCATTGGAGTGTTTATTGACCGCCGGTTTACAGAAAAAAAAATTTCCGACCCACGACAAATAACCTTAACTTGACACAGTCGAACGTCCTTACAACGAAATCATTGGCCACACCCCAAGACATTTGTTATACGAAAAATTTGTTATAAAGAATTATTGTTAATACTCAAGATTTACATGTTTATCAAGGTTGGGACCAAAGTAAAAATTCGTTATAGGGGAAAAAGTCGTTATATGATTATTCATTACAGAGAGGTTGGACTGTATTACAAAATAAACTTCAAAACTAATTTTCAATAAAGTAAATCTACTGAGCACACCTCTGATCTCATTTAACTTAACAATGATCTGATTGCTCTGCTTCACAACATGCTGCATCAAGTGAATCCATATATTCATAGTTTTAAAGCTGCACTAGAGTCTATTCCTCAAGGGCAAAATAAGGATTATAAATTTGTCATCAGTGCAGATAAACGACCTGCTGCTAGACATCGCAGCAGGTACAATGTCCCTGTGGCAAATGAAGTTGCAGCTGTTTTGGTTGATCAGGAATGTCAGCGACGTGATATAGTAATGCGCACTCAAAACGTCGTTTCAACGCATTTATGAGACACGTCGGTCTTACGACGCCCTACAATACCCCTTAACTTTTTGCCATGGAGAAGATGGGTATAATTTTGGATTGTATCAAATCAACCTTACCACAAGACGAAACATAAAAAAATATCATCACAACAATTTTATGCTCACCTGCTGCAAATAAGACGAAATCGTTTTGTCCATTGCGAAGATTTCGTGGACCGTTTAGCCAGTTTATCGTCGATATGTACGCCAAAATCGAGATCGAGCGCTTAATGTACCAACCAAAAACTGTTACGCGTTGAAGATTATGTGCACTTGCGGAACATTATGCAACAGTATGACAGTACGGAAAACTTATGCCGATTAGTGATGCTTCCGTCCAGTTTTAACGGCGGCCTACGCTATTTGCATGAGCGTACGCAGGACGATTTCTGTTATGTCCGAAAATACGGAAAGCCTGATCTTTTTATTACATTCACTTTAAATCCAAAGTGGAACAAAATCACTCAAGAACGTTTTGCAAGACAAGCGTCGTATGATCGAGATGATATAAAGCGTCGTTTTCCACTTGAAATTGAAGTTGCTGATCTACCTGATCACAACAAAAGCTTTTTTGGTTCAACTTTGTGCTTCATGTACAGCGTTGAGTGGCAAAAGCGTGGCCTGCCTCACGCACATATCCTCCTGTGGCTAGAAGAAAACTTACGTCCCAACGATGTCGATAAGCTGATAAGTGCTGAATTCCCGGACCGTAACACAGATCCAACACTGACATCGTAAAGAAACACATGGTTTACGGTCCAAGAGCACTGGTTCACGGTCCAAGAGCACATGGTTCACGGTCCCAGAGCACTGGTAGAGCAAACGATAAAGGGAGAAGATTGATACGCGTCCTGTCTTCGACGCTCACCTGAGCAAGATGGGTTTGCAGCAATAATAAGATCACGTGGCCAAGAAATTGTTTTGGACAATAGATGGGTCGTACCAACACCACCTAGACAGAAGGCCTGCGCACAGAAACGTCATACATTGTTACATCACACAAAACAGCTATTGTTAATCGTATTTCTACCAATAATAAGCTCTAAATTTGTCCGCTTGATGATGATTTAACAATGTATGACATTTCTGTGCGCTGGCCTTCTGTCTAGGTCAATGACGTATATTAAAGATAGACTCCGAATCCTATTGTTAACAGCGGCAAAAAGTGAAGCAAATTGAGCCATGATAGTTCTGGGCAGGAGTGAGCCGTGAAGTAATTAGCTGTCTGGCTGCTTTGTTTTTGAAGATTTTGGGCCTGAGGAATAATTAATTCAAAACCATTCCTCAAAGTTAAATTGCGTACAACTGTACAAACAAACAAGAAAAAAGATCAGGAATCATTTTCCACAAAAATAAATCAAAAATACGTAACTAAAATGAAAATACGTAACTGAAAGACAATCGAAACGAAATTGAAATTGAATCCATGATCGAAAAATTGTTTATAAAATATAATAAAATTCTTCAAATACAAAGTAAACGAAAAGATAAACTTATCAGTCCGTGATCGGCGTGTGAAAGAATTATTAATCAGTTACTCTTCTGTTTAGCCATGTGTTTGCATCATCTTCACTCACTTTCGGCCATGACAGTTCTGGGCATGGAGCTTCCCAATTTGCTTCAAGTTACAACAATAGGATTCGGAGTCTATCTTTAATATACGTCATTGGTCTAGGTGGTGTTGGTCGTACCCTATTCGCCGATATTATCTAAAACATTCAAGCTCACATAAACGTTGAAATGTGCAAAAGCGTTGAATCTATTAAATATATTTGCACGTACGTGAACAAGGGCAGTGACCAAGCCACATTTGCGTTGAAAAACGAACACGACGAAGTCACAAGGTTTCAGTCGCGCCAATACATAAGCTCTTCAGAGGCGGTATGGCGCATTTTGAGCTTCCCTATTCACGAAAGACACCGCCTGTGATCCATCTCGATGTTCAAGTTGAAGGAGGACATCGAATATATTTTAACCCTGAAAGTGTTACAGAACGGTCAGAAAACCCCAGACAAACAAATTTGCTGGCATATTAACGGCTTTGTAAAAATCGATGATTTTGCGAGAAGTATGCTGAAAGATGAAATACTGTCATACTATAATTACGACAAGCAGCCAGTTGTTTTCAATCGTAGAAGGCGTGGCAGAGCTGTAGATGACGAGCCCGGCATTTTTAAAGAACACGTTATTGGAAGAGTGTAACACGAGTCATCCAAACAATGCCGAATGTTTCTACTTGCGCTTGCTTTTACATATAGTGCGAGGACACACTTCTTTTGCAGATCTACGAACGGTTAACGGGGTCGAATATTCCACTTACCCTGATGCTTGCCGAGAGCGACACTTACTTGATGATGACAAGCACTAGGATGACGCTCATTATGCGTTAGTGACAGTCCACATCGCTTACGTCATTTGTTTGCCGTTTTGCTGATATTTTGTGCCCTTTCTGATGCGGCAGTTTTGTGGCAAAAATTTCAAGATAAGCTGGCGGAAGACTTTTATAGGAATATCTGACAAAATATTGAAGGCGAACTGTGATAAAAATATTCTCAGTGACTAATAGTGCTCTTAATCCATGCTTGGTGGCTATTCAAAATTTGATCACGTCTATAGGAGGAAATCCTCTACCCCAATCGGCTTGCCAGTGCCATTAGAACATTAGTAGAAGGTGAACGCATCAACAGAGAGTACGCAGCGGAAATAAGTTATAATCCAGCAGAACTTACGGAAACCTTGCAAAAGGGCGTCCAAAATCTAACGGAAGAACAGCGCACAGTATTCGAACGCATTTATCAGTCACAACAATAATATGGGAGAAGTTTTCGGATGCACTTGGTGGGACAGGAAAAACATTCGTCACTAAAATAGTGTTGGCGCAATTGCGAGCCCAAGGAAAAATAGCTCTGCTGTGACTTCTACGGGAATAGCAGCCACTTGTTACCCGGTGGTAAAAGTGCTCATACAATGTTTAAATTCCCGATAGATACGGATATCAGTGATCACCCAGTATGTAACATCTCCAGGAACGGTGACAAAGCCAGGGTTCTACGCGATTGCTGCTTAATATGGGACGAGCGCATCTGGCTAATCGAAAAGTAGTAGATGCGGTTGATAGAACACTCAGAGATATTCGACAAAATGATCAATCTATGGGTGGTGCTACAATCCATTTTCGTGCTGATTTTAGGCAGACATTACCAGTTGAACCACGGGGAACAAGGGCAGATGAGATAAGAGGATGCTTGAAGAGTTCAAATCTGTGGTGACACATCATGCAGATGTACTTAACAGTGTACATGCGGGCGCGAATAGGAAGCAACACAAATTCACAGGATTTTTCTGATTTATTGTTATCAGGAAGAATATGGTCAAATCGTTTTCCCTGGTAATTTGTGCCGTACAGTACTTTCACTTCAAGACCTCATTTCTTCCGTTTATGGTGATCAAATGCAAACACAACTCATGAAAACTTCGACTTTGTGAAAGGGCTATCTTGATGCTTCGAAACGACCAAGCTTCAAGAATTAATTCGGACATACTTATTCACGTTGAGGAAGAAAATGTAGAGTATATATATATATATATCTATTAACAGAGTTATGGAGCAAGATGACTTTACCAATTCAATTATCCAGTCGAATTTTTAAACTCTCTTAGCGCACCTGGCCTTCCATCACACAAAATTAATTTGAAAAACGGCGTCCATATTATTCTATTGCGAAATTTCAGCCCACCGAAATTGTGTAATGATACGAGGCTTAAAGTTACTTCACTCCAACGTAACATCATAGAAGCGGAAATTTTGACGGGAAGTGGGGCAGGCCAGCGAGTTTTTATACTCCGAATCCCGCTTATTCCTAGCAATTTCCCATTTCGCTTTAAACGTGTACAATTCCCGGTTAGCTTCAGTTATGCCATAACAATAAACAAAGTAAAAGGCCAGATGCTGAGAGTTGTGGGCGTGGACCTTAGTGTCAGTAGCTTTTCGCATGCCAGCTCTACGTGGTTCTCTCCCGTGTTAGTAAATAATACCTGTTCGCTAAATTAAATAAAGGGGTGATTATTTTCCAAGAATTATAGCATTCAATTTTCAATTATTCTCAATATTTGAATACACAAACTTAGTGGAGTAATACTTTCACAGTGGGTGGAGGTGGGTAAATTCAAATAAAGAAGGAATTTTTTTCTAAACGGGAATGAACTAGGTTTTCCCCGGATAATAAAGAAAAATTCCATTTTCTTCTTCTTTTTCTATTTTGTTTTCTTCTTATTCGCTTTCCAGTATTTTTTCGGAATTAAATTTCATTCTAGCCCAGTATTTGATTGTCTATGACTTATTTTCTACATGTGTGGCGAATTTAATTAGAGAAATTCCTAAAACTGATCTGGCTTCCAAAATAAATTTTTAAAGAAATTAAAAAAAAAAAAAGGAATTTCAAATTCGATTCTTTTCTATCCCAAAACGTATTTCTTAGTACAATAGTAGAAGTATGCTGGAAGAGAGGGCAACGTATTTCCTGTGCCTTCGATAGCTCAGTTGGTAGAGCGGTGGACTGTAGTTGGTTGAAGCCTGATATCCATAGGTCGCTGGTTCAAATCCGGCTCGAAGGATAATCTCTTTTGTTTTTTTTTTCGTTTTTGGAATTTATACCACGATGATATTCTTATGGTAGAACAATGCAATATTTTCCCCTTTAAATTTTTTTTATAATTTTTATAGTCAGTGCCCTATAAAAAATTGTTCAGCTAGATTCATAATTATGCACTAATCAAGGCCTGGAATTAGTATGATAATTTACAGGAAGGTCTCATGCTGTTTGCCTTCGTGTAAATACATAAAATCCAGCGAGAATTAGCACAATCTAAATATCGGACACATATTTCTCAAGTAATAGAAGATATAATACAATGGTCCATATTCTATCGTTGATGTCATTGATTTCATAAATTTTTATGAAATACACGCGCTCTTCACCATACCCCAAAACTAGAAATCTCAGGCCGTCAAATCTATCTTCTATCTTCTATCTATATAAAGAAGGATGTATGTGGGTTTGTTTGTATTTTATACAAATCTACAGTTTTATTCCGATCTTGATGAAATTTTGCATACTTGACCTTCAAAGCATGAGGAAGGCCACTGTCTACCTCAGATTTCAAAAAAATAATAATTATTGATAAAAAATCGAAATTCATGGTTATGGCAAGGCATATTAATGAGAAATATCTCATGACCAACAATGCAAGGAAAAGTTTGTGCAACAGTAGGTATCAACAATGGTATCAACACGCAATTTATAACACTACGCAGGAATCAACAATATATAGCTCGTGACCAACAATGCAAGGCAAAGTTTGTGCAATATAGATAAGTTTCAATTTGTAACAATGCATAGAATTCCTGTTATTCAGGCTTTTCTTAGAATTGAGACTTCTTAGTACTTAACACTTTCCTGAAAATATAGAAAAATGATCAGTAACTGGAGATAATGGAGAGTTAGCAGACTATTGAGAAAGAGTGGAAGCACTCCTTTAGCTCCGTGCTGTATTGAGCATGTAAATAGAAGAATCGACGACCGCTAGACTACACAAAGTGATGAATGGCCAAGTTTTGCTTCAAGACATCGAGAGAAGAGTGGAATTGCAACAACATTAAGTGTACATCTAAAGTAAGATTACGTAACTAAGAAATTAGACTAGCAGTAGCATACTTGTAAAGGTATTGTGAGCCTTTAAATATTATTGTGACCCATTGTGAGCCTTTAAAAATTTTTTTTTCGAATTTTCATTAAGAATTTTTATTGTATTACTTCTAAGCGTTTTCATGTGTTTATTTTTAAGATATTTCAAAATTTAATCAAAAAAAACAAAGAGTTACAGCCACACAGGGGTCATCACCTAGCTTATTTGGTAGCACAGCAGATCCAAACATTTCATAAAAATACATTTGGACTATATTCTCTGTGAATGTCAATATTTTGGAAACTGAGATGCTGATAATGCGATGATTGAACGGTGGTTTCCTTGAATAATGAGCATAAAATGATGATGGAGTGACAGGACATAAATAAGGAAGCGTCTATTGAGGAGGCAAAGGAGTCAGACGTGTCTCCCTTGAGCTCCCTATCAAACGTCCAGACGACTGGGAAAAATTTATGTGCCTGGAAAGGAAAGAGAAAGAACGAGTATTGGTCAGAGAAACTCTGCAGGTAAAACAGAAAAAGCTATACGGGCATTGGAAACAATGGGAGTTTCGAATAGAGCAAGAGGGCATAAAAGCTTCTACGTCAAGGGCAAGAAAAAAGTTGGGTCCAGTGATGTTCCCCGGTGGTGAAGATGGGTATCATTTTAATCTGAGGCAAGTCAAAAAGAAGTTAAATAAAGTCCCGATATGTCACCTAGAATTCCTGTTTTTCGGATTTTTTTTTAGAATGGATAGTCCCTTAGAATGGATGTTGTATTGATTGAGTTATTATTTAACCAATTTGGGGTTATAATTTAACATTCTGAGATTGTTCTGTTTACCTACAAGTGTTATTATTCCGGGCAACGCCGGGTCCTCTGCTAGTTTGTTAATACTGTTATTTCGATTATTTCGCAACTGAATCCTAACCCGTAGAGTTTAATATTCGATGACAGCAGCGCCATCTCTTGAAGAATTATATAATATACAATTTATTTGTTTTAAAAATAAATCAGTAAATGTGTGATTTTTTTTTGTTATTATAAATTGTTGTGGAGTTTTCCATTGTTGGTTTAGAATATCTTGAGCTTCTTTTTCATCGCGGAGTGATACCAGCTTGATACCTAGAAAGAAAGCTTGCCACTGAAACGTCATACATTGTTACATGATCATAAGAAGTCATAATTTAGGGTTTACTATTGATAGAAAAATTTATTTATTTATTTATTTAATTTTTTATTACCAGTAATCCAATACGTCCATCCAGGGCCTGTATGGCCTGAGGCCGACGAGTTGGGTCCCTGGATGAACCTGGATTAACGACTGCTGTATGATTATCACAGCAGCCGGGGAGGGGGTGAAGATCGTGAGCCACCGATGATCGCCCATCCAGGGTGTCCCCCACTTTCGCCCCCTCCACTCTCGCCCCTTCCACTTTCGTCCCTTAAATTTTTGCCCGTTCCACTTTCGCCCCCGGCGCCATTATATGGTAATTTTATCGCCAATATATTTTATCGAGGCCCTGAGGAGAGGCTAAGGCTATACGCAAGTAACTTGAATACAACATAGCCAGGGTTTCAAACTGTGATGGTACTTCAAGCAATGTTTTTTACGAATAATCACCCAATTGTTTTAAGTGGTTTTTAGTGGTAGGCGATTCCCTGAAAAATTGAATCGTTTAATAATCAATTAATTTTTATGCAATTTATTTTTGATTAGTAACGATTAATCGATTCCTGGAATCGATTATTGTGAAAAATTGAATCTATTTTAAAAAATATTAAAATTAAATCTGTTTATTGTAATTTATTTCCATGGTTAAAAGAGTGGCAAAATAAACACATAGAAGAAGCCATTCATGAATTTTTTTTTTTAATAACAAACAAATCAGAAATATTATAACGATGTATTGTGAAGCAGATAAAAAAAGTTAGATTGATTGATTATTTGGTATTAAACTTCAGTTTGCTGTCCTTGTGGGGTGGTACTTGTTCAAAAATTTTTGAAAACCGTGGGCTATAATGATCAGGCTAACGACTACTGTGCAAACCATGGAATTTTAAATGAATGAAACATAAATGATTTAATAAATATTATATATTATGTGTTAATGTACTTATGTTTTGTGTAATAATTATGATGCAAATTATACTAAAAATAACAACTATATTAAATTACTACTAAAATACCGTTAAAAATCAGGGAAATAATAATAAGATAAAAAAATAATAGAACCATCGATGTAATTGTTTTAGTGTACTGATGTATTGTATTGTAACAATCTGGTTTGTGATCCTATGGATTCATAATTAAAAATTAATATGAAGAACGAAATATAGTTAACACATTTAAAAAAAAAAAAAAATTAAAAAAAAATCATTTCGTTTTTTATTGTAAATGACGTCTTCATGCCGGGTCAATCATTAAATTATTATTATTATTAAAATTACATTAAGGATTAATAGCACAGCAACAAACATCAATAAGAAAACTAAACCGTATGCTTTTTTTTAACCTTTTATTAATATTTTATTTAAGGTTTGTTGTTGTTGGCCAATGCTGGGCAAAATCCGACAGTGCAAAAGAAAAAGTACAGAGCCATTGAAACAAGACATCAAAATATTAGGAATCAATTCATCAATGGGACAAAAAGCCTCATTGAATATATTGATGCAGCGAGTCATTTGTTAAACATAACAGACGTTTAGGGAAAATGTGTTAATAAATCATCTTTTTCTTGTTTTTGAAAGATTGTTTGCGTTTTTTTTTTATTTTCTAAACCCTATTATTTCTTTTAAAACAATTTAGATTTTAGAAAAGCTTTAATTTAAATCGTTCTTAATTAAAAGGAGAATTTCGTGGGTTAGGTTAGATAAGTATTCTAAATAACTGAATTCTTAGTTTTCTATTTGACTTGTTAACCTCTCTGCAGGGTCTTTTTTTATGAAAGTGGGTCCTAAAAGTATTTTTGCAGGGGGCGAGTGTGGAAGGGGTGAAAGTGGAAGGGGCGATAGTGGACGGGGCCAAAGTGGAAGGGGCGAAAGTAGAAGGGGCCAACTTCACGGGGCCAAAGTGGGGTAAACCCCATCCAATGGCTAGCCGTGCCTGATGTTGCTTAACTTCACAGAAGTTGTGGTTCGGTGAAAGCCCACCAGGCTATGGCCTCCTCCAATATGATAACAATAACTTTTTATGATGATGTCATAATAGTCGCATTCAATACCTTTCACTTAATGGAAGGTGACTTTGTCTTTGCTTTTGATAAGCAAAGAAAATAGGTTTTCATTGTGAATGAAACTGGAAATGAAAAGATCACTTTTGCTGCTTTTGTTGCTTTTGCTTGTAAAACTGCGTCAGGCATAATTAGCATGATGAACATATTGAAATTGTTTGAAAATAATACGTGACTTATTGATTGTGAAAAATGTCTTTTATTTTTCTCCATGGTTTTATTATTCCTTAATTTATAACTAAAAAAATTTACAACGTTAAATACGTTACTTACGTCTTTAAATTACAAGTTTTATCGGTGGGCAATCATCGAAACGAGAGCGAAGTTAGTAGCTATAAAGCCAGAAAAGTAAAAGAAGCAGGTGGGTAAATGGGTACTGACTCACTTTCAGAAAAGTCACTTTTGAGACTTCGCTCTCCTCAAAATGACGTTACTGAAAGTGACTTAAGGTAAGTGAGAAAAGTTAAGAGGTTGTGAACGCGACTAATATATTACGTTTCAGTGCGCAGGCTTTCTTTCTAGGGGGTGATGTTGAGCATGCGCACTTCGTTTTTAGTTCATAAATAGCGGGGTAGGGCCATATAACTTCAAATATGTTACGAACTTTTAAATTAATTAGGAACTGGGGTATGTATTGTTTAAGATTAAAAATATTTTAATGCTTTATTTTATTTGGATATATATTTCATTTCATCAGTTAAGAAACAGCAGTCCATGTACGCATTTTTGGATATATACAGGGTGTTTCAAAATTATGTACAATAAATTTAGTGACATATTCTTCAGGTCAAAAGAAGACGAAAATGTTCTATAGCACTTTGTCTGGAAACGATTTGTTTGCGAGTAATCCAATATCATACAGTAGGGAAGCACGATAGTTAGCGGACGATATTTTAGCAGTTCCAGCGTTTCGACCCAACACTAGGTTGAGTGGCTTGTTCCATTTAAACCTGCTTTAGGGTTGTTCCATTAGTTGTGTACGGTTGTTTCCATTACTGTACATCCACTAGGAATATCAATTTCAGAACGTTTGCGTGCTTTGACATACGCATTACGATTTACGTAAAAAAAAATCATGTACACGTATTCCAGTGCAGAATACACTGACATGCACCTAATGTATGGTCTTGCGGACGGAAATGCTGTGGAAGCAAGAAGACTCTACCAAGAACGCTTTCCGAATAGACGTTTGCCAAATAGCCGAACATTTGTATCTGTCGACAGACATTTGAGGGAGCGTGGTTCCTTTGGCCGTCAAACAGGACAAGGGCGGCCTGTAGCACATTCTCCGGATGAGGAGGATGTGATAATTGTCATCATACATGATGAACCACAGACAAGCACCCGTCGTGTTTCTTCCATGGTACACATTCCGCACGCATCTGTTTGGCGCATTCTTCACCGTCAGCTTTTGCATCCATACCACCTGCAACTAGTTCAGGCACTGAACCCAACGGACTATCCACACCGACAACGATTTTGCCAATGGATACAACGTCGTCATGCTGCAGACCCTAATTGTCTCAGCCAGATACTTTTCACGGACGAAGCAACCTTCACCCTGACAGGAATCGTAAATTCTCACAACCAGCACCATTGGGCAGATGCTAACCCGCATGTTACCAGAGCTCGAGCGCATCAAGAGCGTTTCTCCGTGAACATTTGGTGTGGAATTGTCGGAAATAACTTAATTGGCCCTTATGTGTTGCCGCCACGATTGACTGGGCGAACGTATCTTTTGTTTCGCAGAATGCATTGCCAGAATTACTGGAAGATGTTCCTCTTTTGATAAGATCTAACATGTGGTTCATGCATGATGGCGCTCCAGCACATTTCAGCCATGTTGTGCGAGCACACCTTAATGCTGCATACACGAATTGGTGGATAGGTCGAGGTGGACCGGTAGCCTGGCCTGCAAGATCACCCGACCTTAATCCCTTGGACTTTTTTCTGTGGGGTCATGTGAAAATGATCGTCTACAGCACAGAAGTTCCTAACATTATGGATCTGCGACAACGAATTGAAAATGCATGCCAAACCGTTCGTAATGCTGGCGACGAACTCTTCCATGACATCAGACGGTCGCTCATACAACGAGCCGAAGCGTGCGTGCGAGCTGGTGGCGGGCACTTTGAACAATTCCTGTAATTTGGAGCCACGGGTTTAGTTGGCTGTATCGCGTAAATAAATCGTTTCCAGACAAAGTGCTATAGAACATTTTCGTCTTCTTTTGACCTGAAGAATATGTCACTAAATTTATTGTACATAATTTTGAAACACCTGGATATATTTTTATTATTTATATATATGGATGCATTTTAATTTTTTTATTATTTTTGTGTCCCTTTACAGAAGAATAGCACATGATGTTCAAAAAGTCTGGATCCGATTTCCAAAGGCTATAGGACGAGAACCGTTTACGTTAGATGAATGGCCCTCTCACCATTAAAAGGAGGATGTTGTCAAGTTTTTTTTTTGGCGATGAACAAGGCCAAAAAAGCAAAGTTTAGCTTAATTGCTCTGTTGGGTCGTAACAGTGCCCTCAGTGTTGATAACAAGCTACTGTTATACAAAATAATTGTTCGTGTCATCTTGCTATATGGCATGCCCGTCTGGGCTACGATTTGCAAGACAAGATGGAAGGAACTCCAAACTTTCCAGAACATTACCCTAAGGACTATTGCACAATTAGATAGGAGAATTGCTCGCAATTACTCCATTCATAATGATTTCGATATGACCCATGTTGGGAAATATGTTCAAGAGCTCATGAAAACCGTGCTGCTTATTATGGAAAATCATGATAATGATCTAGTCTCTGGCATTCTAAACCATTCTCTACATAGAAAAAGGCATCGTAATCCAAGACATATCCTTGATGTCAATTTTGATGATATTGATAATGTCATCTTCCCAGATTACTGGGTTTCATAAATTCTTTCGTTTTTCCTGTGGCTTACTATGTAATATACTCCTAGTTCAGACAATCGTCAATCAAATTTTCCTCCACCAAGAGGAGGCAATTTTCTTTCATACTTTGGATTACCTTTGTGGGTACATCAGGCTTCTTTTCTAGTTCAGTGTATTTCCCTTGGAATATGATTATGAAGGGTGAGATTATGGAAGCTATGCTTCAAGTTCCACACGAATACCGATACACTACACTGTTCGATTGTCGATGTCAACTGCCGTCATTTTCCATTGTTAAGGGCTAGGGAATTCAGATCACGCTAGGAACCGCATAGTCGCAATGGACTTTCTGCGCTCTACGCGGCACCTAGCGTGATCTGAATTTCCTCACTTGTAAAGTTATTTTATTTATTTAGTTGATGCCCAAAATTAATAGTGAGCTATGCAATGCATTCAATAGTTGGATTGTCAATTATTTCTTTAAGATTATGTAGAATACATCAATTTCGGCAGGATTATGCCAATAATTCCGGCTGCATTGAAACTGAAAATGAAGCTAAAATTTCTAGCTAACGATAGGGCGGCGCTGCATGCGTTTTTAGTCCGATTGTACATGCAGCGCCATTTTTCAATTGAGTTACCCCCCTATCGGGAGCTAGAAACTTTAGCTTCATTTTTCCACAGCCTACTATATAGATAACAGCCTGTGCAATCGACAGTTTCCAAGTTTCACCGCAGTAAAGGAGGAGGGCACTTTTAAGTAGGGTGAAAAAGCCTTACCACCGCTACATTCTATTGTGTTCTAATGGTTAGCCTACAAACAGGCTGCATATTTACATATATATATAATCTTATATACATATTTAATCTTATATATTAATCTTATATTTATTCTTATATATATATTAATAAATATATTTAACCTTAAATAATTGTTAAAAAAAAATTTTTATAACATGTCGCATTTTTTTTGAAAAGTAACATTCTTTGGCTTGTTAATGGTGCATATTAATTAATATCTAGGAATATTGTTTCATTTTGACACTTAAAAAGACTTGATCAGCTGTAGCTCTGTGCATAAGTAAACACAGTTGTTACCAAGGTTTTCCCCTCACTAAAAGCGCCCTCACGTGAGAAGTCGTTGAACTAAGGCGGTCTTAAGATTTCAATGGAAATCGTGTCGATTGAACAGGATGTTATCTATATAGTAGGCTGTGATTTTTCAGTGGAGTTGGATGACCATCTACTATCTAAAGACTATGCCCAAGTGGTCCAGAAGTGATACATTGTTTATATTCTTTCACATCAACAAGAATAAACAGGGAAAATAGAAAAATTCGACTTTAACAAATTTTAATTTAAGTTTTAAAAATGAAGTTTTATACAAAGTAGCCACGTAACCCTTCCATCTCACAGGGAATATTACATCCGTCTCCCGATGGCCAAAGGTATTTCTCTGTGCGGAGCAACGGCAGCTGGTATTCTGAAAATTCAGATAAAATCTATTTTTTCACGTGAGACAACTTTATAATAATATTGTTGTCTCGAGTACGTTGATGCCGAAAAGGAACCAGTTTACCAAGTACAATTTCCCGTCTTTGTCAAGGGCTGAACAGTTCTTTTCTAAGCTTTTCAGCTAGAAGGATATTTTTGAAGAATGAAAACATTGTTCGTTGAGACTAATGGCTTTCTCTAGTTCAATACTGATAATTAAATTTCCTGGCATCACTTGCGTTTGCAATAACGCAATTCAATTAAGCCATTTAATTACGAAGGAAAATCACCTTAATAGTTGTTGCCTTGAAAATGACTGGAGGCAGAACAAGCGACTGTGGAACATTCTAACAAAGACAAAGAAAGAGAGAGGGTTCTTTCAAAGACTCCATTATATTATCAGCAAGGCATACCGACCCCTCGTGAACGTCAATGAGAAAAAAAGGACTCATCAATCCGGCTGAAGGATACAAATTAGATCAGGCTAATCTTCGTGAGGAAACAAATCTTGAGACCAATCAAAGCAGACGAGATAACTAGAATTTCATCATTTTCTTTCTTTCGCTTTGAAATGGAATAACTCTTTTAGAAAAGTTTTAATGTATATATAGAAAAATAGATTAACTTTAGTATATAAATGACTTATATAGAGCATTTAAATATACGAATGTACGGTGATAAATATTTCCTTTTCAATATTAGTATTGAAAGAAATGTAATATCTAACCTAACCTTTTTGGATCATGAAATCTCAGCCAACATTTATGATTTTCACTGAAACTCATCCAAATGGGTGGATTTACATTTTCGTGCACACTTTTTGCCAAATTTTCAAGATTTCCACAAGATTTTCAGATAAATGGGTCGATTTACACTTTCAAAACTATCCGGGAAATAATATTGTATACTCATTAGTAATGAAGGAAAAATATTTATTTGTACCTAAATAAAGTCAACAGTATTTAAATACTTAAATAACGGCACTGGACGGTTTGATACAAAATTAGTTTGCCTATTTTTTTTTCTTATTCAGACCAAGCACTGATTTCCACACAAGAGTTAAATGATAGCCTTGAGTGATTCCTAATGAAGAATTTGGTCATTGGCTGCTAAGAGCCATCTGGTGAGCCATTCAGAAGGCATTGAAGCTAAGCCTAGAGCCGCGTAATTAACAAGAGCCTATCATCATTAAGGAATACTGGAAAGAAAAAGGCGACTGTTCTGAAAGCCATTAACAATCATGGAGGGACGCTGCATTGAAATTCGTAAAAGGAATCAATAATGGCACTCAATGAAGAGTTTCATAACGAAAAGATCAAACAGATGGGACCGTATGGAAAATAGCGTCTCTGTTATTTTGTACTTTTGATAGGATTGTAAAGACTTGCTTTCTTTTAAAATGCATGTTTGAACATAGAAAACAATCTTAAAAAAAAGTATTTTTAGAAAATAAAGAGATTAATCATAGTTATAATTATAAAACAGTCTCTAAGAATAGATAAATTTTTATGCAATTATTAAAACGATCAGAAATAGAATTCTTTTAATACGCGTAGAGCATCGTATAAAAATCGATGTTTCCAAATGCGCAACAACTTTCGCGGAAAACAGACACAAGCCACAGCAACCATAACTAAAAACGTAATTAACTCTTATGCTTAAGCAGGTTCCTGAACTGCTTGTTGATAGGTGCCAAGTATCATTAAAAAGACCTGATTCATCAGAGTCGTCCTTCTCACAAACATTTTGAAGAAGCGGTCTGTCTTGTTAGGCTATCAGGAGTTTTTAGAGAAAACCGATTTTTTTATTTGTTGAGAAAAATTGAAATTCCAAAGTACCTATGCTATATCTAAAGAAGGCTTGCATAATGGTTTTGGATATTTCAGTTTTGCGGTGTTGCAAGATGGAACAATGCAAACAAATTATGACTATACATAAACCAATCTTTCAAATGCTTTCAAGTGTTTTCCCTTACATTTTTAACCTATTACCTTTGGCTTAGTGACTTTTTCCCCCTAAACTGCTTCGTTACAGCTTCTACTTCACAAACTTAAATAATACTTAAAATGATTCAACAACAGTGTGCATATAAAACTTTTTTCTTCGTCATTACAGAAGTAATTATATCAGTGGCCTCTTCCGTAATGCATTTATTTAACAACTTTGGACGTATTGTGAATATTCAATTCTTGTTGCGCCAAGTGTTGATTATTTCATGTACTAATATTAATTTCGTAATAAATAATTTAGTTACCATGGAATAATAATTCGTTAAAAGGAAATTCAATTAAGAAACACTGCTTCATTTGATTCGCGTATAGGACTTTATTATGGGAATAAAAATAAATTCAAAATCATCCAACACAGAGCTTTATGGAGTTTTCTTCCGTTGGGTTGCTTCACACGAGAACATCTTCATTTGATTGACATATTAAAGTTCTTTTGTCGAAACATTTATTAAAAAGTGCAGGATGTCTTCTTAAATGTAGTGATAACCTAGTAGAAACTCCTGAATTCAGATTTTCAAAGTTCACTAGATAGCTTAGTACAATGACAAGATTTGAGCGAAGAACAAAAGCCTTAGAGATAACACAATTTGGACATTATAAAGGTTGTTTTAATTGTAAAGAAAACCATTTTCAACGAACCAAGAGTTTACCTGAATAGTCTTCCTCTCTCGGAAAGTAGCATTATTAGCAACTTCCTTGCAAAGAGAAAAGCTTCTTTAGTACGTGTTATCCTGTACGATCCTTTGTCGTTGACTTTAGCCATGCGACCACATAAGCCCCTTTTAACTCGAGCAGACGATCGAAACAGCGGAAATATCCCTGAGGGAATGTGTAAAGAGGGAGGTATTAAAGGTTGGAAAATGTGAAGCCTTTCCCTCTTCTCAACCAACCTCTCTTTTCTGGTTGGAAGGAAGGTCCCCAGTTCTCATCCCCCAAAACACGTAATGAAACAATCATGCCGCCTTAAGGAGCTTAACCCTTTCACAAAGAAGGTCCCGCAAGCTATGAAACAACAGGTGGAGGAATTTTAAAAATTCTCAGCGCATTCTAGTGGAAGGTTTTAAAAGTAAGAAATGGCTATTGCCTGGAGGAATGCAAAGCTTTTTCCTTTTCAAGAGCCAAAAAACTTTCGCTTTTAACCCACATCTAATAAACAATAAAGGAAAATTCTTACGTTAACTTTAGCATGCTATGATCACGAAAAATTCACCGTGGAAACAGCTCAGAAATAGTTTTAAGTAATTCTTTCTAAATTAAAAAGATACGCATTCTGTTGTTATTAAATAAGTATCAGTTAATAAATATAACAGAATATTTCGTAAAAAACCTGAACGAATCTCAGTAAGATGGAATGGTAAAGCAATTAACAATAATAAAATCTTGTAAACATTCTAAGGAGTAGCTTTAGCAGTGAAGTAGAAATACATTTATAAATTTATTAAAAAGAAAGTAATCCCCCCTCTCCCCGAGTAGGATAAGGCAAGTGGCAGATCCTGCGGTCATCTATTTTTACCTTTTTATCTGTACTTTTTACCTCTCCCCAAGTTTTTTAATCAAAAAAATTCATTTTCTCGAACGTAATATGTAGAAAATGTAAAAAACCTCGTATCTTCTTTCCTTTCTCATCATTTCCGAACGTATGATATATCACTTGCCGTATGTTGCCATAGTTCTAAGGACCAAGTGACTGCCACCCCCGCAATCCGATCCCACTGGAACAATTGGGCCTAAACTTCATAATAATGTAGATCTTGCCTAGAGGAATCTGGATACTGAATTTCACGCCTTTACGTATCTAAATAGCACATAGACATATTGTCCCCTCTGAATCCCACCCCTGTAATTCCGACCCCCGTATACCAATCAAAACCAAACTAAATAGTGCGGATAGACATGCCCATAGTAACCTACATTCCGAATTTCAACCTTCTACCTCAAAAAAATGTAGAAATTATGAAGGGGAGGGACTGACATTATAAAACCAATAAGTAGTTCCATTCTTATTCTACTTACGAGGGTCAGTCAAATGAAAACCGAAAATATTTTTTTAAGCTCCTTTAATACAGAGTTGGTACACCATTTTTCAATGTAGTATCCATCTTTTCGATGCATTCCGCCATCGAGTCGGGAAGGCATGAATACCTCGGAAAAAAAAATCATATAATGGAGATCTTCCTTATAGGAATCTGCATACCGACTTTCACTCCTTTATATGCATAAATACACCTCTAATTTTCATCCCCAAAACTCCGACCTTAGTGGGCTAATCAAAACCAAACTAAATAGTGAAGGTGCACATGCCCATAGTAAGCTACATTCCAAATTTCAACCTTCTGCCTCAAAAATTGTAGAAATGATGACCGGTGATTCAAATCGTGTGTAAAATAAAACCAATAAGTAGCTCCATTTTTCCGCTACTTAATAAGCTTATAGATTATGAGCACTTGAGCAATCGTGCGTCGACAAAGCGATTTCACGTGCGCGCGCCGATGTCAATAATGCTTAAAAGATGAACAGAAAGTAACAATGTATTTCTTCTTGACAAATCGATTGTTATATGACAAGCCAGTATCTTTGAATTCTTTACACTTACTGTTTTAGCACGTGAATTCGACTTGAAGGGGTCCACGAAAACTTCTGAAAAGTTGATACGGCCGAGCTAAGACTTTGATGGTCATATTTCTGAAAACAGAATTTAAAAAAGTTAATCCGTTTTCAAGTTATCGTGCAAACGGCGGACGGCCGGCCGGATAAACGTACAGACCAAGGGCTCATTCTTATACACTAAGTAGCTTTTATGCTAAAGCTCCTAATAAACGCTTCGAGTACATCATAATTAGCGAAAAATCATTTCTACACATATTTATTTCCATAATTTGCTAAATGTTGATTAACAATAATATTTCCATCCCATTAATAAATCTGCAATTCATTTCATATTAAATTTATTATATTAAAATAATTTTAACTTATCTGATTTGGCGCACTTTTATATTTATAAGGTGTGTTTCAAAAAGATTTGGCCACTTTGTTTTTTTGTTCTAAAGAAGTTGTAAGAAACCAACGAGGGATGAAACATTTTTTATTCAAATATTTAACCACCTTTATGTTAAGGTATAATATGATTTTTTCCCAATAATCATGTACTTCCTTTTATTTTAAAATCACAGAAAATTTTCTCTCATATATGTTAACCATAAGCTTCATAAAATGTGATTGGTTGTCAGTAAATATTATACTAAGGAAAAATATCAAGGCAAAAAGATTTTTAATGACGATCCTAGCCTTTTCTCCTATATGTGTAGGTGAGTTGGCCATAGCATATAGGGAGAGATGGCCATGTTTAAACTTGTGTCAGAAATTACAAATAAATTCATTATAAAAGAATTCCAACGTAATTTAGGTTAGCTAAAAACTAGGAAAAAAGTAACACATTAACATCTTCAATTAGCATATTTAAAATTAATCGATTGATTAATTTGATTGATCTATCTGAAGAAAAAAAATGCAATAAAAGAAAAACTTTACAATAATGAACATTTTGGAGTTTTTAAATTTAAAAGGAACTATATCTTAAAAAATTGTCCTTATTACAGAGGTATGTTGAGAGTGGCCATCTCTCCTATACCAGGTTTGCACTCAAAAACCATTGCACAATAGGCTCTGTGATTGGTTGATTTAATTTCGGGCATCCTACCGCGCGCCGTTCATCCACCCATGAAATGAGAGTGAAACGCGAACCCACACGGTTTCTCCAGGCGCAATTTAATATTGGAAAATTTAATTGGTATTATATTGAGAGTTATATTAATCCATTAATTTCTGGGACTTGTTAAAATTTAATTAGTATTAAATTATTCTTTTTATAATAATCCAAGGTTCGAATGAAGTCATTTCAAAAGGGACTATAGTATTATGCGCACTCCTTCATGGCGTAAAGAATGCGATATGTCCTAACCAATTATGGAGCCTATTGCGCGGTCACTCTTGAATGTGAACGCATATAGAAAAAAAAAAATGGGCCATCTCTCTTAATCGTGGAGGAGCGATGGCCACAGGGCCAAAACAAAAACATTTGCAGCAGCCGTCGGTAACAAAACCGGTGAAATATTCTGATCTATAGTCCGATTGCTGTTGCTTATCACTATCTTTATGCAGAAGAACTTTCGTGTGTGTAAATTTTCAGCACCTCTCAAAATTAAAAAAAAAGTGACTTAATTTCGAAAGCATTGAATCATGATAATGTTTTTATATGCAACAAACAAATAAATATTTTATACAGAACTTAAATCTTTAATTTTTTATCAATGGACGAGTCTACAGAATCATGTACATCGGTAATACGGAATAAGGCCTTATAATAACTGAAGTATGAAATATAAGCACAGGAATCGAGTAAACACAGCGTCTATGCTTAAGGTGAGTCTCCTTATTCGCGTCTGTGCTCACAATCGAATGTGGGGCCACAACCACAACACGTGCAAGCTTTTCGCAATATCTAAAATCACAAAACGATTTTATTTTGTAGGATGCAAAATTAAAATTATTGCATCATCCGTAACTCTTTTGGGTGGTAACATTATTGTTAATTATAGAGAGGAAGGAAGAAATGTGTAGAAATAAATTAAGCGCTCCAAAGCACACAGAAATTCAACAAGCCCATAAATTATAAGATGAAGACTTCAAAAAGCATCAAGACATCTAAATGAACAGTAAATTGATTCTTCAATGTTTCAAAATAATAAATTATGAATTAAATTGTGAGTAATAAAATATATTTATTATAATGGAAAAGAGTTTATTCCACTAGAATTCATTTGTCTTCATTCAAATCACTGAAAGCAGAACGTTAGGCTTTACACGAATTTGCTAGGTAAGACAGTGAAGTATAATGGCGCTATCTGTTACCACACTTTCAATATATTTTATAATATATCTTTAGTAAAGATTTAAATAAAAATTCATGGTTTCTTAATTGAAGAGGTTATGACACTCCCGTTTGAACGCGATCCCGCTATTATTTTGACCACCAGATGGCAAAACATCGAAGTCTGCTCCAAATAATCAGATATACTATAGAAATTAACATATAAAGCATAAGTTATTGATCTTTATTTAAAAGCCCAACTAGCGATAAATTTTAAGTTGTTTATCTTAAATAAATGATTCAAAATTATTCATAAAAATTTGATAAATGAAGCATAGATTGCTCGAAGTGCCATTTACATCCGGTACTTTTTCCGGTACGCGCCGATAGCTTTGGAACTGTTACGAGTGTCATAACCTCTTCATTTAAGAAACCATGAATAATTGTTGCTCAGACCAATGACGTATATTAAAGATAGACCACGAAACCAGCCGCCATACGTGAAGCCAGTTGGGAAGCTCTGCCTCCCAGAACCGTCATGATCAAAATTAAATGAGGATGATGCAAAACACATGGCTACACATGAGAGTAGCTGATTAATAATTTTTTTCATACGCCGATCTTGGAGTGGTAACTTTATCTTTTCTATTTGAAGAATTTTAATATATTTTATAAACAATTTTTCGATCATGGCTTCAATTTCAATTTCGTTTCGATCATTCAGTTACATAGTTTCATTTTAATTACGTATTTTTGATTTAAACTTGTGGAAAGTGATTCCTGATCCTTTTTCGTGTCTATTTGGACAGTTGTATGTGGAACAACTTTGAGGAATGGTTTTGAATTAATTATTCCTTAGGCCCAAAATCGTCAAAAAAAAAGCAGCCAGACGGCTCACTCCTGCCCAGAACTGCCATGTCTTAAATTGGTTTCACTTTGGTGGCGATGTTAACAATAGGATTCGGAATCTACCTTTAATATACGTCATTGGCTCAGACTTCGAGGCCTACGAGATAACAAGCCCTGGAAGCGAAAAAGTCACCTGACTAACTGCGTGCTAGTAACAATCCAACCTTCATTGTCTCCCTCTTGGATATTAACAATCAGTGTTTTTCCTTTTGTTGCTACCACTCAGTTGGTCAGGTGACTTTTTCGCTTCCAGACCTTGTTATCTCGTTGGCCTCGCTCAGACTCGTAGCCAACGAGAGAGACAGGCCCAGGCGCGGAAAAGTCACCTGACCATACCAGTCTGAGTAGCAATGTACCTTCATTATTTCCAACTAGTCCGAGTAGCAATGTACCTTCATTGTTTCCATCTTGGATTTTAATAATCAATATTTTTTCGTTTGTTGGAAAAAATGAAGGTTGGTTTGTTGGGCGGACTACTATGATCAGGTGACTTTTCCGCGCCGAGGCAACGGTTAAGCCCCATTTGGTCGCCTCCCATTTCGTCGCCTCCCATTTGGTCGCCTCCCATTTCGTCGCCCTCCCATTTGGTCGCCTCCCATTTGATCGCCTGTATACCATCGATGGGTACAGGAATACCATCGATGGTTCTTTTAATTTCTTTATCTCAATAAAATAGCATAAAATCACATAGATAAAGCTTAGACTACAACAGACATTTCATTACTGATAATTTGAGAAATGTAAAAGTTGGGTTTAACAAAATTTATGCAAGACATTCAAAGACATCGATTGTAAAACCAACAATTTCTCCAAATGCTTTGGACTTAACATGGTCCTTTTTTTTCCAATGGTGCAACCTGCTTTTGAAAAAAGTCTTTTTGACAAAGACCGGTCGCAATTGACCCTGACAAAACCTCCATGGACAAATGTCCCAATTTCAAAGACCAAAAATTAATAAATTAATTTTAAATTTAAATATAATTTAAATGTATAAGAGACCCTAGTTAAAATTAATGATTTATATTAAAAAAACTAATTGCACCATACAATTGAATACAGTACAAAGGAAAGAAACTGGATATGTTTCCATAATCCTACAACTGTCAAATTATTTTATCAAGTTATCAAGCATATCGTGCCTGTTTGTAACCCAAATGATTTTAATGGGGGGAAATTAAAAGTTCAGTTACATGCACTTTTACACCAAAATTCAATTTAATTTTGGAACATTTGCCCCATAATCAAGCAACAGAAAGCAACTTCGACAAAAGCAACTGCCTCAACTTCATCGAGGCAGTTTGGAAGTTTATAGCCCTACATTGATTTGGAAAGCTTTCTCACTTGCACATCGACAAAAAAACACAACAGTACATCAATTTTCTTAATAAAAAGACAAGTAATCTTTATTCAGTTTAATATCTTCACTACAGGCTTTGGTTCGAGGCAGTTTGGAAGTAGGCCTATTTAGAAGTATCGATGTTTGGGAGAAGTTATTATCGATGTTGTTATTATCGACGATCGGCGACGAAATGGGAGGCGATCAAATGGGTCAGGTCAAACGTCCAAATGGGAGGCGACCAAATGGCGCTGAAATGGCGACGAAATGGGAGGCGACCAAATGGGGCTTCACCGAGGCAACGCCTCCCACGAAGACACAGGTTAACAAGTCTTTAATCGTTACTAAAATTAGTTAATCGTTATTAAAATTAGTTAGAATGTGGCCTCCACCATTTACTGAAAGCAGGTTACACCGGATTACTGTGTCTAATTTCGTATACGAATATTGCATAGAGCGCCATTCCATGCTGGTGGTGACCTTTTGAACTAATTTTTTTTTGGTGGGCATGAATTCCCATGCCCTCTTGGATAATATTACCAAGTATTATAGCTCTTGGTCCAGTATATTTTTTTATGGCCATGTCAAAATGGAACTTTAATTATAAAGACCCTGTATATTAAACGTGATTTTATATTGGAGATCTATCAAGGATAGTGGTTAGCTAATCTAAACATATTTTTGAAAAATATTCACATTTCACACGAGCAGTGTTTAAGAATTATATCCACATATATAATCAAAATAGATAAGGGATAAAAAATAAATATTGGAAAATGGTGAAAATTTTCTTTGTATTATTTATGAACTTATGTCAAACTAAATAAGCTACTTAACGTGGCTGTCCTCTTAACATCTAGAAACAATATGCTTGTTCTCATTGTACTTAGAAAATCGTTATCTAATTTTCTTTTCTTTTCACTGTAAAATGCCTTTGTAAGGAAACTGCATAAAATGAAAACAACTTTCATATGCCCAACCAATCGAACGAAATTTATTGAATTTAAAAATCTGCTCACGAGCTCATGAGATTTCGGGGCGTTTTTCTTGCGCATCGTTGAAACTCGATCGTCTCCCCTGCTCGCTGGAAACGAAAGCAACAAAGAATTGGGAGAGAGAAAAAAAAAGAGAAGGGAGAAAAAATAAATATTAAAAATGCTCATTCTTCCTTGAGATTAAAATTCTTCCCGTTTTATGTTTTTTACCTTTCTATTTTAAATATAGAATAGAGATTGTACTGATACGTTGTATTTGTTTTACTCTATCAATTTTAAAATTTAAAATGTTAGTTTATAACTAGAGAAAACTACGCATTGCAAAAAAAAATGCTGGAATGTACACAATATTTTCATAAAGAGGGAGTATTATTTATTGTCGATTCAAGTATATATACACAAGGTATCTCGAACTTTTTTAAATTCAAAATTCTACAGGTGGTACAGGAGTATTTTGAGATAGGGAACCAATCGTATATTTAAGGCACCATGAGATCTTAAACGAGTAATACGTTTGAGACATGAGTAATTATAACGGCGCATTAAATTTTGCCGCACTTTCAAATATCCTTTTTGTCCTTGGTACAGCGACAGATATCTTGGACCTTGGCAAGCAGTATATCATAAAATTCTACTGGGGTTTTATACACCACGATTCGATGTGTCCCCACCTCGTAGCGCGTTGTGCCTCCTTTCGCCTGCAAAACAGGCTGAATTCGTTCAGACATAGATTCAACAAGGTGGTGAAAGCGTTCCTGAGATATTGACTACCTTGCAGGCATAAGTGCATTACGTAGTTCTGGAACATTTTACGGGGGTGCAGGCGTGGAGCGAATATTCCTTTCCAGCTCACCCGCAAATATTCAATCGGATTGAGATATAGCGACTCGTTGGGCCAATGCAGCAAAGAAAAGTCATCATGTTCCTGGACACATTCCATGTAGATGCGGGCTTTGTGCACTGGCGCATTATCTTAGTGGAAGCATCCATCATGTCAACATGAATGGAAGCACTTAGTCGGCAACGATACTCACGTGAATTCTGGCATTCAAACGTGAACCATGGGTATCAGTGGACCCAAAAAGTGTGCCAAGTAAACTTTCCCAGCTTGACCAGATGTCGACAGATATGACGAGTCTATGGATTCATGTTGTTTACGGCAAATTCTGTGTTTGCCATCAACATAATGCACCAGGAACATCGACTCATCGGACCAAGTGACCCTTTCAAGATATCCAGAAACTTCATTATTCAAAAATTTCTTAGAACTGTTTTTGGACTTATAAAAATTTTTCTTTTTTCATTTCACTGATATTAATGCTCCATTTCTTTTTTTGGTTATTTTATGTAAAAATAAAACACATTGATACCGCATAAATAGTAATTAAAAAAACTTTAGTAGAGAGATCCTCTGGACGCGATATTATTATCAAGGATGGGGATTTTTTTCGACCCAATAGCAGCCTTATTTTCCCATAAAAACATCTCACGACTCGAGAGATATAATTACAGCCTATAAATTAAAAATTAGAAAACTTGCCAGGAAATAAAATGATTCATTCATTAACATTTTTCTTATTATATAAGTGAAAATTGCTCCCATTCCTCATCTTGAATAATCGATTTTAACCATATTCAAGTGCACATGCCTAAGAGGAAATGAAATGGAGGATTTGAAGAGAACTGATTTCAGAACCTCAAACTTTTCTTATTTTATGCCATACGAATCTCGTACATTAGCACTGGTGAATAACGCAAAAATACACTGGATATTTAATCATGAGAAGCTTCTAAAGAATAGTTCGAAGCGCAGGCAAAGAAGAGTTGAGAAAGATATATTCTAGAGCCACACTTTATCAAAAATTGTTTTTTCGGTGAATTCATTTCTTCCCCATTTACAAAGCCCATGGGAAGCGATAACGAATGGAGAAACTAATGAAGAACATTCCAGGAAGAATGAACGCCGTCATAATGGTCAAAGACGTCACCTCAATGCTATAATGGTCAAATTAATCTCCTTTCTTTGTAAATACAAGTCTTCCAATATAGTGGCCATGTTTAATAAAATCTAGAAAAGAAAAAAAAACAAGATATTAAATAAAATTATTCTGAAATTTTTTCTGTTTTAGCACAATTTTATTGCAGTTTTATTTAAGTCGCTGTCTTAAAACATAATAGATTCTGAGCAATCATACGAGAATCTTCGATAAATTCAAATGATAACATAAATCTTCTTATATTAAAGGCCACATCTTTGGCATCGAATCACGTTTTTAGCGCCAGTTACTACTGCTGAATCAGGAAGGTTTTTTTTTTTTTACGGTTGCGCAAAAGAGCGCGGACAATAACAATCATCCTCAGGTGCTATTAAGTACACCGGAACGAGCTCGAGCAATAATTCCCTCTGAATTACGTACGATTATCGGAGGGAACTCAATGGTCGCATTCAGTTTTTCCCCTTCCTAAATCAAATCTTATTGAAGAGGCAAAGTCACGAACCAATAAACAGCGTTTTTATTGTCTGACGACAGAAAAGATACTGAAAGCCTCCTCTAAGAAGTATACTTGAAATCGCTCCAACATTCCTGTGGCTATGCTGTTCCTTTATACCTTGTAGTCGTAAAAAGCCCTCACATAGAGATAAACGGAAAGATGACTATAGCTTTTCAAACATTCAAATATTGAATTATTTAATAAAGCTACTTCATTTTTAATATGTGTAGGCGTATTATAAACGTATAATGACAACAAATATGATAAAGCATTTTGATTCGTGTAGTTTATTATTACAAATAAACGTATATCTATAAATGGTATGTTATGGTTCTGTTATCATAATATAGGCTATCAAGACTCTGTAAAAACAGTGAAAAGTGTTTCATTTTCTCTCTAGAAGTTTATGGAAGTGAGCACAAAGTCTTTATCTGAAAGAGAAAATTAATAAAAAAAACCTATGTCAGATAGATATATAGTTTTTTTTGGTATTAGATGATATTATTTCATCTTAAAAAGTTTTCTTCACATTGTTAGTACACTTCTACATGTGCCTCTTTTGTAGCTCTTAAAACATCTGGACGATATTCAATTTCGACCACGTATTCGCCAGCATGTTAACCATCGGTTGGGAAATGTTGAATCGAGGAATGCCCCATGTGGCGAGGCACCATCCTGTTGATAAATTACCCATGGTCGGTACTTCTTATGAAACCACAGAACGCAATGAGCTTTCTCTCTCCTAGACGCCATTTTCAATATGACCGGTATTTGCGCCACCTACCGTACCAGCAGTTTAAAAATTTTTTGAGATGGAGATTACAATACAAAAACAACGCACGTATATATTTGATGGAGATTTTTTTTTATTAATTTTCTCTATCAGAGAAATGCTTTGTGCTCACCCTGTACGGTACCCCTTAAGAAAATACAACACCATGAAAAAAGTTTAATATGAAACAAAGTTTGGCACACTGTTACAGATGAATGTTCTGAAAACTGATTTTAATTTCACACAATAATATATGCCTAGTGATTGTAACGTGTAGGTCCACCCTGTTAAACGATACATTCGTTTACGTGGTGTGGGAATGCATTAATGTGGGCTCAAATACTGTACAGGCAAGATGTGGCCCATGTAAAATTGACCAAAATCCAGAGTTTCACTTCATTTCAAAATCTTGCTGGAAAACGTAATTCGACGTCCAATCATGAATTAGAGTTTCTCGATTGGGAGGAGACTGGAGAATCACCTGTACACTATGCAAAATATGCCTGCTGATGTTCGCTAAGTGTGGTCGTACTTTTATTTGATGCGTTCTCAATGTACGGCAATGAAACGTTCTACAGCACCTCATCAAAATATCGCTGTGCTGGCTGTCAAAGTGCCTGTTATGCCAGCGGAAAGTGATCGGCTGTTGCAGCTGATACCATCCCAAACCAGGACTCAAAGTTGAAGTTGTGTGGTGCTCAAAAATGGTAGAAGGAACAACACGAATACCAGCTCGCCTGCTGTCTCTCACTCGATGATTGTCATCGTTGAGACAGATGGGAGATTCTTAAATGAACACTACTATACGCTATTCGTCGCGCCACGCAGCTTTAACTTGGCACCAATATAACTTAGGTGTTTGTATATCAAGGGAGGGTATGTCGACGAACAGCTTGTGTCGAATTTGGAGCAGCAATGCTCCACGTATAAACTGCAAAATCTTGTTAGCTGTGGATCGTGTGACCGATGCGGCTTGACAACGTATTCATCGAGCTGTGCATTGTGACGTCGTCTATAGAGTTCATTCGTCAGCTCCCAACAAAATTCACATTCTGTTCTTTAGACTATGGTCTGCAAATTTGTCCAACGATTCTTAGCTTCCATCTAGATTTTATCGCGATACGACGCAAAGACAAACAGGTTGTACGTAACTCTATCATCAATCCTCAAACAAACTGATAAGCATACAGTGTGGAATGGAACTAACTATATACTTAATTTCTAATCCACCGGATACGGATTTTCCGTTTTTCCTCTTTGTATATTAGTGGCTTTCACTTTATAATTAATCCTCGAATAAAGCCATCTGTTTAAAGAAACAGTTGTCGATGGCGTCTTGCAGTCCTTTTCATTCTTAAAGTTTAATCCTTATCTAATAAAAGTACAATCACCCTTGGGCCCCTTTTTTATTGCTATTTCCAATGATATCATTGATCGGAGGCATTATTTTTCAATGCTTTTCATTACGTGTATCTCAAAGTATATCCTGGATTTCGCCCATGAAATGAGGTTATTCTATATACAGAGAAAAGGTCAATAATTCGCGTGGGTATAGAATGCGTTATTGTAAGTCAAAAAATTAATATAAACATTTATGTAGTCTTTTATTAATGGTTTCTGAGATACAGCTATTGATTAAGTATTGAATAATTTAAAGTAAATAATTTAACGGTGGTGCTTCATGTTGATTTCATAATCCACCGTAATTTAGCACTGCGTGATTTGTGCAAATGTAAAAGGTTCGTTAAATCCAGTTTGTAATCTGTACTGCTGTTTTTGAAAAATACCGCGTTTTCTGTAATGTCGAGTTTACAGATATGATTTATGTTTATATGGTTTTTGTGATGGCAGTGCTCCCATCCAAAATGCGCTTCCGGAACAACTGGAAGATAGTTCTCTGATTACACGAATAACACTGTATTTTCAGCACGACGGAGCACTTTCTCATCAGCATGATACGCGTGCGAGAACGCTTAAATGCAGTGTTTCCTGATCGCTGGATTGGTCGCAGTGGAACAGTTACTTGGCCACCAGGATCACCTGACCTAATTCCCTTAGATTTTTGATTGTGGAGTTGGTTAAAGTCAATAAATGAGACGATGTAAATATAACAGATACTGTGGACCAAATAGGAGAATGTGAAGACCCCTGCGGGCGCGCAGCTCGCCAAGTTCTCATATAAACTGACAAATACATCGAATTACGTGGCGGAATTCGAAAATTTATTATTCTGCAGTAAAATAAAAAAATATGGAATGTAATCAAATGTCTGTATCTGTAACGAATTATTGAGCTTTCCTTCTGGATAACCCTGTATAAATTTCATTCAGGCTTTTTAGTGAATGATTCGTTTTAGCCGACTAAAAAAGAAAATTGTCAAAGAATTTTGTGAACTTTTATATAAATAATTGACAAAATGATAAAGTGTATAATAATTCGATGTTATTGTCTGTTATTAAAATATTTATGAAAAGTTAATAAATTGAAGAAAATCAAATGCTCAGACAAGATCATAAAATGTTAATGTTAGAAAGATTAATGCTAGATCAACGAAAATTCATGTTCTTTATGCACGAAATATCCACTCAATAATAAATTGATAGTAAAAACTTAAATATTTAATACTTCAGTAAATATGCTAATAAATTTATAAAAGGAAACTGAGCTTTAATTAGAGGAAAGTGAACAAAAGCGAACCCAGCTCCTAAAACGGGCCCCCTCAATTTTCGCTCTGTACCATGCTGTAGCGAAAGGTTGTGTTAATACGAGTAGTTTTTGCTACTGCCTACGGGAGGAACAGTACTCAAGCTGTTTACTCAATCTGTTTTTTTTTTCAATGGCGACATACTGTTTTTATGAATGTCGGAACGTTTTATGCTTCTCAGTTTCACGTGCTTTCTGCTAGGATTTTGAAGGTAAGTAATTTAACTGTTATACCTATTTCTTCCTTATTATAATCGCTACGTATTAGTTAAGGCTTAAGTAGTTAACATGAATAGTTATCAAAAACTAATAATTCAAAAAATAAAAGGTGTTCCTAACCCGGGCCGCCACGCTGTTCCTAAAGCGATCCCCTATATTTTTACGATTACTTATTCTCATCTTCTTGGAATTCTGTTGTAGGATCCAAGGTTTATATCGGCCTCGGTGGCTCAGTGATTGCGTGATCGCTTTTGATGCCCGAGGACGCAGGTTCGATCCCAGCCGAGGACGACGAGGATTTTTCAGGGGGGGAAATCCTTCGGAAGGGAAGTAAAGCCGTTGGTCCCGTGTAGTCGTTTCCCGGCAGCATGTTAAAGGCCCTTGCGAGGCAAAATTTGCTGCGCTTATAACGTCGTCCTGATATGACCATAGTAGTTGAAAGGGACGTTAATACCAACCAAACCAATCCAAGGTTTATACTAGAGACTTTCTAAGGAAAAATATGCCTTATGTCTTATTTATTTTTTATTAACTAAGGTACCTTTAAAGTAATTGAACACCTGATATTTCATTAAAAAATTTTAATTTGCTATTTACGATTGTTTTTATAGTAAATAAATGCTTCTCTTACATTCAATATTTATTTTCTCCTTTTAGTAACCGTTTTATTCCATAATATCGGGGTGCGCCCGGTTTTGGAGCACTTTTTTGAAGAGGAAAAAGAGTAATGTTTTGTGGAAAAAAAATATCTTAAAAATTGATTTATTTTATGGTGTTTTTTTAATTAACTTTTTTTCAATGTTTTTTACTTTGCAGTTTTGCCTGTAGATATGCCAAAAACAAAATCGGGGCCAGCTTTTGGTCAGTTTCCTCTACTATGTTTAAAAGCAAACCTTTTTATTACATGCAAGGTTTTATTGCCCAAAGCAACATTTTCAAAAATACGGTAAGACAAGTGATTAATAACACTTAATAATTAATTAGTTGACATTATATCTGGTTAGTTAATTTAACTAATTTCCCTAAAAATTGGAAAGAATATCGGTGGAGAAAGTGAAAAAGGGAAGGGTTTAAATCATGAGTTACTTATAAATTTCTGGATATACATTTCTTCTTTATCTATCATGAAACAGATTAAAACTTCAAATTTTTAAAATTTTATGCTTATTTTTGAATGTTTGTTACGAGAAAAGTTATTAAAATCTTGAAGCTGAATATTAATGGAACGATGATGTGACTGGAAGATGATTAATAATAACCATGTGTCTGAGAGGGAATCATAATTATGAAGTAATAGGTTCGCGACGTTGTTACATTTAGAACGGCGCCCTTTTGGTTGAAAATGAGATGTCAAATTAAATTCAAAAATTTGGAGCGTAAGGCAATCACGTTTTCTCCATTCATAACAAGCTAGGTCTAAGCACTTGTCCCTCCCGTATGAACTTGTTAATGTCAGTGTCAAAAGTCAAAGTGACTTCAAATTTGTAAAAGATATTTATGGATATTTGTTTACCGTTACAAGTATTTTAAACCACATGCAAAACAACTCAAAATGTGTCATTGATTTCGTTGGAAACCACTAATATAAAGGAAATCAAGAGGTTCCGCAATCTTAATAAAACTGTCAAGAGATTTGTCATAACGAAAAGTTATAAAGCTTGAATAAACTCCAGTTTTATTGAATGATGTTGCTACCTCGGTCTCTTAAATCGAAATTTGCGCCTTCTGCTTGTCAAGCTGTCTTCTTTACTGCAGTGTTTTTAAATCATCAAGCAGAAGACAGAATTTAATAAGCTAACCTGCTTAATGATGTGTTTTAAATCCAGTGTCTTAATTATAAATCCAGATTTGTAGGAAAAAACAGAAAAGATTGACCTTCAAACGAGACTCCAATATAAAATAGATTCATGAATGAAAGCGAGGCAACGAATTCTTCTTGAATATCTTCATCATCTACAAATACATTTTTATTTGTTTGAATTTTTATTATATGCTGAAAAGTATATATTGGTTTCGCTCTGTTTGTCTGTCCGTCTGTATGCTCGACGATTACTCGAGAATGCTTTAACTTTTTCAAATTCTGCTTTCGCTCTTCGATAGAGACCCTTCCTGAGCTCAACTGATTAGTTTGTCATTGAAATCGATCTAACAGTCACGTCACTATTGAGACTCAACCCCCCCCCCCCCATTAAATTTTTTATTGGCAATATAAGGCATGCAATATCTCATTCGAACGGGAATGACGAGCACAAGGCAAATATGACATTCTTTTCGATTTTCGAAATGCTACGTCCGAGAAAATGACCCCCAAAAAGTACTTCAATAACTCCTTAGCTAAAGCAATATATAAAAATACAAGCTTAATTGGTACCTGTATGTGTCCGGCCTGCCATTTTAACGTTTGCACGATAACGTTAAAATGGATGAACTTAACTGCGATGTGTCAACTTTTGATGCACTTTCGTGGACCCCTTCAAGCACGTGCACTAATGTTAAGAATATTAACTTAGGGCATGTAATATATCAATCGATTTGTATTGACGAGTCATAAGTGAATACAGTATTACTTTTTGTTTAACATTTAAGCATTGTTGATGTCAGCTTGGAATACGTGCCCGTTATGAAGCTTTGTCAATGCACGTGCTCATTTCGTCTTTAAAATTCAGTGCTGTTAGCCTATGGTTAAAAGTGGCTAATTAACATTAGGGCGATTGTTAAAAATGGCTAATTAATGTTAGGCCTTTTGTTAAATATGGCTAATTAATGTTAGCAATATTGTTATCAGTAGGTGATTAATATTAGGCCTATTATATATAGTCCCAAAGCTAATTACTGTTCAGCCTATTGTTAACAACAGTTAATTGCTGTTAGGCCAATTTTTAAAAATAGCTAATTGATGTTAGGCCTATTGTCATCAATAACTAATAAATGTAGTCCTGTTACACTAGGCAGGCATTTTGTTACACTAGCTAATTATTGGTAGGCCTATTATTATCAACAAATAATTACTATTTTGAATTGTTAGCGACTGTTGTAATCTTATGCATGTTGTGTATGGCCTGTGTAGCTCCCATTGTTGAGAACGGGAGAAGCTATGACAAACGTATAATAACTTTATAATAGTCAACATACAAATTATTTTGAGCTTGCAATTTTTACGTACTCACCTGCCCACTGTGTACACATAAGTCTGCATCAAATATTCATGTTAATACTCTAATAACTGTTGTGCATTTGCATCTTAGTACGAGACAAGGAATTTGTATTGTTTTTTGTTTTAACATAAACGTGGACCAATAAAATAGATGTGAGTGTGGATAGAATCAAAGATATTTCCATTGTTTATTTAATCCAACTGTAAGTAAAAGTGAAATATTGAAATTTAAAATTATATTTGCTCCTTGTTGTAGACTCTGGTAAAGCTCCTTGGAATGCTTACAAGATTTTTCCCGACAATTGCTTTGCAACAATGATTTTTCTCTCCTAAACGTTTTTATGGTAACTTTGATCAAGAAAATTTCTTGATCATTTAATGATGAATGGTTCTAGTAGTGGAAAGAACATAGGCGCAGTAGTTTAAAACATTTGACGTGCGAGCATTTCATTTCTCATTTCGCGCGTGTTTGGAAAGATTCGTGTGAACGCTGTAATCGAATACGTAAATTTACATGCAGTTTTCGCCATTGCTGTATACAGGGTGTTTCAAAATTATGTACAATAAATTTAGTGACATATTCTTCAGGTCAAAAGAAGAGGAAAATGTTCTATAGCACTTTGTCTGGAAACGATTTATTTACGCAATACAGCCAACTAAACCCGTGGCTCCAAATTACAGGAATTGTTCAAAGTGCCCGCCACCAGCTCGTACGCACGCTTCGGCTCGTTGCATGAGCGACCGTCTGAGGTCATGGAAGAGTTCGTCGCCAGCATTACGAACGGTTTGGCATGCAT